>CM023454.1:68168478-68358182 GCA_013339765.2 Haemaphysalis longicornis
CAGATGTAGTGCCAAAACAGTACCTGAAAGAAATGTGCTCGAGAAATTCACGAGGAACAAACCTACACACAAAAGGAAGCAGACAAAATGGGATTTGACGACTAGCGATTGAATTTCAATATAAGTATAGAAAAAATTCCACTTTCCTGCAAAATGTCTTATATAGGCAATTGGGGCGTTGCCTTAATTAAAGGTTTAAAGAGCACCTTGCGCAATGAGTTGAGGGAATGATTATGTGCGATCTTGCATCGCACGTACTTCCATCATAGCGAACATATTTTATGATTCTTGTGGAGGGTGATTGCTGGGACAATAGACTTTTACCCCAAAATACATTCCAAGTAGTCGAGGGAAAGTGCTAGGGTCCCTTTTATAGGCAAGGTGCGAGAAAAAGCCCACCAATGCCTATGCAAGTTGCTGTGAGGGACATTGCTTAGAAACCTCTTTCAGTGGAAAGGTCTGCATTGAGCACTGGAAGGTGTGTGAACGTGCGATTGCGTGAACATGAACATAAGCTCTCAGTTGAGAACTGCACAAGGGGGGCATAACCCCATCCATAGCTCTGCAAGCGCAGGCATGACTCTCCTTAAAAAAAATTTCGCCTTGGTGTCCATTTGCAGTAAGGAGGAATGGAGATACAGGAAGCTTACCACATAGGAAAGAACGGATGCGATTGTGTCAGTGACATTTCAACGGGTCTTCATATGAAAGAGCGTATTTATTAGGGTGTGAACTTTCCTTATGACAAATTTTTTTTGCATGTAAGTGGAGCCACGTAACTTTGGCCTGCAATTATGTGTTCTTACGCTGCCTAAAAGTTAGTTGCTAGTCATTGCCTGTTATCACCAGCTACTTTCTGTGATTGTCAATTTTTCGCGCCAAGTTCAAGTATCGTTAAGATGCACCAACTTGCCAAACACGTCTTTTCATGCTTGAAAGAAGGGATGAAATAACCTAAAACACAAAGCAATCGCACTGTGCTTCATGGCTATGCTAAAGAACCCACCAGCAATTATTAACAGCAGGTATTGTCTAAGCCTAATAAACTGCATGTCAATTTTCCTCGATTTTAAGATGCAGAAATCCCACAAACCTTGTGAGATTAGCAGCAGTGATGCACATATTTCGCCCACTCTCATCCACAGCGTTTGTGGCAGGATCAGTAGTAAGGAGCTCATGCCAGGCACTGCAAAAAAAAAAACAAGACCACACATAATATACGGTACTTTGAAAATGAAAAATGGACAAGCAACCAAAACGAATAGAAAACCGGGCAAGCATTTTGAATGCTTGAGCGAGGTCACAAACTGTTACTAAACTGTAAAAACATTCTTTCTTAAGATCTTTGCAGCAGCCATAAAAATTTTGGAATTTGTTGCAAGAGGAAACTACACTGTAAACAGGTCCTCTGACACAGGGGCTCCCCCTCACAAGTGTTGCAACATAATGAGAGCATGCGTGTCAATCTTCCCACGAAAACCTGCCTTGAGTTGTTCACAACACCCGAAAGTTTCCATAGATGCCACCCATCCCTGTCACAAATGAAGGCATCTAGAACTGACAACCTTAAGTTGTCCAGTGCTTCATGTTGAGACGATATACGAAAATGCTATAAATCAGGGGTTGGCAACCCGCAGCCCATGGGGCAGTATTATGTGGCCCCCGGCACAATGGTAGACCCCTTCTCCTACTGTCACTTTCTACCTGAAGGCCGACATGGCAGTTTTGACCTCAACTGTCATGAAAGCTCGTGAAATTCGTGCTGAAAATAAACATAAGGATTGCTAATCTAGTTTGGTACACTGCTTTCAATTTCCTCCCCAAAATTTATTTGCCTGCAAAGCCCCCCCCCCTCCAACCAATGTGCCCTCCGGCCCCCTCCGTGTCCATTGCATTAAACCCGGCTCTCGCCTGAAAAGCTTGCTGACCCCTGCTATTCAGCAAAAGTTGCAAATTTTTAACCTGTCACTGCTTGTTCAATTCGAAGTGAATGAAAATAAGTAAGATCTCTCCTTTGTATGCATCACGCAACCATACAAAACACCCATTAAACCCTTCGTAATTTCAATGAAGGGCCTATGAAGCCTTGCTAGGGTTGAGGCTAGGCCAAGTTGATTCTAAGTTGAAAAAGACGAGACTGCAAAATGGGCGAGATACATCACAAAGAAATGAGGAAAAACACAAGGGCTGTTGTTTCTACTTATTTCTTTGTCTTTTGTGTTGCCTGTTTTGGGCATTTTCTTGCTTTTCACTTTCAGACAAGACAACAGCAGAAATTTTTTTAAAGACTGGGCTGTAGCTCATGTTTCTCGACAATTGTGTTCAATGAAAACACTGGCGCCATCACTGAAGGATCCGTGTTTTCTCAGAAGGATCAGGCAGAGTAGGCCACCTTGGATACGTCATGGGAGCCCTGACATAGACAGTTTGGGGAGAGGCACACATGGCATCACACTGATGTCGATGTCGAAAGGAAATCCATCCTTAACTTTTTCGAGCATGCACATATTAAAATTGACTTAAAATATGTTCTTCCGAACACTTAAAGGTTAACCTTCCTGAGGGGTTTCTCTATTTAAAAAGAAAGCTTTTTATGTAGTCATCTGTGCTTTGAAATTTTGTGCCAGCACTCCTTTAAGGGGCAGATTGAAGTTTTCACTATTCCCCACACTATAATGTGGCAAGGGCCCTGTGACACACTGGAAGGCAGCAGCAAAAAAATGGGCAGTCAGCAAACTAGATTCCACACCATTGTGATGAAACCAAATCTTTGGAATCGCTGATCAAACAACCTTGCGGAGCTTATCAGTGTTTTTAATGCAAATGATATAGCCATGGTGTTGTTCTTGCTTTAGGTGCTGACTCTGAGTAGAAGCAGGCAACTGAAGCTCACCTGAACCCTCAGGGAGTTCCAAGGGAATGCCAGGCATGATTTACATGATTTGCAGAAAATTCTTTCAACTTTAAAAGCTGCCATGCAGTTGAAGAGCCATCCAAAGAATGGTGCAACATCCTACCATTTGCAAAACAGCTTTCTTTCATTTTATGCTGCTCTCCTTATGCAACTGCATTGCAGCTGTTTGTCCTTCATGTTATCATTAGAAAATATTGTTAATTTTGACATGGAGCCCTAGAAGTTCTGGCAAAAAGTCAACACAACTGTTTTAATATTCAAATATTTTGGTTGTCCCCACACCATCCCTTATTGAGATTAATACCCTAGTTACATGGCGGAAGTAACTGTAGTTACGTTTAACGGTGGTTACTAAATTTTAACTGCGGTTATCGCAAACTGCGGTTTTGGCTGTTATATGCGAAATTCCAAGTGTGTCGGCAGCGGTCACTTGGTTGTGAGCGTAACAAAAATAAAGTAACAAACTTTAACCTCACAATAAAAACCAAAGGCGAAGCAGTGTAGACAAAAAATATCGTTAAAACAGTTGCTTCAGACCCAAACGCGACGCACTCGCGCACGCCGAAAAAGGGGCTTCCCCAGCAGCTCGCGACCGGCTTGTTCTCGGGTCGGTTTGGTGTTGGGAACTTAGGATCGCGGTCGATATTTGACCGGCGCTATCTCTACAACTGCGAATTACAATACATAGCACAATTTTTAACCTTTATAATATCCACTTTGTCGCATGTGGAACTTCTTTTCCGCGATCACATTGATTTCGAAGAGGGGCGACAAGCTGTTGCTGCCGTGGTCAGGGCTGGTTCGAGCCGCTTTCAGTGCCGTGCGGACAGACGCGCCGGCATGTTTGCAGGAACGGCCGACGTGCGCACAGATTGTTTCCGAGTGCTGAAAACGCTTCATGATTGCCTGCTTTGTCTATTTTATTTGGCAAATGATCAGCGGAATTTACAAATTTAGGCTTTTCTCATAGTTGATCGGGTGGACCGGGAAACGAGCTGCTGCTCACGCGCGGTCGTGCCGACTGCGAGAGCGACGCAAAGAGCACAAGCTCCTCTTGGGGGCAGCTTCGGGGGCTCCCGCTATTTGAGGCTTTCGTCTTCTGCGAACGCCAGGTGATTTTTTTCGCCTACGCTGATGCGCCGCCACTTGTGTGCAAACTGACTTGTGCGATTTTGAACACTGCGGCAGCGGAAACTGCGGTTAGCGTAACCGAACTGAGGTGGCCAAGCTCAGTTTGCATTAACCATGGTTAGCGGGGTAACTGTGCCCGTGTAACTAGGGTATAAGTGTCCCAGTCCACTGTGGGAAACTAGCAGGCGAGTTTTACTTACATAACCAACTGAAGTGTGTGTTAAAATAGGCCATTTCAATCTCTCATTTGGAAAAACAAAGCCCATGAAATGTGTATTTTGAGAACACTTATTGATGTAGTTCTGTCATTATTAAGCATCATACTACATTTCCCCACCTGTAACTTTATCAAATTAAAGCAGTGCATCTCAGCCGTGTTGCAGTACATTAGCATTTATTCGAATAATCACTAAGATCAAAAAACCTCATAGCAGCCACTGAGTAAAAAGGTTTGTGCGAATGACGGGAAAGGAATGCTTCTATCATGAAAATACAAAACCTGAACTTCGTACTTATATTATTGCACTTTTTACAGCCGTTGGCTTTATTTCAGTTGTCTCAATTACGGCATAGTACCGCATTTCCTCTTTAGTCTTGGTGTAATAAAGCGAAGATATTGCAAGAAAGCACACGCCGCAAAATTCTGCGCATAGGTGTCCTCACAATGTTGAACCTCAAAAAAAAAGAAAAGAAAATCACACGCAATAAGAAACAAACAGGCCCAATTTTTTTGCACTACGGCTATGAATGGTCAGTTGCCTAGATTGTAAAACTTTGCTGCCCCAATATTGTTGAGGCCACGGAAATGGCAGGGGACAAACTCAATACGCTCGCACGAGCTTTGCAGCCACAGGAATTGCAGCGTGCAGTCGTAGTAGACAAAGAAAGATGCCAAAAAGGTGTGTATGTGTGTGTAGGGGGGGGTGAGGAGGGGACATCAGTAGTTGCTCACTAAAGCCACCATGGGCTGTCTTACAACTAAAGGTAGAAAAACTATTTTCTGCAAAAAAAAATGTGTGAATGCATTTGACTACTCACTGTTTAGTCGTACAGCACTTTCCAAGCTCACTGACGACTTATTTATAAGAGGTTCACAGCACTGTAGAAAGCCACGGCTTCTTTCTTAATAACCACGACTGCTCTAAAATTACAGCCAGGCTGCATTCTGAACTTCTCTACCAGAAATACTGCTTTGCGAAGAACAAACTATTTGCCGCAGTGTTTCACTCAGCATCATCTTTACTGCTTTCAAAACAGTGGTTTATTTGTACTGCAGAAACGGCTTCCTCGAATGTTTCTTTTTTTATATTAGCTTTCTAAGGAAGGTTTGCAACCTCCATTTAAAGGTTAGCAGTGTACTGTGTTCGCAATGGGAAAAAAAAAGTCCGCAATATTCACGTCTTTGCTGCGGTGCTCACAGGATAGCGGCGGCCCATGCACTAGCCCAAAGCTGGGAAGCATGCACGCACCACCGTGTGCAAGCAAAATGCCTACAAGCTCCGAGAGCAAAATCTTCTGAGACAAGTCATCACAACTAAAAATACTTTTTTCCTTTCGTGCAAGAAAATGCACTACAATTTCCTACTATCTTAACTGGACCTTTACAAACCGATACCTACGTCGACATCTTAGAAGCTCTTCATTGAGGTCTGTATTGTGATAATTGCTTAACGTTATTTACCTCAGCACTGATTCATTACTTCAGGCACCCCTGTCTCCAGGGACCTGCCAGGAGAAATGCACACATGGCTTTTTCCACATCGGCATAGTGAATGGCAAAAAAGCCGCTGCCTCTTGAGCTAGTGCCGCAGCACTGACAGAAACATTGTCAGCTTGTTCTTTTCCACGGTTATTAACACAGTAAGCTTCTAGCCAACAACAGAGGTTAGAAACTTGCACAGGATACTAAAAAAACTGAGCAAGCCTTGTCTATACAGTACAAGAACTTCTGAACTTGTGCTTGGTTGCTGCAGTGAAGTTTCTGAGGAAGCATAAATAAATGCTGCTTAAAAGACAATAAAGACGAATTTCTGTTGAATTTACATTGGCAATATTTAGTTCTTTGTATGATTATAATTTATGTTTCATCCAGCTGCCCCCAAGTAAGGAAGTTTTTAAGCGCAGACTCGATTTCAGAGCACACATCGTGAACTTGGGCGAGAAGCTGCATCTTTCACGGTTTTCGATAATGCTATGAACTTTCTAAAAATAAAGCACCGATGAGGTTAGATAGTGCCATTACCATCAAACAGTGCTTACTCAATTGCATTCCAGACGATTTGTCTCAGCACCAAGGTTTTGGCAAGTACAATTTTATTCAACGACTCAGCACCGTACGGGTAAACAGAGCACTAGCGAGCGCACTCATGGTGAGCGAGAAATAACTGCACGGCGGGTTTGCCCATGCTGTGCACAGGCTGCAAATACACCGTGTCGCATGTTGTCTTATCAGATTCATGGCCTCTGAGTGGTATATTTTGTCATGGCAGTCCTCTTGAATATAACAGCTGTACCCACATTTTTCAGACTTTTTTTTCCTCCAGCATGCAGGTCGGCATGCCTTGGGTGAAAATGTGCAAAGGCTGCTTGTTTGAGCGTCACTGCACAGTTGTTGAGTACATAAAAAAATAACAAACACAAGATCGTTATGCATTAAAAACCAAAACAAAGATTTTTGGGGTCCCTGAGTGCTTCCGCAAGTAGATTATCATGCCCAATTGAACATATTTGAATGTAGCACCTTTGCAACAATACGCGCTGTCGCTCGCTGTTTTTAGAGCCCAGTTATTGATTCCAATCCCATTATCTATCGCTAATTTCTGTTCCCTACAGGTTAGCAGTGTTCCTTTTATAGACGAGAAACAAACAAAAATCAACCCTTTCTTAGTCCTACAGCTCAGCTCTGCGGGGACGGTGAGACGCACAGCTAATTCGTAGGGTATAGGAGTCGGGTGCAGCAATTGACTGGAAAAAGTGTGGCACAGAGAAATATGGCTCCACAAACCGCAATTTCGGTGACAACCACGCACAGCATGGTCCATTTGCAGCCTGTGTACAGCATACGCAATCCTCGCATACAACTAGCTTTCACTCGCCTTTAACCCACTTTCTACTGCACTGTTAAACTGTGGGTTGCAAACTGTTGAATATGAACTTACCAATTTTCAAATCAGATTAGGTGTCCGAATCAGCCACACGATACGCAGTCCAATGCGGCTGGTGGCATGTGGCTGGGGCCGTGTCTGCTCCCGCTGTCCCCCGGGAAATGCCTGCACAGCTCCACACCAATCCAGGGCAAAGGGCGCCACCCTGAGAAGGTTGGAAAATTGTGGTCTATATTCAGGGCGCCTACCAAACTGATGCGTCAAAATTTTCCTACTTTTTCAAAATTTCAATCAGTGCTTCAGCAAATTGCCATGAGCAACATGAGTTCATTCATCTCTAGGCAGTCTGAAAACGTCACATGATGCTGTCATGATCAAGTATGCTGAACAATCAAAACAATAGAGGAGGTGAACAAATATACATTTCTTAAATTGAATTTAAATAGTTAAATACAAATACAAATGTTACTGTATTTAGTCGATTATAACACGTTTTCTTTTTGCCACCTGAAGTCAACCCTCGCGTTACAATCTAATACTGCAGCTGAAGTTGCCTAAAATTGCAATGATGTACCCAATTGTCATCAATGGCTACAGTTTTGACCATTTTGCAATCTATGTCAGCATGATGTGTCAGAGTTGTTCGGGTCCACTACAAGCTAAGATCGACTTTTTCCGTTTCCTTGCTTTTTTTCTGTGGTGGTTGAGAGCGTGCAACTTTTTTCCTTTGTTTTCGCGCCGTACTTTCGTATTGAGGCATAGGTAAATTTCATTTCCCTCAATTGTATCAACACCGCTTCAGCTCCCCTTGTTACGGCAATGTGTTGCACTCAGTATGACCCATGCTATTTTAATGGCTCAAGAAATCGGGAATTCGGCAGCTCCCTGAAGAGTAAACATCGACCGTCTGTGGATGGCAGCTACTGCGGGAGCGCCTTTTTACATGCGAACCCTGCCCAAAAAGTTTCCGAGGGCCTTGCTACAGCTGCCACGTCGAATTACAAAAGGGTGTTGCTGATTTCGTCACCAAACAGTGTAACCGCCTTTTGGCGGTCAGTGTTGAGCTGATACAGCTTAAAACAAGTGATATCGCTTGACAGAAGGGCTTCCTGCGAAGTTATAAGTGTCAAAGGTGGGCGCCTAGCCCAAGTGTTTCAAAAATAAATGTGCTTTTCTTTAATTCCACTGGCCTCACGTGAGTACTTTGGCGGCTCTTTTTTTTTGGCACAACAGAAAATTACCGCTTGAGTTAATTTAGTGGTTTTAATTTTTTTTCTGGATGCGAGGAAGTCACCCCTCACGCTACAATCGTGGTCACATTACAATTCAGTAAACATGGCACGTGGTTGTCTTTGGCATTATTATTGGAAGGGCAAAATTCACAATTAGCATACACTGTGTTCTCTGTGCTTTTTTTAGACCGATCTTGATCAGAAGAGCAAGGCTATAAGCAACAAGGAAATGAAATCTTATTTGTGCCCAATCATCAATGAGAGAAGCTTTTGAGGTATCAAAAAATGATGAAGGACTGTTTCAGGTACCCCTGCTTGGTACACAGGGGGGTTGCGGCCAAATCATTAGGGAGCACTGCCTTGCTGCCCCAATATAGTAGACCATGCAGGAGCACAAGCCAGCATAGGCTACTTTAGGTAAACCTACCCATCCGTACCTGCCGCAGTGGCTAAGTGGCTAAGGCATTGCGCTGCTGAGCACGAGGTTGCGGGTTCGATTCCCGGCTGCTGCGGCCGCTTTTCTGGTGGAGGCGAAAAGCAAAAACGCGTGCGTGTACAAGATTTCGGCGCCCGTTAAAGATCCCCAGGTGGCCAAAATTAATCCGGAGCCCTCCACTACGGCGCGCCTTATCACCAGCGTTGCGTCAACGCGTTAAACCCCACAATCAATCAATCACCATCATCATCATTTACTCATTTGTACCATTGATGCATTTTATTTGCCAGGACTATCAACGTTTGCCCCCTCATCCCACCAAAAGGCTCTGATAAAAATCACGTGATTACATTACGCCGTCGGATTGACTGATTGCAGGGCTTAACACGCTGAAGCTGCACATGGGATATGAGGCGTGCAGTAGTGGAGGGCTCAAGATTAATTTTGAGCACCTGGGAAACTTTAACTTATGCTGAATCTCGAGACAAGGGTGTTTTCGCTTTTCGCCTCCATCAGAAAAGGAGCCACCGCGGCCAAGATCAAACCTGCATATATGGGCTCAGCACCACTGAGCCTAGCTGCGAGTGCAATATGCTGTCAGTGTCTCAAGCTTGCGAATACAGTAAATGCTGCTTAGGTACTAACATTACCCTATAGTGCAAAGAACCAAACTTTTGACTGCACTTAATTTACATTGTTTTGGTAGAATTTGTTTTTTTTTTCACATCCTTCGCACACTATCTAGCCAAATATATGTTCAATATGATGACCAAGCGGTTGATGCCTCGCCAGAATTACCACCCCATCAACATGTGCGGTCACTTTACTGGCCCGAAAGAACCTAAATTGTCAATTCTCATGATTCGAGAAAGCGAACTCATGATCTTGAGTAGCATGTGGCTATGCCTTATTTAAAAACAGAACCCAGCATGTTAACTTTTGTCTGCACACATTTAGAGGCACTAAAGCCATTTTATATCGATGAAAAAAATACACATATTTTTAATTAATGAGCAAGAATAAACAAACTATGGCAAAGAAAGCCCAACGGTTCGTTTTGCTTCGACAGAAATCTATTTGGTTGAAATGATTGATTGATTGTAGGGCTTAACGCGCCGACGCAACGCAGGCGATGAGGCGCACCGTAGTGGAAGGCTCCGGATTAATTTCGACCACCTGAGGATCTTTCACTTGCGCTGAAATCATGTACACACAGGCATTTTTGCTTTTCGCCTCCATCAGAAAAGCGGCCGCCGCGGCCGGGAATCGAACCCGCGACCTCGTGCTCAGCAGCGCAACGCCTTGCCACTGAGCCACCGCGGCAGGTTATTTGGTTGAAATGAATTTGAATTTACACAACTGAGGCTGTGCACATAAATGTAAGGCACTGTGCTTACGCATTTGAGCAGGTCACAGTATGCAGTCGACATAAAGAAATGAAGCATAAAGATGCCTCACTCCAGGTGCCACCAACAGTGCAGCTAAGTAGCATAGACATGATCTTATTTCAGAGAAAGGGGTGGGTGAGCTTGAATGCAAAAGGGAAAGAAATTCAACTGACAGATCAACTTACAACTCAAGTTCCCAAATAACTTCGGGACCTTGCACACACACTCAGCATAACCTCCCCACTGTTTTTTTTTTATTTTGCTTAACCCATCGCAAAACAGCCGGCTGATTAGCTGACCACTGACAAGGAAGCCATTTGTAAATTCAGTGCATAGATAAGCGCCAAAGGATGTCAGGAGAGTCTGTATTCACAGAAAAGAACAGTGCCTTCCTGTATCTGCAAGAGATTCAGCTTGACTAGCTCACGTTCACTGGAAGGCATGCAGGCTATGCTGCCTGGAGTGTCTGCTCAGAGCACGGCATCCAACATCCAATGCATAATGCTCAGTGACACGGTAATAATACAGAAGGGTCCATAGGTATAGGGGGATATTGTGGCCGATATGCATGCCGGTATATATATGCTGCTGTCAGTTACCGCTGGTTGCAGCAAAACACAGACCCGGTTTGGCCCAGCTCCAGCATTCCAATTACTTTCCTGCGGCACTGGGAACTGCACCTGCAAGACCTTTGTGCTTACTCACATACTAGCAATATGACATAACAGCCTGCCCAGCCTCAAGACGATGTTGAAGGACTCTTCACCCCAGAAAACTGGTTTGCACAGGCACTACATCGGTGCAAAAGAAATATAAAACAGGAATTCACTTTCTGCACGTATAAAAGGCTACATTCAACATAATTCAACTGTCCTAAACATGCAGAGCATCCTACCGCTGAAAGGGCTACCTACTACTATTATTCCTGTGGTAATGCAAGAATAAACAACTCCCACAAGTTAGGTGGGCATAATTCCTGCTGTAAAGGCCCCACATCACTCAAACGCATACTTATAGGTCCAGTTTCTATTTCTGGGTTCCTATATCGGTGTCACATAAATGCAGTAGTCGTACCTGTTATTGCTTTTTCATCTTGCCAGAAAGCCCCCGTCCTGAAGCTCCAGCCACGTTTAATGAAAAGGTTGCAAAGAAAAGTTACATAAGCACAAACGTCGTTACCCTGCCACAGTTTTAAAAGCTCACAGTACACTTACACATTCCGAGAAGTAGAACACTCACTCAATGATTGTTTTATTATCAAGACAGTTATGTCAAAAGACCTAACCACACAATTGATGAAAGGTGCCTAAAGCCAATGCTATGTAAGCGTAGATAGCGTTTACAGCAATGTGAAATATACTCCGCTAGGTGCTCCTGAACTACAACCTGTTTGAAGAAAACAAATAGTTTTACAAAGAAAGAGAACGCGAAAAAAGGGTCAGGAAAGGTTTTCAGCAGTAACAGGACGATAAAAAATATCAAAACACTTTTATGCCAAGTTAAGATTTTCAAACTATTTCCGGTTTTCATTTTTCTCAAGGAGAGTTTTACGTCCGATAAGTTAAGCACTCGCACATTGTATTTTGCTTTGTTCAAAGTGGCACAGCTATCGAAATAAAACAAAAGCGCGGTGAAACCGCACGGCCGCATATAGAAATAGACCTAATGCGATAAAAACCGCATACGAAACAAAACACATCGATTCCTCACGATGTTATCAAGAGCACCGGCAATTATTTCAAGCTTCCTAAGGCCCTCCGCTGCGCCCACCACCTGTCCGTCAGCAACGCTAGACATATCGAGCAGCGCCAGCAAATTGCATTTAGCTTGCACGAACCACAGCGTGAGACTGACGCGGAAACGAGAAATCAAGCCAATAACACGTTTCTGTCACCGAACCTTAATCGCGCTAGAAAAGGTCCAGCAAAAAAGAACTTACCGAACTTCTTTGTCCGGGCACAGGAAAACGCCGCCGTTCTTCGATCGTTTGCCGCTGTATTTCAGCTTATCCTTAACCGCACGTGTTTCCAACGTGGCAAGCAGGCCTTATCCACAAAGGGCGAACATATTTTACGACGGTATATCGCACAAAAAACATGAATAACAACACGGACAACGCGCAACCACGGTCGACCTCGCCGCCAGCACTCGATGGAAAAATTACATCGGAAACGACCGCAGCGCCGAAACGGCCAAATACATGAGCAGAGTTACGACTTTATATTCTAATTCAAAGTGATCATACAACATTGCCAAATTTTTCAATCTTCAAAGAATCATTTATTCAAAATTGTCATTGCTTTCAATTTAAATAGATTTCAGTTTAAATTTTTTTTTTAAATAGAATTTTTTTAGAATTAAAATTAAAAATTAAAATTAAAAAAATAGAATTAATTTTTTTTTAAATAGAATTCTGATCGGAAGCGACTGCAGCGCCGAACACAAGAGCAGAGTTCCCTCTTTGTATTTTGCTGTGGTCCAGGCCCCAGTGCTTCGAGGTCTGCCTAACCATATAGACAGGGGGGGACGGCGAACCCTGCGTGGCCTGACCCGTCTCCTCCCGCCGGACAAATGTTCAATAAAGTCATTTCTCTCTCTCTCTCTGCAAAGTGATCACACAACATTGCGAAATTTGTCAATCTTTAAGGAATCCTTCATTCCAAATTATTACTGCTTTTTGTGTTCACAAGTATTTCAGTATTAATAGGCTCCTGATTGCAACTTTCCCGATCGCTGCCGTCTTGCTCCCGGTCTTTTCCGATTGGCTATAGAGCCTGGAATATACCAGTATTTTTGGCCAGAAGATGTAAGCCAATCAGGCTGTATTTTTGGCGCATGGCAGCGCCCTGAAAAAACCTTGAACGGGGATGATGATGGCGAGTAAAAGTCTTTGAATCGGGGTTACGGCATGTTCCATTTCACCTGTCTTAGCTGTTTATTTTACCTCGGACTTGTCTTAGCTGCCGCTATCTCTGGCTCTGATTCCCTGCGCCGTACGCGGTCTCATGGACTTGTCTCGGTCATAACCAGACAAATAAAAATTCACGTGTTCCTTACAATGCTTTTCAGCTCGGACAAAATTTGGCGTTCGGCCTGCTTCAGAGCAGGCTTGCATGGGAGTCCTGAATCATTCGGCTCGCGCATTTGCAGATCGTGATGTTGCATCAATCATTTGAAGGTGTGATCTGAGACTTCGGGGTGCGTAATCATTACCGAGGGAAATCTTTGTCGCAGGTGTCGCTCGCCTTAGGCTTTTTTCAACCACTTTGGTTGGTAAAATCTATAACTTCTCGTAAAAGGTACAGCGTTTATGTGAGTATTTACTGTACTCGACAGGATTCACTAGCATTTCTTTTTTTGCCGGGTGTTTTCTTCGTAACTTCTGCGAGGAAAACTGGGAGCGAGGAATATTTTCATGATACGGAGAAGTCAGCCTGGAAACAAGATGGCTTGATGAATGAAAATGACAAGGAATGAATACACCAGCACAGAAAAACGCACACATACACTATCAGTACTCTAGAAACGCAAATCTGAAAGACGCACCAAACGCGCACACAGTGCAAACGTTTCACAGAATTTTCTCAAAGCGCGGTCACGGAGAAAGGCAAGGCCTTCGCAGCCCTTATGTCGCAGACGCAGTCCGAGTGCTGTGAGCCTATGCTAACGCTGAGTTTCAGCACACAGTGCAGATTCAATGTCCTAACGAACACTACAAGAGTGACAGAGAGGTGATACTCGTCTCGTCTTAAAGGAGCCATGAAGAGAAAATACAACTTCATTTAATTTCAAAGAATAAAACATAATTTTCAGTGCGTTAACTGCACGTTAGCATTCATGTGATGCGGTCAAATGGAACTAGAGGCCCCATTACAGACGTCCAGTCATGTGCCGTCGCAACAGGTCAGTTAGGCGGCCCCAATCGCACAAACAAGGTTCTGTGACATCATAGAAAAGTTTGCGGGAAATCGGTAGGGGGTCGCGACTGCTTCACACGTTTTCTTTAATATCTCCGTTATTGTTTCGAAGATTGCTATGATATTGGTATCATTGCTATCGGGACTAAGTAGTCTTTCTAATAAACCCAACTTGTATTTTGTCTTCATGGCTCCTTTAAGCATGCAGGTAGTCGTTGGCGAAAGCGATGTTGGGGCTTCCTCACGTTTCCGTAGGTCATGCTGAAGTAACTGGAACTGGTCCATGCAGCATTCGGGAAGCCCAGGCGGGGTCATTTCTGTAGTGGTCGGTTGGCAGTTGTAGCTGCAGCGGCGGCTAGCTGTGGCTTTTTGTGTGTGCGTGACAGCTTACTCACCCCGTAATTGCGCATATTAGGTAATAGACCACAAACGAACGAGTTCCTCTAAACAATTACCTTTGGTCAAAGCTAGTTTTGTATAAACAAAGTTATATGCTGTCAATCAAAAGTATTAGAAATCAAAGATAAAGAGCTCGCTCTTCTGAAAGGTTGAAACTGCATTGCTGACGCCGTCATACAACTATACTTCTGATGGAGGCCAAAAACGAAAACGCCCGTGTGTTCGAGATTTCGGCGCACGTTGAAGAACCCCAGGTGAACGAAATTAATCCGGAGCCCTCCACTACAGTGCGCCTCGTCGCTTGCGTATCTATAGCGTCAGCGCGTTAAGCCGCATAATAATAAATTAACCAATCACAGAAATTTACGCACCAGTTTATTTTTTTTTCAGGGCTATAACAAAATACGGTCAAATTATGCACCGTTCTTACTGGTCACGTCTGAGGGGTTGTAAAGATAAGATTGGGACCACTTCGCCTTCCACAGAAACAATGAGGGAACTAAAATTTAGGATGTCCACGTGGTCTAATTAATGAATCGTTGCCTTCATATTTAGACTGCTATCATGGCTTCGGCTGGTGAAATACTCGTTTTCTTGACGCGTGAAAAACAAAAAAAAAGTTATCTCTAACCTGAATTTCGGCATTTTTAGTGGGAGGTCTTATCGGTACATAGATCTGCTGTCATGTTTAGCGTCCGCCGAGCGGCACATTTGTTTGCACATTGCTGCTGGACTTTTCTCAGTCCAGGAAGCCACGAGCTTTCGCCGCTGTTCGGGCCCATGCGCATTTCCTGACTGCTACGTAGGTGCTAAAGCCTGGAGCTCGTTCAATAGCACATACGATTTTTGCTTCTTTCCATCAACACAGACGGCGAATAAAAAGGGTTGGTTGATGGCACGACATGGGCCAGTTGCATGTAATTACTGCTATCGCGATGAATGCTCCAAAATACAGATTCTATAGAATACATATTTCCGCATAGTAGTATTAGGTTGCTTGTACAAGCAAGGAAACTAGCTGACAAATGTTCTGCGTACAGTGATTTTGACGTCCCAAGGAAAAAAGAATGCCAAGAGACCACCAAAAGGGCGGTCTTTTTTACTCTAGGTAATATGCGTTGTGCGCCCAGAGCATTGATCCTTTACCTCCTAAGCGTCGCGGTTCGTCACAAAGCTTACGTTTTTAACTTGTATCAAAAATTGCAATAGCAATGAGTTCAGCGTCTGTACCAATGGGGTCAGTGTCTATGCAGGCTCAGCACGAGTTGTTTTACGCGCACTTCATCTTTAGTCCAAAAAAGTGACATTTATTTTTGGTTTCAAGTCAAAAGAATGGCCTAAAACGTGTAATGGACAAATGAAACGCGAACACGAAATATGAACCGGAACACACAAGTAGCGCGATTTCTTTACATGCAAGTGAAATTATCGCGCCGCTATATAACAGTAACAAAAATTGAAAATGTGTCTCAAAATATACCACTAGCGAGCCATTATTTCGCATTCACTACCCATATTCTTTCCTCTAGAGCGTTCCGTTTAATATTTTCGTGTTTTCATTCATTTGTCCATGAGTGTATATGTATATACAGCACACTGTGTTCGGTGGCTAAGCGCTAGCCCACGCATGACCTTCGGAATTCCGGTGATTGGGCAGGGGCGGTGCTAGACCTGTGACAGACATCAGCCGTTCACCTTTCGAAGAGCAGGAGCGTGAATATTTGGTTCCGGAATAATGCGATCGGGAGCCAGACGTTTTCTTGTCGACTTTTGAACATTAACTGCCATAGGAAAAACGAGTACTTGGCTACGGCATCAGAGCCGTTCATCTTTTATATTCCTGCAGGCGAAAAGAGGTTGGCCGCTCGGAAGACGGGTACGTGCTGCTCATCTTTTGATGACCGGCTTTCAAAGAAAGAAAGAGTACTCGGCAGCCGCAAGCTTGCCGCACGTCTTGTGATCAATGTTGAGGGAGCAAGCGCCGTTCCTCGGCGGCGGGTGACTTACCAGAGAATTTATAAGCACCCCGCGCCGGGGAGAAAACCGTGGTTACGGCAAAACCAGTGAAAGGCGACCAACTATGAGCATTGGCTGCCGAAAACGTTCCGAGGTGACGGCAGCCGGATTCGTACCGTCCATTTTATTATCAACGGCAGCCAATTCGTTGCCTCTTGCCGAGCATTCCGGAGAACAGCCATAGGTTGGCCGATCAAGAAACGGACTTTCCGTGCTGCCTGGGAATGCCCCTCGTTCATAGTAATCGGCACGTTCTCAAAAGTGATGTCTGGGTCCTGGTGGACCCCATGCATCCTGGAGAGCACAACACAAGAGCTCTTTCTGGGAATATGTTAAAATCATTGTTGTTAGCCCAGCTGGAAAGTTTCTTCACACCAAGCAGAACTAGATGTTTGCAGATCGATATGTTACACGATTAAAATGATATTTGCACTACGTCTACATAAGAGGAATAAGAGATTGTACGTGGTAATGCCCTTTTAACAGAGTTCATGTTTACTATAAGGAGAAAGCGGACCAACACGACACCTTGCGGAACGCAATTTCCTTCCACGTGGACCTCTTTAAGAGTGCACAACCAGTTCTTACTCGAAATGCTCTTTCTGACAAGTTACTAACAAGGCTGTTTAACATGTCACCTGAGACACCGAATGAATTGAGGTTACTAAGAATCCCGTAAAGCCAGGCGGTGTCGTAGGCCTTCTTGGATCGAAAAACATTGTTACGCAATTTTGTTTATGCACGAAGGCATACTTATTAAATGATTTAAGAAGTAAGGTTGATCATTCGTGGATCGTCCTGCCCTGAAGCCTGCGTGGCATCTCTCGAAAAGACCGTTGTACTCAAGGAAGTACATGAGCCTACGATTTATCATCTCCTTCAGAAGCTTGCATAGGCAGCTCCTCAGGGTTATAGGACGGTAACTTGAGGGGAAGAAGTGGTCCTTTGCCTCCTTCAAGAAAGGCACTACTATGGCCTCTCTGCACGAGTGTGTACGCTGAAAGCCATATATATTATATAGATGCAGAGTTGCTTCAAATGTGTCTGCGTGTAGGTGTTGTATCATTGTGCATGTGATGTTGTCTGGGCCTGGAGCTGAAGGCATACACGTGCCCAAAGAATCCCACAGTTCATGTAGTGAAAACTCTTAGTTATAAGAAGATGTTGACCCATTTTTATCTAGTACAGGCGTCTTTTCGGCCGTTTGTGTTTCATGAAAGTGTTAGTGTAGATGGCTGAATGGGACACCTGTTGAAAGTGTTTTGAGTGTGTGTAGCCTGGTATTCGAGTGTGTCCTCTGTTGTGCTGACTAGAGGCAGGCTGTGTGTTTGTTGTCCGTTGAGTTTGCGTGTTCTTGTTCATACTTTTCGTGTGTCTGTGTAGTAGTTTATGGATGTTATGAAAAAACACCAACTCAGTCGTTTTGTCTCACGGTGCACACATTTGCCTAACGCCTTGGCCCGTTTGAAGAATAGAAGGTTATCAGACGTGAAGTACTGGCGAACGACACCCCACGCGTTGTTCTGGGCCACTCGCGCGTGCCTGCAGTCCTCGTTCCACCAGGGCTTCCTTGGGTTTTATTGGGCACCGGAGGCCTGAGGAATAGACTTGTCGGCCACGTCGAGAATGTGCGCCTTGAGCAGTAGGGTCGCCTCTTCTAGGTGTAGGTGTATTATTGGTGTGTAGTTTAGTTCTGATGTTTCTGTGATTGACCTCCAGTTTGTTCTTCCATACAGAACATTTTATGAATTTGGGAAGTGTTTGTAACTTTGCCTATGTAAGTTGCTTTGGTGGGGAAGTGGGAACTGCTATATAGGTTTGTGTCAACATGCCACTTAAGAAATCTGAATAGAACTGCAGAGCCAAGACCCAATTCAAGATGCGAATAACTGTTTTGTCCTATGTTATACTATGAAGCATGGCTTTTTAAACGCATGCTCCCAGTGATGTTAGAAATTTTTAATTAGGCAACCTCAGCCATCTGTGCGAGAAGAGCTCCATATTGAATTATGTGCATTGAGGTCACCTAAAACTAAGTACAGTTCAGGCAGTTGATCTATCAGGGCCTCAAAATCAGTTTTTGTTAGTTGATAATCCGGAGGGATGTAGAGAAAGCATACCGTTATTACCTTTTAAAAATATTTGTGTGAATTGCAACAGCTTCCGGCATGGTGGTAAAGTGAATGGTGTGACAAGCTAAGAATTTTCGGGCTACTATGGCTCCACCACCTAAAGAATAAGTGCAGGTGTGCCTGTCTTTTTGAAATTCAAGTAGGCATTCCAGAAGTTAGTATGTTTACTATTTGTGTGTTTCCTAACGACACTGAAGACTTGGCTGATGTGAATAAAGTATCTCGTACACATATTTTTGATTGTTGATAAGGCCTCTACGGTTCTATTGAATCGGGTTTTCGGTTCCCGCTGCGTTGCAGGAAAGAATGGCCAGACATTCATCTCTTCATCAGATGTCCGAGGGGTGCGTGACAAACCGGATCCCCATGACTTGGCCTTCATTCGGGAGCCCTTCGTTTGAGCTACTACCGCCAAGGGCGGCCGGGGCACCAGAGGTGGCACGGGCGGTGCGCTGCTGGTGGGAGCCGGTGCGGGGCTTGCGGTGTTCATCCCCTCGGCACCCTCCAACGCACTGGAGGATGGCAACGTCAGAGGCGGGAGTGGCACCGGTTTCCGAAGATGTGGTTTGCACCACAACCGCTGCTGCCTCAGCAAGCGGAGTGGTGCCGGGTTGGGTTCCGCGAGGAAACACAGCGGGGGGCGGGGTGACGGCAGGACCAGGTCAGACTCGCTGAACTAGGTTCCTGTGAATCCCAGATGCCGCTCCGCCCCCCGGCGAGCTGCGTCAGCGTACCTCCCCAGGGGGAAAGAGGCGAACCTCTTTCGCGCCTCCGGGAAGGTGCTGTTCGCAGTTACCTTGATGTTGATTATCTTTTTTTCCTGTTGGAACTTTTTACACTTGCGGGAGTACGCTGCATACGGCCCGCCGCAGTTCACACAAGACAGGGTATCGGATGGACAATGGTCGCTCGGATGATCATGCGCCGCGCATTTCGCAAACGTCGTTCGGCCACGGCAAGAGTTTGCACCATGCCCGAACCACTGGCACTTAAAACAGCGGCGCCGGTTCGGGTTTTAGGGACGGATGGCGCAACGCATAAAACCGGCATTTATGTGTTGTGGAAGAACTGCGCGGTCATAAGTCAAGATAATAAGCTTGGTGGGAATCTTCTTGTCGTTAGTGATGCGGCTCACGGCAGTGACGCCCTCATCCTTCAAGCCGGCAAGGAGATCCGCATCGATTTCGTTCAGGAGATCTGTCTCGGATTCACACCCTGTGAGCTGTTGAGGCTCCAATGGGGTGTGATCTTGTTGAATGGATCAGCCAGTCTAGTCTGAGCTAGAAGCTTTGTGGACCGCTGCTTGTCAATTATATCGATGAGGAGTTCTCGAGACCTTTCTTTTTCGCACTTATAGGATTTTCCTATTGAGGCTTCAAGATAGTTTGCAATCAAGAAGACTGACTGAAATGCAAGTGATGGGTTGGACTGAGGGTCGCCATGATAAGAAATCGACAGTAATGATCTGTTTCAGGAAATGGTACAGGTTGCAATAGGGCAAACGATATTTGGTGCGGCCCCTTTTGGGAGGCCAATCACGTGTTGGGGGAGGATGGTTTAGACAATAACATAAAGCATAGTATAAAAGAAGGGGACGGGGTGCTTTCTCCTAATAATTCCTAACAACCTACTAACTA
The DNA here is from genome assembly GCA_013339765.2 of Haemaphysalis longicornis. NCBI lineage: Eukaryota > Metazoa > Arthropoda > Arachnida > Ixodida > Ixodidae > Haemaphysalis > Haemaphysalis longicornis. The sequence continues at coordinate 68,188,785 of CM023454.1, forward strand.
CGAAATTGAATTCGTTGACGTCATCATCAGGTCGCTTATGTGGGCGAGACTCCTTTCTCCTCATATGTGGTTCACACTGCTTATTGAATCAGGGTCACATGCCCGCGCCGTAATTGCGGGGGGTGCAGATTATTTGCAGTTTGCTTGTTACACTAAGTTTATGCAGCTGACGACGTTGTGAGCCCCCTCTAGCCGTTTTTGTACAGTAAAAATCAGTTATAAAAGTAGCCAATTTATGTTTGCATTGGCGACCAGCTTGCGGTTTTAATCATGAGCATTCTTGCACCGTTCTCTGTTGCGACGTAAGGCTAGGTATTTGCTACGAATACGTATCTTGTAATGCTACTGCACTGCTGGAACACCGCACCCGTGTTTCATTTTGCTCACGTCACTTCAGCCTACTAACCAGTTGACAAAATTGACCGCGGCTAAAGCATTATTCGATTAATCGGAAAATTCTACCACCAATCGCCCACCCCCACTAAGAACAACCGTGCAGTTTTTTTCTTTTTTCTTTCTTCTGTCTTTTGGTGTGTGCCATTCTTATCCCCCTCTTTTTGCGGCCTGCTCTGAGAGTAATGTTAAGTTGAGGGCGGACCTGCTGGCGGTCGGTTGTGGTAACGCGGAGCCACGTTTCGGCGCAATGAAGCCTCCCGCGCCCCTCTCCCCCATTGCCCTGGCTGCCTTTGGATACTATGTCCTTCTCCTCCCAAGAGGCGGGATGGTGGGGGAGGGGCCGTTTGGGCTCTGCGGCGGGCTGTACGTGTCTGAATGTCTACCCTGGTGCTCCCGCTTGCCCGCCCCCATCCTTCCCCATTTGTTTTTCTATATTCACCTTTTTCACTAGAGCTTTGCGAAGCCCCCCGTGTGCAAGGTGGCATTTGTCTTCAGGTGTAACAACCGTCTCAAAGCGTAGCTCAACAAGTGTATTTTCGTAATTCTTTTTGCCATAACCGTTTAGCACTTTTTCGTGCGTGATTACAAGTTTTGACTATTCATCTCCTAACACCACGCGCGGTCGTTCGTGCGGTATTGCATCGCTTGTGCTTTACGCGTCCGGTTGCTTTTCGTCAACGCCGCGATTGGTGCTACTTCCCTCTGGCCACTGTGTATCTTCTCTTACCCCCCTCTCTTTCCACACCTTTTGTTCCCATTGCTGTTGCTACTTCTCCCTCTGCTTCCCTATCTCCAAGGGTTCTACTTGCTTGACGAGGGTGATAAGGAAAGAATTCCCGTGTATGCAACGGGTGTAGAGAAGTTTTGTGTGTCATTTTAGCAGAAACCCTGATGAAGGAAGTAACACTTCCCAAGCAGTGTGGAATTAAATAACCTAAGAATTCGGACAACAAGCTATCGTCTCCCTCTATTTGACCGGGGGCCGGTCATTTTCGAAGATACAGGCAGTGCAGATCAGTTGGGCTCAAATACATTTGAGTTGTGGGAAGGGCAAAAAGATGCAGCAAGCAAAACCTAGGCAATACGTGACATAGAAGCATACTTAGATCCATACCGCAAATGGTGGGGGGAAAAATTAGGGAGGTGTTGTAGTGGTGCCGGGGTACAGAGGGGAAAAGCGGGCGTAATCAACACAAGCGAGGCTGTAGGATAACCGGAGAGGTTTGCATGGCACTGAAGTCACCACGAGCGTGAGGGATTAAGGAGGGGCTCGTCTCCTGCTCGTTTGTTGACCTTGACCTTCTGGCGACTAATGCCTAGTACGGCCACCTGCCTCTCTTGTTTGAAAACATTGCTGCCACATGTAGTTATCAGGGCATGGGAGTTTCAAGAATACACAACTATGCAAAGAACAAGATGAAATTGAGTGGCTAGGAGAAAAGAGTGGGAGAGCCCTTAGTAAATTAGGTACGAATAGTACAAACGTTAGCAAAAGGGAAAGAAAAAGAAAAAAGAAAAAGCAAAGTACGAAAAAGGGGAGGGCGGTTTTCCAGCCGGAGGGGCGCGGGAACCTCAGCGGGGGAATGCCAGTATGATGAAGCTTCCAAGTAAACCCCAAAGGGCACGTTTTTTACATGAAGTGAAATCGCGGAAACGTTCCTCTCTAAAACGCAGCAGCCGTCCACGAGGCGGACGTAGAAAGGCGATGTCATGCTATGCAAGGACAATACAATGTAAAGTACCGCTAATTAAACCTAGATCACATGAATACCGAAAAATAAGTGGACATCAGGCTAAATAACCCATACAAAAACTGAGATATACAGTGCCACATGAATTTCTCGAAGAACAATCACGCTAGATCATAATGCTTTGCATAGCTGCATACAGACAAACACAAAAACTATACATAAAATACCGCCACAAAAAAATGAAAAACGGTTTTATCTACCCAATAGGAATAGTTCATTGCAAAAGGACGCAAAATAATATTACATAAAAATAAAAACAATAAAATTTATAGGAAATATAAAGCAACGGGCCCAATGGCGAAATCTATGTACATACATTATACGGTACGGCAACTGTATACGGTACGGCGACAATCCATGTACATAGATTTCTCTATTGTTGCCCTTGCTTTAAATTTCTTTTTATTTGTATTGTTTCTTTGTTATTTTTAATTTGCGTCCTTTTGCACTCAACAATTGCTATCGGGTAGGTAAAACCGTTTTTCTTTTATTGTGGCGATATTCGGTTTACTGATTTTTCTGTGTCTCTATGCGGGTATGCAAAGGATTAGGATCTTGTGTGAATGTAATTGGGGAAATTCACGTGGCAGTGTATATCTCACTTTTTCTATGTGTTATTTAGCCCTATGTTAACTTATTTATTTTTCGGTATTTATGTGATCTAGGTCCAATTAGCACTACGTTGCATTGTATTGTCCTTGCACAACATGACATTGCATTTCTGCGTCCGCCTCGTCGACGGCTGTGGCGATTTACACAGGAACGTTTCCGGAATTTCACATCATGTGAAAAAGGTGTCGTTTGGGGTTTCCTCATGACATTTCTCATCCCCGCATTCCCTCGCTGAGTTCCCGCGCCCCTCCGGCTGAAAAACTGCCTACCCTCTTCTTTTCTTTCCTTTTTCTTTTTATCTCTTTTTCTTTTTTTCTTCCCCTTTCACTAACGCTTGCACTATTCGTCCGTAATTAACACAGGGTTCTCCCACCCTTTGCTCCTAACCAGTCAATTTTCTCTAGTTCTTTGGTGACCTGGGGCCGAATTCTCTAAAACAACGGGGCGTCGCTTTGAAATGACGGGGTAGCGCCATGCAAATGCATGTGTTCTGGGGTTGTGGCCGTCGCTTTGAGGGAGGTGTGCACATAGTGGGAGCCGCAGAAAAGCCTGTGCAAGAGCGCAAAGCGACAAGTGAAACCATGGGGGGCAGCGGGCGTTGCTTCGCGCCTTGGCGCTACCGACGGGCTAGCATGGAGCTACCCCGTCGTTTCAAAAAGACGCCCCGTCGTTTTAGAGAATTCGGCCCCTGATATCTACGTGTGACAGCAATGTTTTCAAACAAGAGAGGCAGGTTGCCGTATCAGGCACAGTCGCCAGAAGGTGGAGGTCAACAAACGAGCAGGGCACGCGCCCCTTTTTAATATCTCACGCTCGTGGTGACTTCAGTGCCATGCAACCGTCTCTTGTTATATTACAGCCTCGCTTCTGTTGATTACGTCCGCCTTCCCCCTCTGTACCCCGGCACCAGTACAACGCCTTCCCCTTTTTTTCACCATCGCTTGTGTTTTGCGATTGGCATGCTTCTATGTCGCAGAGAGCCTACGATTTGCCTGATACAACTTCTTGCCCCACCCACAACATCAAGGAGCCATCAAGAAAAAATACAACTTCGTTTTTTTGAAAGAACTAGGATTCAATATCTCACTCAGCTCCATTACAGTCAGAAAACACGTTTTTAACAAAAAAAAAGCAAAAAGTATTTAAAAACTTTCACATTTTGCGAAACAGTGACGTGTTATGAGCAAGAAACGTCATACAGGCCAAAAATAAAACATAATTTTCAGTGCGTTAACGGCACGTTAGCATTCAAGTTAGGCGGTGAAACGGAATTGGAGGCCCCATTACAGACGTCCAGTCATGTGTCGTCGCGACAGGTCCGTTAGGCGGCCACCAATCGCACAAACAAGGTTCCGCGACGTCATAGAAAAGTTGCGGGATATTGGCTAGGGCGTCGCGACTTCTTCACACATTTTCCTAAATATATCCGTTAATTGTTGGAAGACTGCGATAATATTGGTATCATTTTTATTGCGACTAAGCTGTCTTTTTATTAAATGCAACTTGTATTTTGTCTTCATATTTCTCTAAATGTATAAGCCCAACTTATCTGCACTACCTGTATCTTTGAAAAAGACCTGCCCCCGGGCAAAACGTTAGAATAAATATTGTTAGGTTTTCAATGTGACTTCCGTATCGTACAGTTAACCGTTCCTCTTAACTATATAAATATATATATATAAATATAACTATAGATATATATGTATATATATATATATATATATATATGTATATATTTATATATATATATATAGTAAAAAGGGGCGCAATAAAAAACATAACAAATTTACTTAGAAAACATAACTTACATCGACGTTTCGGACGGGGACCGTCCTTTATCAAGAGTAATATTTTACGACTTTGGCTCCGACACTGACTGGGAGGAGAGGGTGGAGGGAACTGAATGGGGGATCATATTCGGGAGCCGACGACACCCCGCGCCCCTCGCTCGGGAGTCTTCAGGGCACGCGTACGTAGGACACCCCTCGCATATTGTTCAAGGGCGCTGACCGCGGGCGCTTACAACTCGTCACCCCTGTCAACCACGCAAATATGTGCCCCCTATCGCTCACGTTGGCCTACTATTCTTGCTGTTTCTGCAGGCAACGTGATTCATGTCTCCTCACTCAGACATAATCACTCTCATTCGGACTTTCGATTGCTTATCTTCTCGCCGGCGCGACTGGGGCGGCCCGTTTCTTCCCGGTTTTCTCCGACACGGCGACACATTACGGCTTCCGCGAACTGAGCAGGAAGGGTGGGGGGAAGTAGATGGTGGTGCGTCTTTGAGGGTCGACGAAAAACACGCGCTCCTGGCACGGGAGTCTTGGAAGCGGCGCACGTGCAACAACTCTTGCATATTGTTCGCTTGCGATGGCCACGGGCAGGTACAACTCGCCGCCCCTGATGTTCATCCCTGTCGACCACGCAATTACGTGTCTCCCATCGCTCCTAAGCTGCTGTTTGTCGTGTCCTCTCGGTTCTTTTTAGTTTGCCCGTCCCCACCTCTGCCTTTCCATCCCCCTCTCTCACATATTTATGCTTTTGAAGTTTGTGCTTCCTTATTGCTGGATTTTTCTCTCATGTTTCAATGCGCTTTTCTCTCTTCCTCCTCGCTTCCAATCTTAAACGTATGTCACCGCCCCGGAACCTCAAGTGCTTGAACTGTATATAAACCGCTTCCTTTCTGTAAAATATTACTCTTGATAAAGGACGGTCCCCGTCCGAAACGTCGATGTAAATTTATGTTTTCGAAGTAAATTTGTGATGTTTTTTATTGCGCCCCTTTTGACTATTTAACCTTCACTAGCCTAATCGTTTATCTTATATATACATATATATATATATATATATATATATTACTCAACAAGTACAGTCCGACGCATGTCTCAAAAAAAACGCAGACATGTTTACTAACGTTTCGACTGGAGCTCCAGTTTTCAACGGAGTAACATTTACAGTACACAGCGGCACGCTTTGATAGGTGCGTGAGAGAGAGGAAGTTGCGCAACAGTGCGCCCTCTTTAAAAGAAATCATACGTCACTATTCAGCGAAACAAGAAAAAACGCAAGACATACACATGAGAGAGAATGCACTTCCTTCCCTCTTTTTTTGAAGAAAAGGTGCGCTACAGTGCGTCCTGTTTAATATAATTAGTGGCAGGTGGTACAAGACAAACAGAAAAGAAAAATGCAATGGGACGACTAGGACGGAGGTAAATTGGCACCTCTCTTCATAGGAATTAACAGAAGAAGCGGGGGAGGGAAGATAAATGAATAAAGGCGGCAGAACGAGATAAGGAACTGGGGAACGCCCGTCAGCACGCCCTCGCTTTTCGTCTTAGGAATGTGTCACGCTTAGGAATGTGTCAACAGAAAAAGCGGGGGGTGGTCAAGGCCACAGAAAGAGATAAGGAACTTGGGAACACACATCAGCACGCCTGTGCTTTTCGTCTATGAAATGTGTCACGTGAAGCCGGCGCTAAGTGGCTAAGCTGGCTTTAAGGGGCTAACTGAACGAACCAGGAGGGATAAAGCCGGTGCTGGTATGCCTAAAAAAAGAATTGGTCATGCAAGAAGTGGACAGAAGAAAGGCGAGTAATTACTGTAGCAAACATGCCAGCCCGGCCACGCCCTCATTCAACACAGAGGATGCAGTTTTGAACTTAAATATGAAATATTATTCGCAAACTTCACATGCGTGTTTGCTGTTTAAATAGGATTAAATTATTGTTACATTCAAATGAATAAATGCATGACCAGACATTCCGACGTGATGGGACAAAGGTAGGTTAGGAAGAGACTTGGCGTGTGCCCTATGATTGTTGAACCTTAATCTAAATGCGTTCGCTGTCTGGCCAATATATTGCAGGTGGCCGGTATTGCACTCGAGCAGGTGAACCGCTTTGACGCTGTCACAGTTAAAATTTCAATTCAGTTTTACAGAGAATTGCGAGGCTGTGCTGGAGGTTGCTTTTGGTTTCGTCATGTGGGGCATACCTGACAACGAGTCAAAGAGGGAGGGCAGTGCATTCCCTCTCATGTGTATATCTTGCGTTTTTTCTTGTTTGGCTGAATGATCACGTATGATTTCTTTTAAAGAGGGTGCACTGTAGCGCAACTTCCCCTCTTTATACGCACCCATAAAAGCGTGCTGCAGTGTTTTGTAAATGTTACTCCGATGAAGACAGGACGTTCCAGTCGAAACGTTAGTAAAGATGTTTTGTTTTTGTGAGACGTGCGTCCGACTCTACATTTTGATATTCTTCTGTACTGTTAGAAACTTCTGTTCTTCGCCCATATATATATATATATATATATATATATATATATATATATATATATATATATATAAATATATATATTTATATATATATATATCTATATATATATATATATATATATATACACAGACACATTGGCCGGCAGTGCACGACGCCAAGAAGGCATAGAGGCAGACAGAAAGAAACAAAAACACGCGCCCAGAGTGGGGCGCGTGTTTTTTCTTTCTTTCTTCCTTAAAATTGGAAGGAAATCTTAACTTCATTAACCGTAGTGGGAAATAGAGCCTAGCCACGCCCCTATGCCTTCTTTGGCGTCGTGGACTGCCGGCCAATGTTTCTGTATTTCTTCAACGAGCCCCTCATTTCCTCGCTCTCTCTCTCTCTCTCTCTCTCTCTATATATATATATATATATATATATATATATATATATATATATAGTAAGGAAATGAGGGGCGCGTTGAGGAAATACAGAAAGATAGGTCAGCGGTCTACGACGCCAAAGGAGGCATAGGGGTGTGGTTAGGCTCTTTTCTTTTTTACTACGGTTAATGAAGTGAACATTTTTTTTAAATATACAAAAGAAAGAACGAAAAACACGCGCCCAGAGTGGGGACCGAACCCACGCCTTTCGATTACATGTCGAATGCCTTACCAATTCGGCTATCTGGGCGACTGTGTTCTCCTTCACAAAAAAGAAAAGAGCATAACCACACCCCTATGCCTCCTTTGGCGTCGTAGACTGCTGACCTATCTTTCTGTATTTCCTCAACGAGCCCCTCATTTCCTTACTATATTCTGCGAAAGCCTAGCGAGGGTCTCGGTTCTGGCAGCCTTGATGCCCAGGTAGCATAAGAGGGCTTCCTGCCAGTTACCCGCTCATGACAGGCTGTAGACGTTGGAGTCACACCCCGGGGGTTGAAAAGAAGGTCCCCTTCTCCCCGTGTAGTCAGAGTGGCGCTGGCTACCACCCTCAAGTGTCAGATACACTCCTAGTAAATATAAATAGCCCAGAAAGTGAAGGAGAACACAGTCGCCCAGATAGCCGAATTGGTAAGGCATTCGACATGTAATCGAAAGCGTGGGTTCGGTCCCCACTCTGGGCGCGTGTTTTTCTTTCTTTCTTCTGTATATTTAAAAAATGTTCACTTCATAACCGTAGTAAAAAAGAAAAGAGCCTAACCACACCCCTATGCCTCCTTTGGCGTCGTAGACTGCTGACCTATCTTTCTGTATTTCCTCAACGAGCCCCTCATTTCCTTACTATATTCTGCGAAAGCCTAGCGAGGGTCTCGGTACTGGCAGCCTTGATGCCCAGGTAGCATAAGAGGCTTCCTGCCAGTTACCCGCTCATGACAGGCTGTAGACGTTAGATTCACCCCCGGGGTTGAAGAAGGTCCCCTTCTCCCCGTGTAGTCAGAGTGGCGCTGGCTACCCCGTCAAGTGTCAGATACACTCCTAGTAAATATAAATAGCCCAGAAGTGAAGGAGAACACAGTCGCCCAGATAGCCGAATTGGTAAGGTATTCGACATGTATCGAAAGGCGTGGGTTCGGTCCCCACTCTGGGCACGTGTTTTTCTTTCTTTCTTCTGTATATTTAAAAAAATGTTCACTTCATTACCCGAAGAAAAAAAGAAAAGAGCCTAACCACACCCCTATGCCTCCCTTGGCTTCGTAGACTGCTGACCCATCTTTCTGTATTTCCTCAAGGAGCCCCTCATTTCCTTACTATTATTCTGGCGAAAGCCTAGCGAGGGTCTCGGTTCTGGCAACCTTGATGCGCAGGTAGCATAAGAGGGCTTCCTGCCAGTTACCCGCTCATGGTTGGAGTCACACCCCGGGGGATGAAAAGAAGGTCTCCTTCTCCCCGTGTAGTCAGAGTGGCGCTGGCTACCACCCTCAAGTGTCAGATACACTCCTAGTAAATATAAATAGCCCAGAAAGTGAAGGAGAACACAGACGCCCAGATAGCCGAATTGGTAAGGCATTCGACATGTAATCGAAAGGCGTGGGTTCGGTCCCCACTTTGGGCGCGTGTTTTTCTTTCTTTCTTCTGTATATTAAAAAAAATGTTCACTTCATTACACGTAGTAAAAAAAAGAGCCTAACCACACCCCTATGCCTCTTTGGCGTCGTAGACTGCTGACCTATCTTTCTGTATATATAATATATATATATATATATATATATATATATATATATATCATATACAGATAAAGATAGCTCGCACTACAATGCGCTATATTTATCTACTATTCAGCTCCTTCTTTCTACTACGGTAATGAGTAAACATTTTTTTTAAGATACAGAAGAAGAAATAAAGAAAAACACGCGCCCAGAGTGGGGACCGAACCCACGCCTTTCGATTACATGTCGAATGCCTTACCAATTCGGCTATCTGGGCGACTGTGTTCTCCTTCGCTTTCTGGGCTATTTATATTTACTAGAATTGTATCTGACGCTTGAGGGTGGCAGCCAGCGCCACTCAGACTACACGGGGACCTTCCTTTCAACCCCCGGGGCGTGACTCCAGTGTCTACCGCCTGTCATGAGCGGGTAACTGGCGGGAAGCCCTCTTATGCTACCTAGGCATCAAGGCTGCCAGAACCGAGACACTCGCTAGACTTTCGCAGAATAATATAGTTAGGAAATGAGGGGCTCGTTGAGGAAATACAGAAAGATAGCTCATGGGTCTACAACGCCAAAGGAGGCATATGGTGTGGTTAGGCTCCTTTCTTTTCACTACGGTTAATGAAGTAACCATTTTTTTGAAATATACAGAAGAAAGAAAAAAAGAAAAACACGCGCCCAGAGTGGGGACCGAACCCACGCGTGTCAATTACATGTCGAATGCCTTACCAATTCGGCTATCTGGGCGACTGTGTTCTCCTTCACTTTCAGATACAATTCTAGTAAATATAAATAGCCTAGAAAGTGAAGGAGAACACAGTCGCCCAGATAGCCGAATTGGTAAGGCATTCGACATGTAATCGAAAGGCGTGGGTTCGGTCCCCACACTGGGCGCGTGTTTTTCTTTCTTTCTTTCTTCTGTATATATAAAAAAGTTTACTTCATTAAACGTTGTCAGAAAGAAAGGAGCCTAAACACACTCTTATGCCTCCTTTGGCGTTGTAGACTGCTGAGCTATCTTTCTGTATTTGCTCAACGAGCCCCTCATTTCCTAACTATATTATTCTGCGAAAGCCTAGCGAGGGTCTCGGTTCTGGCAGCCTTGATGCCTAGGTAGCATAAGAGGGCTTCCCGCCAGTTAACCGCTCATGACAGGCTGTAGACACTCCCCAGTGTTTTGTTCACAGATGAAATGATATTAGCAATGCTTGGGGCTCAGGTTAAATTACTAGAGAGTTTTACTGCGAGATATTTGTAGGAAAGAACTAGTTCTAGGCTGGTGCCAGCATTTTGGTACGAGAACGCATGTGGATTTCTACGGCAGTTGAAGGAGACAGTTTAACACTTGTTAGGTTTACTTTCATTCGCCGAAATTTGCACAATTCTTGCGCATTTTGCAGGTTATTTGTAAGGACACTTTATGAGAACCACTGGCGATCTTACAATAAATTACGCCGAAATATGCAGACATACGGATGATAGAACATACAAGCAATGGTCTGTCAATACTGTAAATTAGAAAAAGAAGTGTGCCGAAGACAGATCTTTGAGGGACGCCTGGGGTTTCGAGGAAAGAGTTAGATATGTTATCGTTTAAAAACACTGTTTGTGTGCGGTTGCCTGAGAATTGATAAGTACAAACTAAGATAGGGACATTTAAATATAACGCAGCCAGTTAAGAAAGTATGGATGATGAATAACCTTGTCAAAAGCTTTTGTGAAGTGAAGGAAGATTGCGTATGTCTGATTGGTTGATTTATTCTTTACACACAGGTAGTGAGCAAACATAGCTATCTGCGTTTCCCACGAAAAACCTGTCTTGAAGCCACGTCACGCAGTCAAACAATATTTAGAATCAAGCTGTTCACGATATGGGTGTAGGTGATATGTTGAAAAACTTTGCAGGGTACGCCGGCCTGGATATGGGCCGAATATTTATTGAGGTTTGTTTGTTACTAGATTTATAGGCTGGAACGACGTTTCCCTGTTTCAAGCTGGGGGCAGCACGCCTGTTGATTCCGACTGAGAAAAAATTAGGCCACCTCCCAGAACGGAATTTTGTAGGGATGAAAAGCCTGGGTGTTCCGTGTAGGTTCCACACCTGAGCAGAACCGGCGCTAGTGGTGTCTTGGAGCAGACTGAACGCCGAGCAGCGCGCGCACCTGCTTTTATACAGATGGAGGAGAGGAGAATGGAGAAGAGACGCGCATGCGCAGTGGGGGTGTGGACGGCGCAACAACAAGGGATGGACATGGCCCCGACCATGAGATCGCTCCTGGAGTGACAGTGTCGCCGGTGTCTTCCTGGGCCGGCACGAGACGAGCAGGCTTTCCCTTTCAGGGCTGCTAGTTGTTGTCGTTGTAATCCTTTATTTCAAAGGGAAGGCAATGCGGACATAATAAGGAAAGACGGGAAAGAGGCAGGGAAGTGTAGCCGAGTAGCACAAATGGTGGGTCCTTGAACGCCTTAGAAGAGCTCACTGTTGTCAGCCGATCCAGGCTAGGGTTATTGGGGTCATGTGAGTGCAGTCAAATCAAGATTTACTACCAGGGTAGGACCCGGTTTACACTAATCTCAAGAGACCACTCTCTAGTTCGAATATCCTGGGGGCTGAGAGAAAATTAGCGTCTTCGAAGGGGGGGGGTCGTCTTGAGAGAAATCACGTGGCATAGCGTTGACGAGTATTGGGCGGTACAAATAAATGCGGTGCAGTGCCAGACTAAGTGGTTGAGGGTTGCGAACACTAACGTTTGACAGCAGGGGCAGTAGGGAGGAGGCGATTTTGCTGGGTGAATTCATTTTTTCATGATGTGGGGTGTGAGGGCTGAGTTAGCAATAGGTTTGTTGATGAAGATTTCTGCAGAGCGATGCATCAGAGGAGCCAGAGCAAGGTAGCCAGCGGGAGTAACGGACGCAAGGCGTACCTTCCGAGCATGGCGTGCGCGGTCAAGTTGAAGGCGAGGGCCAGAAGAGGGGCGCGACGCATCGTCGTCAGAGGGAGGGGTACTAGTCAGATACTCTAGCTGCATCGTGTGCAGCCTGGTTACCCCCATCAGAGTCTGTGTGATCCGGCACGCATGAAATCGGGCAGTGATCCCATTGCGAGCCAAACTGGGGATCCCGCGTTGGATTTCGTAAACAGTTGGGTGATCACTGAAGGGCTTGGGGAGTCCGTGAGGATCCGAAAACGTGGAGGGGGCGGCGTTGCTATAGTGTAGGTCAGGTGATGCAATGCGCAGATGATGCTGTGAAGTTGTGCTTCCAAGGGAGACGAGTGGTGTCCTGGACAAATGACAGAGCCATCCAAGTCCGTCTTAGCGGGGCAGCGCCAGGCCAGACCCTTATGGGAAGGCAAAAGGCTGGCGTCAGTATAAATGTCCAATTCATCTGGCACTTTTGTCGCAAGGACGCGCTGAAGGGCTTTCTCACGGGCAACTGGTCGGGTATGGGGGATACCAGTTCGCTGACGGGCCACTGTGGCAGGCTGGAGTGTCCCACGGGGGTGGCGGTGGTGAGGCCGAGTGAAGCGTCGGAAGAATGCCCAGGTCCCAGGCGGAGAGTGCAGCCACCTGCGGCGTGAATGTGTGCCTAAGGTCATGTTGTGTGAGAGTTTCCGTGAGGAGCTCATCCATGGGAGGCATAGGAGCAGCCCGTTCAAAAGCATCGATGCGGGTATGCCTGGGAAGTCCAGTGATGGTGTGGAGCATGGCCCGATAAAGGACCACTAAATGTTTCTAATGAGTCGAGGATAGGCTGTAAGCCGGAGCGCTATAAGTGAGACGACCGACCGCTACCGCCCCACAGAGTGTGAAGCACACCGATTGGTGAGCACCGCCGAATTTGTTTGAGAGACGAGAGATTAAGTGGAGCACTGGCTTCCAATTTTTCCACAGTAGACTTATCCACTGTACAGTGCTGTTGTAACTGGCGAGGGGGATGCCGAGCGAGCGAATATGACCACAGTGGGAGGAAATGGGTGTGTCATCGATGTAAATTGCATGATGCATACTAGTGGGTGGTTGCGCCGACCATGGACCAGAACATATTCGGTCTTCTCGGGTGCTAACTCAAGGCCGAGGGTTCACCGCCGCCTGCAATTATGTTGCCATGTCCTCCGTGCAGTCGTAGTCGGCGGCCTCCACCTATACTGTGAGGTCGTCGGCATAGATGGCAAAACGAGCGACAGTGTCCCGTTCTAGATTGCGGGTGACGCGTGCTGTGGCCAAATTGACAAGTACGGATCCAAGTACAGAACCCTGTGGAACGCCCCTATCTAGATAAAAGGTCCGGGGACTCCATCTTGGATGCGTTCTGTGGAGCCGAATCGTTCAATTTTCTAAAAAATTCCTAATCTAGTTTTGGGTCCTTTGGCTTGGAAAGGCTATAGCGAGCTCTTCAAGGATCGCTGCCTGACTAACATTGTTAAAGGCTTTTCGCACGTCGATAGTGAGGACATAATTTGGATTACCAGCTCGTGACATACGGCTCAGAACGCGTCTCAGTGGCCAAAGGCAATCGGGAGTACCAAGGTGAGGACGGAAGCCAGTCTGGAAGGTATGGAACCACGGGCGTACATATTCCAAATAATACTCAAGGCAGTTGTTGATCAGGCGTTCAATAAGTTTACAGATGGTGGGTGTAAGAGAAATAGGCCGGAGAATAATCAGCACAGAAGGGTCCTTGTTTGGCTTCGGTATTGGGTGAACCAATGTCAGTTTGAGTTCGTTCGGAACGTCACCAGAAGCCCAGTAATTGTTTATCATGTTTAGCAGTACTGAGTGTGCAGACTGGTCCAAGTTACGCAGCAGCTTCCATGTCACGCCATCACGACCAGATGAATGGGTATCGAGATTTCTATCCGCGTCTGAAACGATTATGTCCGGCAGCGGAGGGTGGGGACAGAGAAAGGCACGTGGAAAAAAAGTCGTTATCAGTCGATGTTCTACGTCCGCTGGTGGGTCCCGGAGAGTGAGGGAAGCGAATAGAGTAGGTTTTCCCTTGAGCTTGCCCGACAAGCTCCGAAATGTGCTCCACAGCTTGGAAAGGCCTCGTTATTTACCGAGCTTAGCCCAAAGACTCTGCCAATGCTCGTTGGAAAGGGAACGCTGGTATTGTCGGATGTTTCGGTACTGACAACGCATCCGAATCAGGTCTCGGTGACCGTTGCCTTTGGTTAGATAGCGAGTCGTGAGGGTTTGCCCGCACTTCCACAGCTTGGTAAGATGAGCGTCCAGTGCGGGTGTTGCAGAGTCACATAAGATTTTCTTTGTAGCGTGTGCTTTGGGAGAGTGTATGGTAGCAGTGGACTGTGGTAAGGTTGCATTCTGAGGGATACGGAGGGCGGTTCGAAAAGTTTGCCAATCAATGTGCGAAATATATTGTCGAGTGTGGAAGCGTTTACCTCGGAGAGTGAGAAGAATAGGATAATGATCACTACCCCAAGTGGTGGTATAGGGGCTCCACGTGCGAATCACGCCTGTAGTGGCAATGGTTAGGTCAGGCGAAATGTTTTTCTGCCGTCGATGAAGACCCACTCAAGTGGCTAACGTAGAGTCATTAAGAAGAGAGAGACCGCAATCGTCAATCGCCGCCTCAAGGCACGAGCCTCGACCAACCGTAGAGTCGTATCCCCCCGTAGTGCTTTTGGCATTAAAGTCCCCGCCAAAGACAATTGGGGGGTGGGGATACTGCAAACAAAGGTGGCATAACCAGGTATATTTAATTGATTTCTGAGAGCCGGTGGCTGGGCGGTAATACACAGACGCCGCGAGTAGTGGTTTCCCATCAGGTAGGCGCACTTGCACTATGACTGCATCGTGATCCTTGGAGCATTGGCCCGGGACGGACACCTTGCAGCAACCAAGGTCTGCCCCCAATAAGACAGCCGCTTGTTTCACCACTGATGGTTGGGTAAAAGATGGGAATTTGCCTGGGTGAGTTATAAATGGTTCCGAATAAGTTGTGTATCCTCTCATTTTTGGCATGGATCTGATTTCTTGAAGAAGGATTGTAACAGGCAGAATTTGCATTACTCAACTTGAAAGAATGGGAGCCAATTGATTAAAACTGCAACAGTTCCACTACAGCACGCAGAGAGACTGCTTCAATGTGCAAGGGTTCTGCGGGGAGTAATCTTTCTTGGCGGTGGGTGCGCTTCATTTGGAACTTTCGGATGGGTTTAGATGAAGTTCACCATGGCTGTAGTTTGCTGCGCGTGCTGTTGTGTGAAGGTGCGGAGCTTCTCCATATCAGCCAACCGAGCCCGGCGTTCTTGCTAGATGTCCGCAGGAATGAATTTCAGTACTTGCATAACATCGTTCGTTTCAGTACACTGTTGCGAGGTAGCGGTACGCTTGACGCTAGTACTACGGCTCTTTCGTTGCTTTGCATCGAGGGTAGGGGGTTTAGGGAGGGCCAACTTTGCATGTGTAGTTGGTGATACAGTTGCGAGGGGTTGAGTACCGACAGCTGATGTTGCTGGCGCTGTTGTGCTAGAGGGAGCTGTTTCGGCGGGCGCGGTATCGGGCCTTTGGCGGCATGCTGCAATTTCAGCCTTGAGCTGTGCATTCTCTCCACGAAACAGGTGGAGTTCTGAACGAAGGCTATCAAGCTGGGTTAGTATACGCTTTGCAGAATCGAATCACCTGTTGTCGAAAGTGAAGGTGTGGGACCAGCTGTAGCGCTAGGTGGGGGAGGCACTTCATCGGCAGTGGTGGTGCTCGAGGTGCCATGAGAATGTGCACGATCCGCCCATGATACTCCATTTTGCACTTTGGAATATGTACGAGGTGGGTACGCAGTGCGGGCAGGATACGTAGGGTCCACCGTCAGATGACCATTTTTACAAGCCACACAATAAAGTGTGCGCTCGCCTGGCTCAGCTTCAGCATGACCGCGCCCACTGGCGGCACACCGGGTGGTGCGGGCAGTACTTCGCCATGTTCCTGATGCTGTGGCATGCGAAACAGACCATTCGCTTCGGCTGGTAAGGCTACACTTTACCCATAGCCATGTAATATTTTACCACGTGTGGTATCGTAGGGGAGTCGAAAGTCAGGACTGCTCGATTTGTTTTGCTTTTCGTTGCGCCGCCAAAACGTCCGCTTGCTCGCAGCGGATCCAATTCAAAATTGTTTCATTTGAACCTTCAGGTTCCACTGTGATGACTCCATGTTAAGAGTTGGCACGATTTGGGGAGTTTCTGACCTCTATGGGAAGGTTGACCATACCGTTCTTACCTGGAAGGAGAGACTGGTAGTTGCAAGGAGGCGGTTTGCGTGCCTCTGGTCGTGTAAGGTAATCTTAATACAGTTTGCAGCGATAAGGTAGCGCTGCGTAGCGAATTCAGCCATTTCGGGGGTGGGGGCAAGAGTGCCTAACAGATGTGTGAGGGCATTTTGAGGTATATCGCGCACACTGATTTTTGTGAGTGGCCTCAACAAGAAAAGTGCTCGGGGCCTACTTACCCGGTCTAGGCGACTTATTGCGGTCTTCCGATTTGGCTTGACTCGAGTGCAGATCTTCCAGGGGCCATCATTATCAGAATTGCTGGCGTCTTGTTCAATCACTTGACCCTCCGTGTCTTCAGGGGTACTAGTTGCAGGGGTGGAGGGTGTAGCTTGCGAGAGCGCCAACGGCGGAGAAGTGAGGACTAATTTAGCGAGGAGAATGAAGCACCGATCTTGGAAGTTGTGGATGCTTTGAAGAAGACGGTGGTGCCGCCGACATCATTAGTGAGCACGCTGGAGGAGCAAGCTCGACGAGTCCGAGCACGGGCAAAGGAGCGCGGTCGCAGCCGGCCGCATCGCTGCCGTGCAAGAGGCTTAGCTTGCGGGCATAGTTCAATTGGCCAGGAATGCGTCACCGTGTGGTAAGTTCAGCTGGCTACGAGCACGAATGGGAAGCTGATCACTTCGCGACACTTTCAGGCACACACTCATGGAGATAGCACCGACAAGTCCGGCCAGAGGTCGAAGACGCACCTTATGGAGCACATGTCTTCCTTCTTCGAGCGCAAGTGGCGCCCCCAGGGCTGCTAGAGCGACATTGTTGCCGGTGTCGTCCTGAGGCGGGACGAGACGAGCCGAGCGGCGAGGAGGAGAGCGGCGTTATCACAGCTGGTTAGGGCTCCTGGAGTGACAGTGTTGCCAGTGTCTTCCTGAGCCAGCATGAGACGAGCCGAGGTGCCGACGCCACGCGACGACAGAGGATCGACTAAGAGATTATCTGCATCTAAAATTACACCATCTTCTCGTGGGGAACCATAGGGAGGATGCGAAGCATCATAGGTGTTCCGTGTAGGTTCTATTGTGTTCCCGTTATGTTTTATTTATCGGAGCACGAATGGGAACGTAGTGTGAACCGCCATGTAGAGACAGAGAAATGTGGAGAAATGTAGAGACAGCTAAGAGACCGATACCGGCGTTACTTGATCAAACACCTCCGGGTTCTCGTCTTTCTTTATTGCGTGCTCATGCTCCCGCCCCCCTGCCCGCCCTCTTCGTCCTCTTCTCTGGTTGAGCCGCAAGGCGCGTGGCGCTTCCCGCCCCAGCTTTCTCATGGAGATTTCGAGATCCACCTCTTAAGTTTTAAATTCGTCGTTTCCGTTGACGTCCAGTTTCGCGTGCCTTCATTGTATCAGTAGCTCATTGACGTTGTGTGAATGAGTCAAGGACATAAGGTGCATTTGTAGCATTTGCTCCTGTCTCGGTTTTGTAGCGCAGTGAAAGAGCGCCACGTATTTCCCGTTGCGGCCAAAGAGCCGTGGGATCGAAACCGCGTGCCGCTATTTCTTTTTTTATGGTGTAGGGGGAGAGGTGCGCACAACAGACGGACGCACGACATAGCCCCGATCAAGAGATGCTTTGCACTTAAAATATAGCACTCATATGTATTTATTTATTTATTTATTTTATATACTGCGAGTCTCGGGCGAGACCATAGCAGGTGGGCATTCATACATTTTCAGCAGGAACAACAGCGATGGCCTAACATTGGCCAACAAGGAAAAACAACAATAAACTGTACAAAAAAAGAGTACCACACACGTTCACTTCACGTGCAGAACCGTTGAGTTGTTTAGCATCGTCAATGTTCAGGTTTCCCTGAGGGAGTCCTTGCGGGGTATTACATAAGGGGAAGGTCAAAACAACGGTATAGACACAACAATCGTGTAGACACAAGAATACAGACAACAATACAGACGTACAGACATGTAAACAATGTAAAGAAATAACATACAAAGTTTTTACATAGTGTAGACCACCGCAGTTTAGTTTCGGAAAAGCATCAAATTCTCTCCACCCCGAAATCCAGTTCACGCTTCAAACCGAACGCGACGGCTCCCTTCCCCCCCTTCCTTCTTTGATGTCCAAGTGACGAGTAGAAGCAGGAGCTCTCTGCTCACAGGAAGACGACGCACACCGGTCGCCACCCTCAGTTTAGTTCGGCTCCCCGCCTCGACGGAAAGGCTTCAGCTGTGTCCTCCCTTTTCCCAGGACGGCGACTGTTTGTTTTCCTGGTTTATGCACGCAGAGAGCATAATCGGATAGTTGCGGACCCAACAAAAAAAAAGAAGGCAAAGTGAACCACATAAAAGGGTTAGCTTTTCCGTGTCCGCCGCCGTAAGCAAAAGAGGGCGGCTAACTGCGAGAGGGCATCGACCGTCGGAGCCCGGGAACACCGAAGCCGGTGCCCGGCGTTCCATGAGCAAGCGAGGCGCCAGACGGAAGAAATGCAAAACGGCAAATCGTTAATATAGATTAGGAAAAGAAGAGGACAAATACCGATCCCTGGGGAACACCTGAGTGAACACCGCTGGTCTCGGAGTCATAATAGTTAGCTGAAACGAACTGGGAGCGGTTAGTAAGGAAATCTAACCATGTTAGTAGCTTGTCATCTAGGTTAAGCGAGCGCTGATTATGTAAGAGTAATTTGTGAGAAACTTCATCGAAAGCTTTACAAAAGTCTAAAAAAATACAATCAGAAACACAGTAGTTCTCGATACCGAGGTTAAGCTCATGTGTAAAGAATATTAGCGTGTTTCACATGAATAGGTCTTTGGAAAGCCATGCTGCGAGTGAGGGAAACATGAATTTGACTCCACGAATTTACTGAGATTTTAAAACAAGATGTGCTCGAGGATTTTAAATGGAATGCTGGTTAGTGAACGGTTGAATGGTTGTGTGCCGCACTTCTCGAGGGAGCCCGTAGGCAAAGTTAGGTTGGGAAATTCCGCGAGGAGGGCACAGTAGGGAGATTTATTTTCAACGGCGAGCACCTTAATGCTGGGCTGTGGAGTGTTCGCACGCTGGCCCGGCGCGGAGAGACCTGTTGTGGCGTCGATAAGGCGGTGGTGTCGACAGTCCGGTAGCAGATTGTAGTACGCCAAAAAGTAAGAACCAATGACTGTCTCGGCTACGCCGCCGACGACAAAATTCCATGCCAAATCGCGTCCCAGGTTTTTGGGCTGAATGTTCAGGCGTAGAGAGCCATATGTCTTAATGCACGAGTGATTCGCCGCACTGAGCTCGAATGACGTACAAGGGCGTTTGTGGTGCAGGAAGGCCCTTGGATAGTAGCAGATGTTGGAACCGCCGTCGATCAGGAACCGCCGCTTGTTGGCTTGGCCAGCAACAAAAATACGACGGCCTCCAGGGTGGCAGCTCGCGGCCGTCTCTACGGGCTGCGTTAGTGTTTTCCTGACGTTCGGCGGAACACGGTGGTTGATATTTTCAGGCCCTGTCGATGGTTGTAGCAGCGGCCGTTGTCATTACGGTGCGACGAGTCGGTGTTTCGGTTGTGGCTTCTTCAGGCAACTTCAGGCCTTGGTCCAGGTACCTTTGAATCGCGTGGAGCTGACGGTTTATGTCGTCAGTCCGGCGCACGAGCTCGGGGGTGTGCTGTTGAGCGCCAACTACATGGACGGTGGGTGGAAATGATGACAGAGAGAGTTCAAAGACATGGTCCGCTATCTCGGCAAGTTGGTTAAGTGGTAGAGTCGACTGAACCTGGAGAATGGCCTGTCCGTGTGAAGGTAGGCGGTGATGAAACATGGTTCGGAGGACGGAGTCGTCGACCCGCGTGTTGACCGCGAGGCCATGCATATGGCGTAGGAACTGCGATGGCTTGCGGTCACCCAGCTCTTCAGACTGAAGCAGTTGGCGCACTTTCTGGTCTTCCGAAAGTGAAAGCCGACGGGTGAGTTCTGGCTTCAGGTGCAGGGGAGTGAGTAAGTGAGTGTAAGAGAGGGAAATAGGTTCCCAGCTTGCACCACATAAGTATCGCAGGGATCAGGTGCAGACCGATACCTGCACCTGATCCCTGCGATACATTAGTGGTGCAGGCTGGAAACCTCTTCAAGTATCGATATTCAGTTGGAGGGTTTGCGAGTATGTCGCGGAGCTCGGTCGCGTAGCGGGGGTCCAGATGGACGACGGCGTAATCATAGCGCGTCCGGTCTTGCGTGATACGTGCCAGGGAAAATTGAGCCTCGACGTGTGCGAACCACACCTAAGGCGAGTCTGACCAAAACGGTGGAAGCTAAACGGTGACGCGACAGACGTCCGGGTTGTTGCCGGCCGCGGTAATAGCACTGTTCGCGTTGGCGGCGACCATGGAGCTGACTGTTATAGCCGGCCGTTGGGGCCGTGGGGCGAGCCGGGCGGTGAAGAGTCGTCGGGCAAGTGCCGCTCTTTTTGCATGCGCTCCTGCTGATCCTGCAGTTGCCGCTCTTGGTACTGAATCACTAATCAGCTGTTGCTGTGCTTTGCAGTTGCTTCTGAAGTTGGTGAACTTGTTGCTGAAGAGCAGCGAGGGCTTCCTGGTCGCCCATGGCAGTGCGATGCGTTCGATGTATAGGTCACCAGAAGTGAGGCACGACTTTATTGCTTTATCTACAGAGAACATTCAACAACTGGTTTTCTTTTGGAGTGCGCGCCCAATTATTGCCTCGGTTGGCGAGAGTGTTCCTATCTGCGCATGCACCCGCGCTCAATCTTCAGAGCCAGCGCCACGAGCGCAGGCGCAGAAGGGGCTGTCTTTAGACGCGTGGCCGTGGTGGCGATAACGTACCGCCACAACTAAATTCGTGGTAGCGTTTCGGCTACGGCGGTCAGTATTCTCCAAAATCCTAATACTTAAGCAGTCGACATCGTCTGGACGCCCTCCTCTACTCCAGTGGGAGGCAACGAGGCAGCCCACAAAGCAGCACGAGAAATAAACAGACGTGGTAGTCTCGCTCCTGCTCTCTAACACAGTGCTCGGTTGTCACGCGATCGTCTGCTCTCGTACCAAGAAGCCACGGAGCATTATTGCCTCTCCCGACGCGTTTTCCTACTGCCCACAAATCCCTTACCAACAATCAGAAACGCCTATGGCGAATCCTTCACACGAACTCCCTCGCCGGTCGATGCCTCCTCCACAAGACCTACTTGTATGTGTTCCCTGCGCCCAACTGTCCCGTCTGTGACTCCCTGGATGCACTAAGCCACGACATTTGGCCTGTCCTCTTTACCCATTTCATCTCGTATCTAGCGTTGAGAAGTTCGAGGACGCGCTCAGCTGCTCGCAACCGGGGGCGCACTACTTCTGGTTTACCGAGCCGCCACTGCCACCACCAGCCTTCCAACGGCAGCCACCACGCGTTCCTACGCAACTTGCTTGGAAAATAAAGTGATCTCTCTGTCTCTCTCTCCCTTCGTCGCAGACCCGAATGTTGCACCTGACATGAATTTTCTAACTTGCTCCGGAAAGCTCTTAGTGAGTGGCTAGCCGGGATCGTTTCGGTTTTTTTGCTTAAACATATTTACAATGTGGACCGTGTAGCACGCCCTCAAAATGGTGGCTACCGGGTTCGTGAACTTGTCGACTGCATCGCGATTTGTTCGGCGCTGCCCACTTCTGGCGCGAGCATACGTGAGCTGGCGAGTAAAACAGCACTCGAGAGATCACGTCACAAACCCTGGGCAGAGTGTTCAGGAATTGCAAGCTTTATGATGCCGGGTGCTCGTCACGAGGTGCACGCGTACGTGCACTCAGTAATTTCTTTTTTGAGTGCCCCTCACGTGGCGTAAGCCCACGCGCAAGCCAGGCTGATGCCGTGCGCTCCTCACGTGATTCACGCTCACACGCGCTTGTATTTTCTGCGCTCAGTATTTTCTTTTTGTGAGCTCCCGATGTGGCGGCGCCAACGAAAGCCTGTATGATGCCGTGCGCTGTTCCCGAAATGCACGATTACGTGCACGCGGAATTTGCTGGTACTTTTTCTCATCTACCCAGAGCTTAATAATCAGCCCGGCAGTCAAAATATCCGAAATTGTAGTAAAAACATAAACAGGCATTTTTGATATGCATCAATGTTTTTCTGTAAAAAAAGATTTGCCATGTTTTGAAAGCAATGCTTGCATCACCCAGCCGAATGTACAGGCTCGAAGGCGGCTGAAATACCCTGTGTTAAAAAGGTATCGCAGAATTTAAAAATTAGCACACCTTCAAGGTTGGCAGTACACTTTAGGATTTTTAACTTCAGAGATTTGATTCATCGGAGTTAATTTTATTCTTCAGCTTTAGTATCCCACTTCTGGAGCATCACAATTATTACTACAACGTTGGAAAGCTCATTTCCTTCAAATATTTCCGTAAGAGTGTTAAGGTTTTCTAACTGTGACCCACTGTTCAGCTTGGTTTCAATATTAAAATATTTTGATACAAAAACTGGAGTGGTCACCTAATAAGAGGTGAAGCAAACGTAAGTGACGTAAAGGCGGCATGTACTCCCTGCATTGGGCTAAGCTGTTTCACATCGCTTAGTAAAGGTCGTGGCTGCCACAAAAAATTAGGAGTGTCCATGTGTGTTTCGCCAAAATCTGACACCTTTTATTCTTTTCCACCTTAATAACCAGTAGAAAAATACTTCGTTCTTAAGCATCATACAAGTGTGTTTCACAAATCTGAAAGCAAAAGGAGCCGGTTATAACGCTAGCGACCTTCCCCGACAAAAAACCGTGTGGTGCAGTCTACATCGTTCGCGAGGATTAATAGGCTGCTAGGGTGGGTACTCGACTTGCCTAGTATTGGTTTTTGAAGTAGCAACGTTACCTTGATGCGTTATACATTCGAGCTCACATACAACGGCCCCACGTAAAACGAACTTTCGCCTATAACAAACAAAACGCGCGTGACCGTCAAAATATACGTTATTTCGATGGCCTAACATCCCACATAACCCGAACTTTTTCCAGCTCTTCCGATCGGTTATAGCGAACGGCTGGTGCCACGATATGGCTTGAAATGGCAGCCTCCGCCCAGCTCTGCCTCCGCCGGTCGCTTTCCCGAACCCTCTCGCAGGAAAAACGGGCAAATAAAAATTTTCCCGATATTTTTCCAGGCAATGGCTGGCTACATCGCTTCAAGGTGCGGCACGACATTGTTTTTAAGTTGATTGTCGGCAAGCCGTCATTCTAAAATGACCAAGATGCTTCAGCCTGGCTTGAAATACTAAGCTACGTGGAGCGAGGCGTCCACAACGCCAGTGAAACTTTGTTAATTTCCCAGATGTTGCCGGATAAAACGCACGCTGTGAAAGGCGACACATGCACTGGCGGGAAGTATAGTAAAATGTGCCTGACAGCTCTTCTCCGCAATAACATGGATGGCAGTGACCGCCGCGTGTCCTTAATCATCGGAAAGTCAAAAAGGCTGCGTTGGCTTAGGAGTTAAGTGCCCGTGCAATACAGGAACAACGATAAAGCTTGAATGATGCGTGATTTATTTGCGAATTACTGGAACGATGTTGACTGTGACATGAAAAGGCAAGGCAGGAGCGTGCTGCTGGGTGTGGACAACTGCTCTGCGCTTCACGTGCAAACTTAAATGACGGCAGTGACCCTGCTTTTCCTGCAGCCTAATACCACTTCAAAAGTTCAACCCTATGATTTGGGAACAATACGCGTTTGAAGGTGTCGTATGGGCCCCATGTTGTGGAGCGCTTGGTCATAGCTGTTGAACACCTGGCCACCAACTTGCCGCTTCGAGGTTCGCTGTATTCTGCTGTAGAGATAATGAAGGCTGTCTGGTCGGAGGTGACAGGCACTTGCGTGCAGAATTGTTTCTACAAGGCCGGTTTCGTCGACACACAATCTGAATCCGAGCCTGATGCTCCAAATGGTCAGCGTTGCAGCGATTTCTGGCAGCGAGTCATCGACTCCCGACATGGTGGCCATGACTTCGCCTGTGACGATTTCATTTGTGCCAATGAAGAAGCTGACACTGCGGAACCGTGCACAGATGAGGGTATTATAAATAGGTGCGGAGGAATCGTTAATGTAATGGTAATGGAGCAATGCGGAATAATCAGACGCGTACGACGACGAAACCTGTGATCCTCTGCCTATATGCACGCCTGTTTCACTTGGTTACATAGAGGACATTAGGCAACTTGTGTACGCCAAGGGCTCGGCGAAGATCATGCGGCTGCTCTAAATAAACTGGAGTCAGTCCTAATCAAGTCTTCAAAACAGCCATGACGAACGTGTTCGCGAAAAAAAATAAATTGTGTTTTGACATATATTTACTATGGTCCATTTACTACAAACTTCGGGATATAACGAACAGAGGCAGCGTGACGCTCAGGTTCATTATAAGCTGTCTCGTCTGTATGTTCTATTTAAACCTATACATACCCAATGTCTTGACATATCAATCATACAACTTGCACGCTTTTGATTCTGTTTGAACTTCGCGCCATTTGCGTATGGGCTACTCGAATTCGCAATGAAAGATTTAGGCAGATAAATAATCGTTATTTTATTTAGGTCAGCAAAATTCTTTATAAAGAGCGGATTTTGTTTAAGGCTCAAGGTTCACGACCAACAGTGTTCTTTTATTTGTATCATAGCCATGAGCCCCGTTTGCTTCGTTATACCTGTAATTGCCACAGTGGGGAATGACTTTCTCCTGTTTTTAAAGTAAAAACTACGTAGAATACACAAAATGTGTATTCACGCTACAGTTTGAACCGTTTAAATGTTAATTGTATGATAGGTTGTTTTGTGGCCGCTAAATAACGACGGTGCTATAAAGCCAATTCGTAAGAGCCAATCCATTCCAGTGGTCATGACCTTCGGAGCGACGAGAAATTTTCGTACTCGTTCTCCGCAGTTTAAGCTAGTAGCAGGTTGAAAACCTCGAGTTTTATTCACATTCCTACTGTTACTACTATGAAAGAATGAACACTGTGTGCAGCTGTATGAATTGTGTGGTGAACTCAATTCGACTGCAAGAGCTCAACGAGTTCTAAGTGCGACGACAGTTGTCACCGATGCAACAAATTTCGACCATTGCCGTGGCGACCTTGTTCATCGCCTTCACCTCGTGAGTATTGTGGATGTGAACATCATTACTAATGAAGTATAACGCTTTATTATTTTTGCTACCACGTCTGTGAAAAAGCATATAGGTTGTTCTTTGTTGCTGGCGTTGTGTGAAACTTGCATTGAAATAAAGAGGTGGCGTATTAGACGGGACGGAGCGATAAGCAGATAAACATATGCGCTTTGTTTCTTTAGTGTCCGCCCCGTCCGCTCCGTTGGTTTCCGCCTTCTCTAAAAGTTATGTCCCAATCAGCCTAAGTTCAAACTCTTGTGAAGCATGCCGTAACAGAAACGGTTGTTGGCGAAGGGATCTTCAATGGATTAACAGCGCACGTAGACTATGACTTAACAACAAGAGAAGATAGGACAAAGCGCTGAACTGTAACGGAATTTTATTCAGACAAAAAAGACATAAACAGGGCAACATTCGATAGCGATGGCAACACCACCTGTTATAAAGAAAATCTCGCGCACGGCCAGCTACACTCATTGCTCCTAATTGCGACGCAATGCTTATTTGTCACAGTGTCCTGCCTGTGTGAATATATCGTCCACATTATTTAGTACAGCCACGTTTCCCACTTGTGGGTAAAGGCAGAACGCTTTAGCTGTGTCTTCGGAATTTGTTTGTGTTCACAGCATAGAAGGCGCCTTTTGCAAAGTCAGTAAAAACCAGAACAACAGAGTGTTCCACAGATCCGGAAACCCTGATCCGAGGCGGTGATTTATTAAACATGAGTTGCAGGCATTCCGTTTTTACATCCTGTCTGCATATATGTCTGCGATTTCGGGGGAGAAACTGTTGAATGACAAAATGTGTGCTTGGTACTCAGCACGCAATGGAATGGAAGCGCCCAACTACAGAGCGCGCAATGGAAAGGAATATGATAGGTGTAACAATTGGCGGCAAGAAGAGAGCGGAATGGATAAGGGAACGAACGCGTGTTAAAGATATATTTCTATAAATTAAGAAGCATGAAATGGACGTGGGTAGGGCTTGTAATACGAAGGCAAGATAACCGTAGGTCATTTGGATAACAGAGGGGAATACTAGAGAAGGCAAGCGTGGCAGGTGGCAGCAGAAATTAAGTTAGATGGCCAGATAAGATCAAGAAGTTTGCTGGGGTAAGGTGGTCATAGTGCAGGACCGGCTTAATTGACGATCAATGGGAGAGGCCTTTTCCCTGCATTCGGCGTAGTTTGGCTGGTGATGATGAAGACTCACTTACAGTTCTTCAGCATTTTGGGCATAAGCATAATAAAATAATGCAATTGTGACATTTCTATTTTTAGCACACCATTCTGTTGAATGTGCAACATTGTTTTCGCACAAGTTGGTGCCTCTTTTGTGTTTAGCGCTTATGTGCAAATGCAACACCAAACCGCAACAAGACTGACTGCCAACGTTTACTTGGAAAAGACCTACCCCGAATAGAATGCTATACATTCAAGTCATCCCACATATGCAACAAAAACACAGCCTACTGTATGCCATAAAATTGAGCCGGTATCAATTTAAGTTTGCGTGTATGGTGTTTTACTTCAGCTGCATTTTATTTGCGTCCTGATTATTCCGTCTGCCAGACATGTTTGTTGCCTAAATGTCACCCAAGTCTTTTTGTTTTGGATGTGCTTCATTGCTATGGCAAAGATTTCTTAACTTGTTTTCTCCATGTAGCTCCTGTTGCAAGCTAATGCCGTTTCATTACCCACCCTGCACTGCATTGTAGGAATTGTGCGGTTGGTTTTCTTATGTAGCCTCAATACTGTGCATTGATGCAAAGTTGAATTGCAAAAATATTCAGCTTGCTTGGCATCATGGTATTGTAGGTGCAGTAGTAGCCATAGTAAATGGGGGGATATATTATTTTGGTTTCATTCCCACCCGGTATTCAAGCAATGCCGCAGCCACCACCGTCACATGGCCGTTGTTAAAAAGTAACAGCCACTGAAGCAACACACGCAAATGCACTTAAATTATTGAAAGCCTGCTTAAACAACTGACTACAATCGAATTCTAACCTCGGTAATTCAAATACAGTGGCCAGTGGAAATTTGACATGGAGTTTATATTAAGTGAAGACTATGTTTGAATGTGACTGTGCAGTAATAATTTCTTGCACAACTTTGATGCTTACTGCTGTACAATTTATACTTAAACTAAAAATGTTCGCCTAACAAGACAAACAAACAGGACAGCAGGACGAGTTTTTCAGCGATGTGCTTTTTGAAGGTTTATTTATGCACATATACCAACTAGCCCACCTCGCTATTCTGCTGCACGATGTATATGTCTATGGCAGTGATCCTGTCCAGGTTTCTGCATGTTTCCTTCTTCCACATTTTGTGGAGATGGCTTCGTCCGTGTGCATATTCTCACTTCAATCAACCAAGCGGTTAGGATATACAGAAAAATATTTTGGGATCTGTAGCTGGTCTAAATGTTCGCCAGAGTCCCCATCCACAAATTATAGTTCTTATAAATAGTGGTAGCTCGCATTAGGTCGTATTTATATTTATGATTGCCTTAGTAGTGCCAATGCTGATATTAAATCTTATTTACTCTGCACTCTTCCTGTTCCTAATGTTACACACAGCATCTAGCGTTCTATTGCCTGCTAAGTTGTCCTTAAGTTAGACCATTTTAGTGAGCCTGGAAGTTACTGCCACGTAGGTGAGTAACGGTAAGATGCAGCTATCATACACTGTCTTTTTCAGGGACTATGGTAGGCGGCCATCTTGTATTATACCAGTATTAAAAGCTGTATTAACAACACAGATATTCCTGTACCGATCCCTAGATTGAAGAACTGGCTTGCAAGGGAGGTGCTACTGCAAAAGCCTTCACAAGGCGCCTGCTCAAGCTGCTGTTGACGGTCACTTGGCGCAGGAGTTCTCTTGGTTTGGAAAAAAGGAAAGCATGCTTTTTTCCACCTGCGAGTGGCATTTTGCATTGCGTGTAACTAGATATCTTCGAGTTGTTACAGACATCAAATGCTTTTACCAGAATATGTATGGGGCCCAGATTTTTATTGTCAGTCACATCCTGTGAAAATATGAGCTTTGTCGAAAACCTGCGGCTTCTTAGTTTTTATTGGTAGAAGAGGTAGTAAATTTCATTCAGCCTTTGGGCCATGTAATTGTTCTGACATTCCAACCAATCCGGTCTGCAACTATTTTGCCAGTTTCTGGCAACACAACGAAGAACGCACTCTTCAAGAATCCCTAGCATAACTGATGATGGAGGCATGTACCATTGAACCACCATTGAATGATTTCCGTTTTTCCATGCGTTTTTTTGTGTTATTGTTGTTTAAGCGAATCACTTGGTGTGAATTACGTTGTCGTGTAAACCTGTCTTGTTGAAGCTATTATTCAATCATTTCCGTTTTCCCCGCTTTTTCATGTTTTCCCAAATCATTTCACTTTGTTGGAAATATTGAAATGCTGTAAATTTGTATTCTTTTACTGGCTACAATTATTTAGGCTGTTTCTAAAAAATTCTTGTTGTTTTATTGTTTTCTGCCATTTTTAAATGTGAATCATTTTGGCATACACCCATTTTCTAGTGTTCATAACTATTTCCCTAGATGTTGGTTTGTTTAAAAATGCTTAAATTTGCAAGACACTCAAAACCAGCACTCAACACAACTTCTGTGTTTTCAAGGAGCGTTGGTTTATTGTTCCCCAAACATTTCACTACATGTGAAATATTTAGTTTTGTAAATTTGCTTTGTTTTTATAACCGCCATTCAATCATTTCTTTTTTCCACACTTTTTTTTGCATTGTTTTTCACCCATTTCACTTAATGTGAGATATTTCAAGTTGCATAACTATCTTATGCTTGTACCCTGGGTTTACATGTTTGCTTTTTTTCTATTTTTTGTCAACCTTTCGGCTGTGTGGGACTTATTTACAGTTATGAGTATTCGTACTATTCTTGTAATTCCACAATTCGGACACTGTGGGCCCAGAGTATATACGAATTAAAATAATGTCGTTGCGTTGCGAAAGCATATTGCATAAGTTTGAAGTCAATATAAACTGTTTTACCTGAACTCTCTTGTGTTTTATGTGTACTTTCAGAGCTTTCTTACTACCAAGCTGCCCTTACAGCTAGGTTGGCAAGACTGTATTTAATTTGATTTATTTTTCAATTGTTTATCTGATAGTTTATTTGCAGAAAGGCCTGTACAGCCTTGGTGTGTGTTACAAATCGATGACGCTACTGTGGTTGCCTTAGCGGATAGGCGCTTGTGCTGATCAGGACTAGTTTTCTGTTACTTACTGACGACTTGTTTTCGATGCGACCTTTCTTGCTTACAGCTGTGCTTCTTGTGCTTCTGCCAGAGTGTGTGGTCAGCTTGGCACTTCACATATGAGACTTCATGCAGTATGCAGCATTTAAAATAAAACATAAAACATAGAAACCATGTGCCAACTAAAAGCAAACCGTGCTGAATAGCTAGCAAGACATTATTTTGAAGTGTAAATGCTCACAACACGTAGGTAACATTAGAAAGGGGGCTGGCAAAACTCCCAATGAATGTATAAAGAATGTAAATTTCATGAACATACAGGTTTATCTCAACAATATCGTACTAATGCACACAAGATATGAATATAACAAACTAATCCTTGTGCGAAAGTAAGCAAAGCAATGTAGAATAAACATATATTTATGTCCTGCATGCGTACCACTGCAATATCCATAAGCTGTACCACTGAGGTAACGTCCCTGAAACTGCATATAAATGTACCTTGAGAGGTCTGTTCTACATTATTTCTTCTACATTAACCTTCGTTTTAGTCTACATTATTCATATTATTAGAACTCTAATTTACGTTAGAGGTCTATTCTACATTATCTTTTATGTGATTTGGATGGGTTTTTTATTTGTAGCAACGTTTCATATATGAATTTTCAACCCCAATGGTACGTCTCCTCATTATCTGTAATGTCGATTGCTCACGTCTCCAGGAGATCTGCACCACGTAACGTGGTTTGCTGGCTGTATTAGGGGATAGTAATGTATATTTTCACAAATTATAGGTAGGTTCTGATTGCGTGCGTTTCAAAAAAAAGCGGTATTGTGGTCTGCACGGATGCACCACCACTAAGTCAACCGACAACGTTGGACGACACTGGCGGTTTTATGGGTGACGCCATTGATGATATTGCTCACGAGGGCGCCTTTAACGGGAATTCTGGAACCGGAGACAGTAGCGGAAACAACGTCGAAGGCGATAAGTTCGTCGTGAGAGAAGCAACGAAGGAACCCGCGCTGGGGCGCCTGTACCCGTAATGAGGCTTCCGGGAAGCACAAAATCCCGGGCAAAAGAATGCCGGTGAGTAGACCGAGTACCTGCACGGCAAGAGAGTGCGGATTAGTGGTATAAGCGGATGCACAGCCGCGTTGCCCAGCCTACAGGAGGCTTTCTGCGGACGCTGTTACAACAGCGGTAACTACAGACAGCTGAACTCGTCTTGCGATGCCCCGATGTAACTAAAGAGGAAGTTGCAAAGGCCCTCAAACCCAAATATACTGAAAACGCTGCAGGTGACGATGGCATAACCTTAGAATGTTAGAAGGTAGAAGGAGATATTGTACCTTAGAAACTTGCGGCACTATTTTGAGAATGCATGAAGACCGAAAATGCGTGAATGGCCTGTAAAACGATAATAATATTTTGATTCATAAGAAGGGAGATCCCAAAGACCTCAGGAATTACAGACTCGTCAGTTTACTCTGAGTTGTTTACAAGCTGTTTACCAAAGTTATGGCTTGCCGCAGAGGTGACAGCCTCAATGCCCAGAGAGACGGCTGGGTTTAGGAAAGGGTACGCGACCATCGATCACACACTATGTCGGCAGTCAAGTTATATAAAGATACGCACACTACACAAAACCCTTTTGCATGAAATTTATAGAATACGAGAAAGCGTTTGTTACCTTTCCACTGCAGGCGTTTTAGAAGCAATGAAAGACCAGGGAATACAGTAAACATACATATGACCTACAGAAGACATATATAAGGGATGCGCGGGTAGGATGACCCTTCACAAGCAAAGCGATATTATTTTGATCTGAAACAATGTTATACTCGCAGGTGGAATCTCTCCAAAACCATTCACAGCATGTCTGTGGAGGGTACTCAGAAAGGTTTACTGCGAAAATTCAGGATGTAGAATAGATGGATAAGTATAAACATAAGGATATCTGGGAAATTTGCGCTTTGTGGACAGCATATTTTAGCTGAGTGTGACTGCAAAATGCATGTATACATTGCTTCAAGAATTACAATTGCAAATGACGGCTGCCGCGCAGAAACTAAATATTAACAAATCTAAAATATTGAGAAGTAGGATTGCCAAGAACGTATTCTTCGTCTTAGAGAACGAAACGCTGGAAAAAGTAAAATTGTATCAATAATCACGCCGGGGGATTAGTGCTGACCCCACCCACGGCAGAGAAACCTGTTGCAGAATAGGTATGAGTATAGGGGCACTCTGTAAGCACTCCCAATTATTGAAAGGTAAGCTACATTTGTTCGTCAAAATAAAACTACAACCAATGCATACTGCCAATGATGACATACGCAGCTGAAACCTGGCGCCATACAAAACAACACTAATGCAAAACTTAAGTACCCTCACCAAACCGTGGAGCCAGTAATGTTAGGAATAACTTTCGCGGATAAGAAACGAGCTCCCTGAATAATGAAGCAAACAGGAGTTGACGATAGGGTAGTACAATTAAAAGTAAATGGACTTGCGTTGGCCGTCTAGGGATACAAACCTACAACCGGTGACAATTAGGGTAACGAAATAGATAACAAGGGTTATGTGTAGAAGAAGGGGAAGGGCAATAGCAAACTGTTCAAATTAAATACAGAACTTTTGGGGTAAACTGTGGACTCGAGAAGCGCAGGACCGGAATAATTGGTAGTCATTGGGAGAGGCCTTTGTCCCGCAGTGGACCTGAGAACGCTAATGATGGTGACTATGCTGCCGACTATGCTCTAAACGCGTAACTTTGATGCAGCGTGTCGTCTGTCTTTTATGCGCTTCACCACAGATAAATGTCAGCGCCGCTTGTGCACTATACAAAAGAAGACACCTGAATGATCGCCTCACCTTTTCCGCGGCCATGCGAGGCGCCTTTGAGCTTTTTATCTACGCTTTGGGAAATTCGCTTCGACTGTGAGGCAAAATCCCAACCTTAACATCAAAATTGGTGGCAATATTCTTCAAACCATAACAAAATTTGTGAAGACAAGTAACTATCACAGGGAACATCTTTCTTCTGTAATATATCATCAAGCTACGCGTACGTACCCATTTTTACTCTCCTAATAAGTTTTCGCAAGCAAAACAGACGATGCTGCGTGAAAACCCAGCCTCCTTTAACCTTGGAAGCTGAATGAAAACGCTAGTACTAACTTCATCAGAGGAGGGTTTATATTGCACGCACCAGAAACACGGAACGCCAATGCGGTTCTTGGTGATATTCAGTGCTGTCAAATAAATATAAGGAGCTAGTTCTATTACCAAATACTAAATATAAAACTCAGTGATCAGGCTTCATTTATAACCGAACATCAAGATATTCTAGCTCATTACCCTTAGTAAATGATGCCTAAATGGTTCAACAAAACCGAAAAAATAGTCAACACTGGACTGACTAGATCCTCGAGGTAACTGTGGGTGCTGTCTTCCAGTTTATTTCTAATATATATAAAATAATTAGGAAAATGTCAAAGTTGCTTTGGGGAGGTAATCGGCAAAGGTAGAAATAACGGGTACTGATGCAATGTTGAATGCACAGCGTCTCCGTCTTACGCCGGTGCATCGTTGATGCTCCAAGCGTGAAACAGTGGAACGCTGTAAAATTAAAATGACTTTAGCAAACATCTAGCGTAGTCATCTTGGGAGAATGGAGACGGGAGCGGAACACACATAAGACGTGACCGGAAATGAAACAGGGTGCGTTTATTTGAAGGGTGCCATGCGAATATTTTCCTTCAGCGATATTTGCAACGGAGGCAGGAGACACACGGCTCTTTTTAGCTTTCCGACGTGCGAACTCTTTTATAAGGAGATGCATTAGTTTTTTTACAAGACGTCACCATCCCACGTAAGAAAGCTTTCGGTTTATTACAGGTTGAGAGAGCGTGTGTTTAATTTCGCAGCAAGAACACGTATATTTTTGTTGTTTAGTCCGTTTCTAGTACGGTTTTACCGAGCTGAGCGGCCAGGTGATGCGCTCTTGCAGACGACTCTCGGCTGTTCCTGTCTTGTTCGGTCGGTGCACATGTGCTGGCTGACTTCCCTTCTCGACATTTCTCGGCCCTGGCGCTTCGCGGAGCGCCGCGGCTGCGCGTTCTCTGGTTCTCTGGAAGAGTGTAGCGCACTCCACCTGTTCATTGGCCCTTTCCGCATGGTGCATGCCGCCACTCTCGTTAATTACGATATTGTTCGTTCGGTGCTTCAGCGCCTCAGGTCGTTCATACCCTCAAACCGCCAGTGCGCCGTTCACTATGGTGTCCCTTTTGTAAATGCACTTTCTGATATTTCATCTTTGCGCTTTCGCCTTCCAACACATTTAAAATCGCTGTTACAGGGTATCGCTGACATTTATACAAATAAATGTCATTTTCTTGGTTTATCCTTTTTTTCTTTTTTTCCTTTTCGATTACTCTCTGGGGACCAGCGGGGTTAGTTGGCCTATTGAAATGAGAAACAATGAAGGAATACCTAAAATTAAAGCAGAGCTTTGTCGAATAAAAGGGGGTACAAACTGTTGTATTGTGATTTCGCTGTGCCCTTGGTGCCCACAAAAACGTTACAGACGCCCGACGAACTCGCCAAATCCACTGATGAAAATCCCAAGAATGTTCTCTTTAAACAAGCATCTTTCGCTGTTCATCTTTCATTACCCTATCCGCGCCCTTGCTTCAATAGCATTATTTATTAGTACAGGAAAATGAGTTACCGCCTGTGGTATCACATGACCAAAAGAAACTGTCAAACTATCATGACAAAATAAGTACAAACTTACCATTGCCCATATCTTGGAAACAAAATAAGATTTTCTGGATGACTCTGATTTGTTTTAGCCCTCAATTGCTGCAATACTATCGTGTCATGATAAACATTCATGACAAACACATGAATAATTAATTTAGAGTTTTCTCAGTGTGTTTATTTCACCGTGCCTCACAGGTTCCAAGGTGCTGCTTGTGAATGAGGAACAAAATAAAACAAAAATACACATCCAGCAATATAAAAATCTAATGGAGGAAGGAATAAACACAACTATGAAGCACCGTGAACTTTGTAATGCAGGGTTTAATCAAATATCATGGTATCAGTTGGGGTAAAAAAGTAAACCAGAAGCAATGCGAAATTGCCTAAAACATAGTATAACTTAAAACGTCATTATACAGTTTTGTGCGATAGTTATTGTTGGGAAAATTGGCTACAATATGAATTCAAAAAAAGGTTAGATATTTTACAATGTGACAAGATAAAGGTTTTGGAAAAAGGTTTCAAGCAAATGGCTGGCGAGCCGCTCATGAATTGCAGCACGGTGTGATAGCAGGTGATGACCTGTAAAAGATCATTCCACAAAGTAACAGCAAGTGGCAGGGCAGATGAATTCAATAACTGCGTTTCACCAAATACGGGATTTAAACAGTGCTGATTAAAAAAGAGAGCTGACATGCATTAGAAACTTATAGAGGCAATTTGGATGGCATTGATGAATATATGTATTTGTGCAGAAGACATAGAAGAGCAATTGTGTGTCGCGTTTACATTTGCTCAATCGATGTATGTATTTTTTTGTCAGTATTACTAACGTGACAGTCATAATTCAAGAAATCAAGAGCGCAGCTCTAATTTGAATCCTTTGAATCGTTCGTACTTAGAGAGCTTCATGTGGTGATCTTACATAGGAAGGAACAAGTAATGTTGGACAAAAGAATAAATACGATAACTAAAAATGTCAGTAGGTGAATTATGCAAGTTCCAAAAAGGTAACATCATGGCCTCGATGCTTTGGCACAGACAGTGGTTATGAGACGCCAATGACACGTTCAAATGAAATGAAATAAAATCCTCTATTTTCCTACCTCTTACAAAAGCAGGGCGCCACCCCAAAAAGCCACTGCTACAAGAGCCTTAGTTCTTCTGCCCTTGTTTTTGACA
Organism: Haemaphysalis longicornis; assembly: GCA_013339765.2. Classification (NCBI taxonomy): domain Eukaryota; kingdom Metazoa; phylum Arthropoda; class Arachnida; order Ixodida; family Ixodidae; genus Haemaphysalis; species Haemaphysalis longicornis. The sequence goes on from CM023454.1 coordinate 68,224,541, forward strand.
GCAGCAAATATTATGACCCTATGCAAAAATACTAAAGTACGTATGTTGTGGACAAACAAAAAAAAGGCAGAAGCACAAGTAAGACACACAAATCAAATCAAGTCACAGTCATGGCCATACTTGGAGCAAGGGGAAATTGTAATAAATATACAATTGCTACAATACGGGGCAAAAAGCACAATATACAATTCTCTTTTTATGAAATGGAATAAAATTTGGTTTCAAGGAAGGCTGTATACATAAAACATCGCAAACAGTGATCCTTGTACACTTTACACAACTGCTAATTTGTCAAGAAAAAAGAAGGAAAAAGAACAGTAAGAGCTACACACAATGCGTACTCAGGAAAAAACAGTTTTTTTTATTTTTCTGTAGCAGGTGGTATATATCAATGGAAGTCATGTCGTATTCATTTAGTAGCACCGGGTGGTTATACGTAATTACTGGAGACTGTACTTCCTGTGGAGTGTCGGCGTGTATCATAAGAAGGGAAAACGCCTAGGTTAGATATGTCTCTAAACAAGAATTGCGGCTTTTAACAGCCACATAAAAAGAATTAACCAATCTCAAATAGTAGAAACTGGGTACATTAACAATACGGAAATGGCTGAAAAGCTCTTTTGTGTTAGGTGTTAGGTGTTTAGTGTACCCCTAGGTATTTGTATAACGTTTACATTGCGAAGTCAGTGATATTTATAGAATATGTGTGGTTAACCTATTTCGATCGCGAGAGGAAGAAATTATTTTGCACTTACATAAGTTCAGGGTCATCTGCTATGTGTTACACTGATTAAAAATTGTGTTAAGGTCACTTCGAAGGGTGATATTAGTATGGAGAGTTCCTATGGGACGGTATAAGCAACAGTCTGCAAAAATGCGAATGAACGACGAGATATTAGGAGGCAAGCCATCATGCCATTCAAAAAATGTAAAGGGCCAAGAACGCAAGAATATGGAACGCCTGATGCGGCGTTGGTGAAGGGGAACCGAAGCTGTTGACTATTGCAAATTGCAGCTGTAGGGTTAACAAGTTACGGAGCAATAATAGTGTAACGGAATTTAATTAAAGCGACGATAATTTGCAGCTAAGGTGGCAATGAGCGACGCGAAATAAAGCCTTAGAGTAGTCGGAAAAATGGAATCGGCTGGTAGATTGTGATCCCTCTTTAAGAGCAAGTCAATTGTAAATTTCAATATATGAGTGTGACATGAGAAGCCTTTGTAAAACCGTGTTGATTAGTGAAGATATAGTGAAATTTGAGGTGATTGTGAATGTAGAAGGCGTTGATATGCTGGAGAAGTTGCCAATCGGTTGATTAATTGATTGAACAATCTTTCTTCCAAAGAAATTAATAAAGCAGGTAGGAAAGAAGATGGCTCTCCCAATTCCACGATTCAACTGTCCTAAACGGCCACTAACGGCTATCTCTGCCAGCCCTCACTGGCAGAGAGGGTCATGGCGGCGAAGGGTGGACTCGACGTGTTTGTGAGTGGGTGTACTGTTTGTGTGTACTGGCATGCCCACACTGTGTGGTACGTATCCGCCCTCTCTTCGCAGTGCGGGCAAAAAGGAGAATATAGGGTAGGGCATCAGCAGTGTAGTTTCGGCAGCTTGCGTAGCCTGTTTGTATGTAATCTCCTCAGAATGTACACTTCTTCGTTAGGGAGGCTTTTTTTCCGGTGGTGGAAATATTCTTTTGTTGATTCTCAATATGCTCAAATATTCCGTGAAAGTTACGGTTACCATGTCCAAAGACGGGAGTGGTACAAGGGCAACAAAATGCATTTTTGTGAATTGGGGAGATAACTATCGGGGGAAGTTGCAACCCCACTTTTTAACACAGCAACCTCTTTTGCAATCTTCCAGTTATTGGGTAGCTGTACGGAAGATAAATATGGTTGAAAGATGTTACAAGGTATCTGAGTTGCAGTGGATACCGTATTTCTTAACACCTCAAAATAATATCCTCTATGTCAGCAGAAGAGTAAGGTTTGAGGCTAGTATTTGGCATGCGATTTTCTGAACTCTGATCTCGATGTGTTTTATGAATAACCAGTCCAAATATTAAAATGCGGGGATGTTGCAACAATATTCCCGCGTGAAAGCAGAAGCAAAATAAGCATTTAAAGCTGACGCACACTCTTCGAATCTAATGAGGCATCTGATTTTTCCCGCATAAGAAATTTGTATTATCGGCTTTACGAGGAGAAATTGGGTCCCAGAACTTCCTCGGATTAGATTTCAGAAGTGATGGCAATCTGGAATACACATATTTTGGCTTTGCAGGGGTAATAGCATACGTTTAGTTATTCAGCCACTCTTTATATTTACCTTAAGTGTTCGGGCTCGAATTGCTCTTTCCATTCAAATACAAGCGTTTCGTTTTGCTCCTCAAACGTTTAGAAGCCTAATAAACCACAGGTTAGTTTTTCATTAATTTTTTAGATTAGAGAAAAATACTTGTGATGTGGCCTGACTTTTTTCCAGTTTTTTCGACACATCGGCAAGAAAACAAAGTTAAAACTTCGTTAAGAAATATTTAGTTAAGTTTATATGTTCAAATAGTTATCTTATTGTATTCTCGAATTTTTTGGTTGTGGAGACATCGCAGGTTGATGCGACATAAATTTGTATATGAAAGTATGTTTTGCTCACAAAAGTCGTTCATCAAAAATATTTTCCCAGATTTCATGGGGATCTTGTTACAATACGGTCGAAAGTATTAGAACCCCCCGAGGGTTAAGAAGTACCTTCAGAACAAATAAACTATAATGTAAGGCTCATAAATTCAAGTGATGTACGGCAAGCCGACGATATGGTAGGCCCGTAAATTGGGCAGTAATTAAGGTCACCTGAAAGAAAAATAGACAACTTACAGCACTGGGTAGTAATAGTAGAACTGTTGCAAAGTTGTTGTCTAAACGAATACAAAAATTCTGTTGATGGTGGCACACACCTACCAATAATAATTTGTTTGGGGGGTGGCTAAGCGTGCACCACAGGTGATTTTGATCCCAAGGTTTGTATCAATATGAATGAAGGTAATATTTTTGCAATCAATAGCACTCGCCCATCTTTGTCGGTGTGGTCGTTTGGATAAACATTGTGTCAGTGTCAAACTTTTTACTGCTGTTTATTTCGGGTTATAACAATGTTTCTGTGGGGGGGAGAACATTTCTGACAATATCTTCTAATGGCGAGAAAATGCTTTCGCATTTCGGCATTAGGCTTTTAATTTTTGTGTAGGATAGGGTTATTAATGACGCTACATCAAATTTCTGTAGCTGACCTAAAGCACGTGGGCATGGACATTTTGTTATCTGAATTGACGATTGTACCACGTCGTTCCAGCAGCCCTTTTCGATTCACAGACGCGACACAAGTCACATACATGTACGCTAGAACACACGGGCTTCACGAGCACCGGCTTTGAAAGCAACCCAGTCTGGAGTTCCCGGAACGACACCGCCTCACTTTGGGTCAGGCCCAGGCTGGGCGGGGCTTATTCCTGCGCCCTAGTCCATACCATTTCAACACTTCACAGTACTCAGTCATCCTGTCTTTGGCCTTGCACCACCATTCCTTCGTCGAGTCGGCTCGCTGGGTGGCGCGGTATGTGAAACTTTGCGGCGCCTCGTTGGCCGTCTCGTTGTGTTTTGCGTTGCCTCAGGCTGACGCATCCCTTCCCATGGGGACCGGTTACCACTTAATTGTCACCGCTCTGCCCATTAGTTTCAACGCGAAACGCACCTCTATTGCTGCCACACTAACTCTGACGTAGTTCCGCACTGCGATCCTGGAATCACTAAGTACAGTCATGCATCCGGGGTCGGCGAGGGCCAGGACGCTGGCTAACAACATGGCCCGATGCGCCGACCTAGTCCACACGGTCGCTTCCGCCTTCGTTTTGGCGGTGACCACACTGACCACCACCGCAGCGAAAGCTCCCCTCCTATCGTGATACTCCACCGCGTCCACATATATGGCATTGCTGTCTCTGGCGTGGAGGTCGAGCAAGGCCCTGGTCCTTGCCGCCCTCCGCTCCCTGTTGTACTGACGATTCACGTTCTTGTGTATCGGCCACACTTGCACGTGTCTCCGCACACACTCTGGTACCTCTGCTCCTTTCGCAATCTCCTGGTCCGCTCTCCTCGGCTCCAGTCCTAGGCTACGGAGTACTTTCCGCCAGTTCTTGTGCCCGAGAGCCGCTCCAGCTGGGCGGTTCTCTTTGTTTTTTTTTTCAATCTCTTCGAAGGTGTTGTGCAGCCCCAGCGAGAGGGACTTCTCCATGCTTGCACAGTCGAAAAGCCCAAGTGCTGCCTTGTAGGGCCTTCTCATGAGCCCATTGATCCTGTTGCGCTCGTGTACCTTCCGAGTGCGGAAGGCTGCTGCATAGGCAATGTGGCTCACGGCAAACGAGTGGACCATCCACGTGAGGCTGACCTCCTTCATGCCTACAGCGATTCTGCTCAATATCGTCTGTATGAGGCGTATGGCCATGTTGACGTTGTCCGTCGTCGTTGTAGTCAACGTCGTCATCAGCCTATCTGCACCCACTTCAGGGCTGACGCCTCTCCCATGAATCTCCTATTATCTTCGTCTGCGACCAATTTATCCCCGCTAACGTCTTGATCTCATCGACCAATATAATTTTCTGCCGCCCCCCACAACGCTTACTTTCTCTAGGTATCCGCTTTTTTACCCTTAAAGGAGCCATGAAGACAAAATACAAGTTGGGTTTATTAGAAAGACTGCTGAGTCCCGATAACACTGATACCAATATCATCGCCATCTTCGAACAAATAACGGAGATATTAAAGAAAACGTGTGAAGCAGTCGCGAACCCCTAGCCAATTTCCCGCAACTTTTCCATGACGTCACGGAACCTTGTTTGTGCGATTGGCGGCGGCCTAACTGACCTGTCGCGATGACACATGACTGGACGTCTGTAATGGGGCCTCTAGTTCCATTTCACCTGATCACTTGAATGCTAACGGGCAGTTAACGCACTGAAAATTTTGTTTTATTGTTGGCCCGCATGACGTCATTCTTGCTCATAACACGTCACTGTGGCGCAAAATTTGAAAGTTTTTAAATACTTCTTGCTTGTTTTCAATAAAAAACATCTTTTGGGGCTGTAATGGAGCTGAGTGAGATACCGAATCCTAGTTCTTTCAAATTACATGAAGTTGTGTTTTCTCTTCATGGCTCCTTTAATGACCAACAGCTATCCTACTTTTGCAATAGTTTCCCTGCTCACACCCATTTCTTTTTTTATTTTTCTACTTATATGTCTTTCGGACGCGTTTGTTCCTTGAACCAGTCCGCTCTGTCCTTCGCCCTTAATGTTACACCTATCATCTTCCGTTCTATTGGTCGCCAGTCGTCCTCAATTTAGGTTGAACACTTTTACTGAGCCTCGAAGTTTCTGCCCCGTAGTTAGTAATGGTAAGGTGCAGTTCTTACACACTTTGCACTTCAGAGAGAATGCATCTGCTAGTCATTATTTGAGAATGCGTGCCCAAGGCAGCCCACTCGACCCTTACCCTTCTAATTATCTCTGCCTTATCGCTTGGATCTGTGGTCACTACTTAGCCAAAGTAAATATACTCGTTTACCGCTACCACAGCCATGGCACTTATCTCAAGCCGTTGTGCTCTTGCAAGGTTATTAGGCATTACTTTCGTTTTCTGCATAATATTTTCAGGCCTACAATTCTACTCTGCTTGTGCAGTACTGTAATCATGCTTTACAAATCGTCGCCGGAGTTACTCAGCAAGAGAAGAGGCCAGAACTTTAGGCAAAATGCCTATTTTTTCTTCCAGTCCCTATCAAGCCTATTTAACATAAGTACTAAGGAAAGTGGAGCATTTTAAACAATTGTTTATTGTGCCTGTAGGGTCTTTATTGACTATATGATCTTTTAGTGCCTATTTTGACTATATATAATTTTATGGCGCCTAAAATGCCTTTTTGTGTTATATATACCTCCTTGGAATTTTTTGAGACGTTGCTCTGGAGGCACTGTTCCCGCTTCAGAATCCGCAACAGTGCGTTTGTTGTACGCCGTTTTTGAGAAAACTCGCGTGTCGTGCCATACACGCCGAGAAGCCCAAATCGTGCCCAAGCTGCCACCACCTTGAACTCGCAACCTCGGCCGAGCCGCCAGGAACCCGGGCGCAGCGACACCGCAAGCAAGCTCACCGACGTCACCACGGTCCGCGCAAACTGTTGTGTTGTATATCCTTTTGACGTGATGTGTCATGGACCAACAGGGACAACTTCTGTCGATGTGCCCTATCTATTACTAACGAAAAAAAAGGCAGCAAACACAAAATGAACGTAGCACAGCCGCGTACGTGCCGCTCAAGCTCAAAGACGCCTTCTGGGGGAAATGAAGGGCAGATCTGAGACACCAAAGTTTTAAGGTGATGCCACGAACATATGCACTGTCAGCCGCCGATCACGGGAAAACTTCCTGCCGGAACGATGCAGTACGCGTAGCACGAAGGAACAAGAAACGGAGATTAGGAATTGGAATCGCAGCACCTTACAACTAGTTTAGTAGTGACACCTTTCATCTGCCGCGGCTGGGTAACATTTAAGGGCGTTTGGGAACCTCGCAATAAGTCAATTATTTCCAAAGAGTCTTGCGTTTTCTGTGTATAGTAGATGAAAGGATTCATTTGTTAATGAAAGGAGTCATTCATGTAGCTTCACAAGTCATCCGCTTCTGCAGAAAATAATTGCTCAGTAACTTGTACAGAAATATTGCACTTCTCTTTATTATACATGGGATTTATCTGTGTCGGGAAGAGCTGAGGACCTCGTTCTGCTCCGTCAACGAATCAATACGAATCAAAAATATATTTCAGGAATACGGTTCGTTATTACTTGACAATAATATGTAACTTTTATAATATTATGTACTCATCATCATCACCATCCTGCTCAGGCCCACTGCAAGATGAAAACCTCCCCAAATGACCGGCAACCGGTCCTGTCCTTGGCTAATCGAGTGCACTTTACCCCGTAGTTTCGTATATCTTCCCTGCTTTTCGTTATTGGCCTTCCCCTTCTTCTAGACCCACCTCTGGGTATTCACTCTATTTTCCTAATTGTCCACCGGTTGGCAGCTTGCGTCACCACATTGGCCAACACAGTGAAATTCGTTTTCTTGATTCAAATAATGATACCTTCTACTTTAATTGGTTGTCTGATCCAAGCAGCTCGTTTCTTGTCCCTGAATGTTATTCGTACCATTATTCGTTTCATGGCCCATTGAACCGAACTAAGCATCCTCTCTAGTTGTTTAGTAAGGCGCCAAATTACACCTTCATATAGGATCAGCGGCCGTATGGACGGGTTGTAGATTTCCTTTAGTTACCGATGTAGCTTACATGTCATTATTTCGGAGTGCTTGCCTGGTGCTCCCCAGCCCGTTCAACACTGTGCCGGGTTTCCGAATTGTGGTTGTGATCAGAACGAACCACCTGTTTGAGGTAGTTATACTCTGTTACATCAGTTGTTTCGTTTCTAGGGCTAACATACTTCTTGGCTGGTCTATTGTTATTACGTACGATTTATTCAAATTTATTTATGTCTCGCGGCTGCAATTTGTGTTTACAGTATATCAAGCATTGTTTGTATGGGTTCTGCAGTGTCACTCAGACAGAGTATGTCGCCTCAAACCCGAAATCACTCAAGTATGCCCCGTTAATCCTTAATCCTAAGCTTTCAAGTCAACCTTTCAAAATATCCCCTACGAGCATGTGGTGAATACTTTTGGAAAGATGTTACCTCCTTGTCATTGTCCCTTTCGTATCAGAAATTCATCGCTTTGCTCCTGGAGGGTTATCCAGCCTGTTTATTCCCTATTTATGTCATCTAGAAGTCTCTTGCCCTGGTCTTTACTGCTTCTAAAAAATCTCTGGTGAGTACGAAATAAAACGATTTCCGTAATCTCTAAATGCCGTGTAAACGTGCTGAATGTAGTCTGCGGATTTTTCTGTCCATTGGCTGGCGACATAGATGGGCTCCATTGTTATGTACCCTCTGCTAAACCCAGACCACTCTCAGAGTTAGTGGGAATCGGGGCTGTAGCCTATGCAGTGTTACCTATTCAGCTGCTTGACAACTGACAGGTGCCGAGGAACAGACGACTCACGCAGTGCCAGAAGAACAATCCCGTTTATTCACCCAGCGACGCGCTTTTTGTGCGCTGTCTAACCAATCAGAGGGAGGCAAAAACAAAAAAATAGGAGCCGATATCGCGGCAAGCAGGCAAGCTTATCGCAAAGACAAACGAAAGAAATTGGGAAGCTCGGCGAATATTACAACTCGGCCAAAGCTACCCATTAGTGAATGCGTTCAAGAAGATGACGCTTCTTGAACAACTGAAAGTAGGAACAGGTAGCCGACATTCGAGGTAAGTTTGTCCAAGCACAGCGCTGACCGCAGGTTTCGCACGTTCACATTGTTCGTGTGCTTCATATGGGTGAACACGCTGGGGTGAATGGCGGCACATGCGGATACGTTGTGGTAGGCACCTTCACAATAAACGAAGATGGCACTTTGCGTCCTCGGGAACCAACAAAAAGCCCGCGGAGTGTCTGGGGCCCCCAGGAGGAGGCGACGATGAGAACGGGCTTCGGTCGCTGATTGCCCCTTGGATGCCCCACATGTAGAAAGAGGGAGCTGGCAGCAGACACATGCCGCAGGGTTGATCTCGTGAGGTGGCACGGGAGGATCTGAAATGGAAAATCTTGCGCCGAAATGCATGCACACACCCTCGGCGGGAGAGAAAAAAAGGAACCCTCTGGAGTGCGGCTGAGGCAGTCAACATTTGCATGGTGTTTCCTCTTCTTGTGCCGCACTGTGAAATGAAATTGTTGGCGTGCGAGAATCCACCTCCTCAAGCGGCCATTTTTGTTTGACATTTGGTTCAGCCACACCAAAGGGGAGTGATCGGTTTCAAAAACAAAGGAATAACCTTTCAGATAACACGAGAGCTTTTCGAGGGCCAACACCAAGCAGGCGAATTGTTTTTCCGTCGTGCTGTATGCCTGCTCACGAGACGTGAGCTTTCTACTCGCGTAGATAACAGGGTGTTCCTCGCCTTTTTTGTTCACTTGACTTAGAATGACACCCATCCCGCGATCACTGCCGTCACACTGAACTAGGACAGGGAGGGAGTAATATGGTGCAGCAAGAACCGGTTGACTGACTAGAATATTTTTAATCTAGCAAACGCTGCCTTTCGAGCCGTATCCCAACGCACTCTAGTTGGTTCGGTCTTGGGGAGAGCGTCTGTGACGGGACTAGCGACGTTTGCGATGTTTCGAATACAGCTCCTGTAGTATTCAGTTAAACCCAAAAATGAACGCAAGTCAGTCTTTGTTTTTAGCTAAGGAAAGCTGGTGACGGCCTCACCTTTTAGTTCGGAAGGAGGTCGCTTTCCTTGGCAAACAACATGCCCCAAGTAGTGAACATGGGTGTTCGCAAGACGACATTTAGTCATTTTCAGGGTCAAGCCTGCTTTACGTAGTCGAAGGAAAAACCTCCTGTATATGTTCCAAATGCTGTTGCCAAGTGCTCGAGAATACCGCGATGTCATCAAGGTACGGAATAGCAAATGACTCTGTGCCTGCGAGCACCTGATTCATTAGTTTTGAAAATAAGAACGGTGCGTTCTTGAGGCCAAAAGTAAGCACAAGAGGGCGATATGTGTCTGTCGGAGTCATGAAAGTGGCTAGCTGGCTGTCGTTTTCTGTGAGTGGCACTTGCCAGAAGCCGCGGACTAGATCCAACGTCGAAACATACTGTGCCGCGGAAACTTTTTCGATCAAGGCTTCGATATTAGGAATGGGAAGCAATTTCGTCTTTGTAATCGCATTTATTTTCGATAAACAATGCAGGGTTGAGGTTCCTTTCCAGGACTTTCTACGATAAACATCGGTGACACGTATTCACTCTCCCCCGGGACGATTACACCCAGTGTCGACAAGTTTAGAATGCAATCGTTCAACAGTTTGTCATGACGGAGTGAAATCTCTGCATCCTGGTTTGGAAGAGTTGGTCAGATGTGGACTCAATGTCACGTTCGACAAGGTTTGTTCCGCCGTGGTGGGGACTGAACAAATCGCTGAAGTAGCTGATAAGCATTTTCAACAGCTTTATTTGTTCAACTGTTAAAGAAGCTTGTGTAGCTACAGATTCAAATATCTCTTCAGTTGACGGGAAAGAGCAAGGTGTCGGCACTTGAGGGACTGGAACATTTATCTCCTGTGGTTGGTTTAAGACGATGCTCAGCGTCTCCGTTCGTTCGATAAACGGCTTCATAGGATTGCAGTGGTAGAATGTCACATTGTTGTGTTTGCCGGGCGTCGTGACCACATAACTGTTGTGGGAGAGCTTTTGTTTAACCGTGACAGGCCCATCCTATGCTACTTCCAGTTTATCTGCCTTTGACGACTTCAGAATGAGCACTTTGTCGCCTTCCTTAAAGGTTCATGAACGTTCGGATCTGTCATAGTACAGTTTTGCTTGTTGTTGAGCTTCAGCCTAAGTAACTCAGGGACGAATTGCAAAGCATGCTTTCCGCACTGGTCGAACAGAGTAGAACCGTGCGCCTGAAAATAATATGCAGAAAACTAAAGTAATGATCAATAACCTCGGGACAGCACAGCGGTTTGAGATACGTGGCGAGGCAGTGGAAGTGGTAAGCGAATATATCTACTTAAGCCAAGTTGTGACCCCAGATTCCAACCATGAGGCAGAGATATATAGAAGGATAGGAATGGGGTGGGGTGCATATGGCAGACAGATAATGAATAGCAGCCTACCATTGTCGCTGAAGAAGAAAGTATATGACAGCTGCATCCTACCGGTACTTACCGACGGGACAGAAACCTGGAGGCTCACTAAGAGGATTCAACTTAAATTGAGAACGACTCAGCGTGCAATGAAGCGGAAAATGATTGGTGTAACAATAAGGGACAAGAAGAGAGCGGAGTGGGTCAGAGAAAAAACACGTGTTAAGGACATATTAGTAGAGATTAAGACGAAGAAATGGACGTGGGCAGGGCATGTAATGCGAAGGCAAGATAACCGCTGGTCTTAAGGGTAACAGAGTGGATCCCTAGAGAAGGCAAGCGCTGCAGGGGGCGGCAGAAAGTTAGATGGGCAGATGAGATCAATAAGTTTGCGGGGATAAATTTGTCACAGTTGGCCCAGGACCGAGGTAATTGGAGAATAATGAGAGAGGCCTTTGCCCTGCAGTGAGCGTAGATACGCTGATGATGATGATGATGATGATGATGAGCTTAAGCGATCTTGATCTGCGCGAATTCCTGTGATTCACGTTGGCGCTTCAACAACGTCAGCACGTACTCGACCACCGCTTTTTCCACGAATTTTTCTTGCCACTTTTCCTTTAACAACGTCAGATGGGAACAAAGCCCTCGGCCGTAAACCAGTTCCGCCGGCGTAAATCCAGTCGTTTCATGAGAGACGGTGCGCAGAGCAAAGAGCATCGCGGGAATAGCCGCGTCCTATTCGGTGCCCTTCTCGTAGCAGAGCGCACGCAGAATTTGCTTCATTACTGAATGAAGTTTTTCGACGGAATTACTTGTGGATGGTAGACAGAGCTGTGGTGAATGGATATGCCGCACTTCTGCAAAAATGTCGTGGGAAGCGCGCTTTTGAAAACAGACCCTTGGTCGCGTTGAATTTCACTGGGGAATCCAATTCTGGCCAATGCAGTGAGTAGCGTGTTAACAACTGCTCTGGAGCTTAACTCCGGCAACACCACTGCTTCGGGGAACTTCGTCGCAGGGCAAATGAGCGTAATTAAGTACCTGTTGCCTGCCGCTGTTACTGGTAAGGGCCTACAATGTCGATTACTAATTTGCGAAAAGGCGCCTTGAGTCGTTCGTTTGGCCGTATTGTCGTTTGGCAAGCGCTGCAGGAAGGCACCCAGTTCTCAGAGTCCTTGAAGCACATCGGCCAGTAGTAGTCATTAGAGAGTTTTAGCTGACCGTTTCTGACGGTCCGCTCCGTTCCGATAGCAAGCGGCAGCGCCATTGCGCATGCGTGGCGCGCTAGCGTGCTACCGAAGATACCGGAGTGGGGCCCCGCTCCGCTGACCGGGGCCCCTTAGCGGACCGTCGCGGCAGCTCACGCTACCCTGCGGAATTGTAACATGGCTGCCCCCGCGATGCGAGCGAGCTACGGCGAACTTTGTTTCTTAAGTTGACACACGAACAACGAAGCCGCGAAAGTGCTTCCGAATAGGCAATGGTGCCACACACCTCAAAGATCTTTAGAACGGAAGCGAAAAAGTCGACCGATGCGCGGGGCTACTTCTATGCATAGCCGAGAAAGGCAGCCTTGGCTTGGCTATTCCAGTTTATCGAGTTATTCATTGTTATTTAAAAAAATATATGCCATGTCAATGACTAACTTATACAAAAAAAAGTTTAAATGAGGCGAAGAAACACGGTATTTTGCTTTGTTTGGGTTACCAAATAAAATTCTTATGTTTCCTTTATGATGAAGTTTTGGTTTACGCGTGCACGCGAAACGGCCAGTCACGCGAATCATTCCCCTTCGATGGAGATACGGTTATTGCTTAGCTAAAAGCCTTTCGTCTGCTGATGCTCCGGTTGTGCTGAGCGGGACGTCGGGAGCATAGCGGAGAGTCAAAAACCGTCAGCTAAAATTCTCTATTAGCGAGTTTTAGCTGACCCACTTTCACTGTCCGCTCCGATAGCAAGCGGGAACGCCTTTGCCTATTCGTGGCGCGCTTGTCCGCGAACGGCATGGGCTCACCGTTCCGCCGATACCGGAGCGGACCGTCGAAAACGGTAAACTAAAACTCTCTATTCAGTAGCCTCGTCTTGGTCTGGTTTATTCCTAAATGACAAGCCCAGCTGTCACTGTGAACCAAACCCAGCAACGCAACACGAAACTTTTGGGGGACAACTAGCTGCTCGAAACATCGGCCTTTTTTGTTCTTGAATTTTCTGCACATGAGGCCGTCATTGACAATGAACGGCACTGGTCCTTTTTGTTTCCGCTTTGATCTTTCCCAGCATGTCTGCAGTGACTCGTCGTTTGCCAGCTCTATCTTGAGAGCGCTTTTGTCAACCTTGGCCAGAAGCTGAAAATTTTCACTGACAGGGCTTATCGATTCGCCTCCGGACGCAGAAGCGACGGGAGTGGTGTTATCGGTGCTTGCTGCGGATGGCGTGGCTGGGGTGGTTTTGTTCGCTGCGGCAGCTTGCGATGGAGCAGTGTCATCTGGAGTTTTGGCGGCAGAAGTAGCGCTGGCTGTGTGCGCTCTGGTGTGGGACCTAGTGACCACCCTTACTTGGTTCGCATTAAGTTCCATTCCTGCATTTTGAAAGTCCCTCATCGATCTGTTAGAAAAAATGTACGGGATATTTCGAGGGAGCTTGTTCAAAACAGCAGCTTCAGTTGGCAATTGCCCGAAAGGACCTTGCATTTCAATTATAGCTACCCGCAAGCACTTCGTGTCAGGATCTAGTGCCTGACGCACCCACACACATGATCCTGTGAAGTGCTCGGGCTTAACAAATGAACGGGTGGATGATATCAAACGTTGCTCCTGTATCACGCAGAACCTTGCAACTGATGCCGTTCACCACCATGTCATACGTGTAGGGCAAAAGCAAACCGCTGTACTCTGTAAGCATATAAGCAGACACATTTGGCTGCCTGAAGCCTGCTGCGATGTGGCCTGGTTGGTAGCATTTATAACAGGGCAAAGTCATTTTTCTTCAAACTTGGAACCATTCGGTTCACTCGGGTTGACCGTGTTCCCGTGGGCGTGAACGTTCTCGGATTTTCTTTGGTTGCTTTATCTCGCACCTTTTTGAAACTCCCTAAAAGCTCCCGACGATTTCTTCCGCAGTTCTTCCGAACTTTGCATTCTACGTGAACAGTACTCGTCCGCTAAACTAGCTGTCATTTGCAACGTTTCGACCTTTGGCTTGTCCTTAATCCACATGTGTATTTGCTCCAGAATCGGTGTATAAAATTGCTCTTGCGCAGTCAGTTCGATCACACGTTGCTTGTCCTCGTATGCGTTTGCGCTTTAAAGCCATTTTTCTAACAAGCTCGATGGTTTGTAACCGAACTCGGAGTACGACTCCCCTTGACTACCCCTTGTGTTACGATACTTCATCCTCAGGGCTTCTGTAGACAAGCTGTACCTTTTCCTGAGCTGAAGCTTCATTTTGTCGTAGTCACGTGCATCTTCATCTGTCATTCTCGCGATTATGTCGGCCGCTTCATTGGGAAGCAATGTCAACAGGCATCGCGACCAGGTTTCTTTTTCAAGTGCTGCCTTTCTACACGTTCTCCCGACGTTGACGAGATACAAAGTGAGGTCACTGCCAGCCTTGAAAGGTTGCATGTATTCGCGCATGTCGAAGATATTATTGCGTTCAAGATTCTGCAGTTGCACCTCTTTTAACTTCAGTTCAACCTCTCGATCTTTCAATTGCAGGGAGACTGCCTTCGAACATTCCTCTACTTCGTCATCTTTCGCTCCGCATTTGGATATTGCTTCGATAACTTCAGGCTTACGTTCTGCACTGTGATGCCTAACTCTTCATCAAGCAACACAAGGTTGGGTTTCGTTAGCGACGTGAGAATCATGACTGTAGATAACAAAAGTGTCACTCTTACAAGTACTACTTAAATCTAGCAAAGTTAAAAATCCTCGACTAGCAAGAAAATGTCGTTAATGCTCCCAATGAAGTGAAACAAGCCGTGCTATCACCAAACGTGACGCCAGGGTCGCCGCCGACGCACGCTCCATACCGCCGCCACCGCTGCCACCAGCTGTTAAGTATTCAGCGGCTGGACGACCGACGGGTGCCGAGGCACAGACGACTCACACAGTGCCCGGAAGACAATACCGTTTATTCACTCAGCGACGCGCTTTTTGTGCGCTGTCGAACCAATCAGAGGGAGGCATAAACAAAAGAGAGGAGCCGATATCACGGCAAGCAGGCAAGCTTATCGGAAAGCCAAACGAAAGAGCGTGGCAAGCTCGGCGAATGTTAAAGCGGGGGACTATAAGTTTGGTAAGAAGCTAGTAAACAATTGAGAAAAGGCTGATGGTTTCTTAATTCTTGAGGTTCTTGGCATCTCCGTTCCTTTGAATCAGAATATTTTTGGCGTTTTTCTCTAATAATGCCAGTTTTGACACTTTAAGCTTTCCGAACATAGTAGAGCAAGCGTTTAAATTACATTGTCGCCTCCTCCTTCGATAGATGTGTGGTTCTGTCGTCGTCACCTGCAACTTTTCAAATGTACATTCTTTTCAGACCCTTTCCGAATTTATCTTTAGTTAGAAGTGGGACATATCCAGTTGAGCTTGTATCCTCAGTAGTTTCCCTGGTCTATTATCTCTGGCATACAGGTCGGTGTAGAATCGTTCTACTACCTTAATTATCTCGTCCTAGTTGTGGGTAATATTTGCTTGCTCATCTCAAAGTGCGTACGTCTTGTTCTGCCGATGGCTTGGTTTCTCGTAGTTGCTTCTAAGCGTCTCCATATTGGCAGCGTTTCCTCGATTACTGCCTTTTTATATGCAGAAATTTCTTGTGTTTTCTATTTTTTATTCGCTTTTGACGGTTTTGGCAATTTAACTCAATTCACCGTACTTGACAATGTCACGTTCTTAAAGTTCACAAATGGTTCTTTCGTATTCTGAGTTAGTTTTCAGTTTGTTATCGGCATGTTGTATCTCCCACAGCTGCAAATGAATCATTGAGTGCCTATTTTAGGTTGTCATTTCTCCTGTGTAGACGAACTTCGTTCTCCTCACTCAAAAAGCGAGAATTTGTTTTGAAGTTATTTTGCACTCTCGCGTTCAGGCTGGTACTGATTTTTTGTGGTTTTTTTTTAGTTTTCATAGGTTTCCTTCTTTACAATCAAAGACCCCTGTTGTGATCGCTGCTCCAAATGTTACTTTACACGTCTACGTCCTGGGGATACCCGGGTTGTCAATTGAAACGAAGACAATTTTTTTTGTTGCACTACACACTACTACTACTTAGCGTTTTCTACTTAATGACCTTTGCGTTAAAGCCTCCACTGAACTTGGATGTTGCCTCCTCTATTGCTGATTCGACATCCTCGTAGAAGATATCTACGCCTTTGTCATGATAACTGGTTGTTGGCTATAGGCCTGCACTATCTAAAGATGTATCGCTTGTTTAGCTTGATCACGACAGCCGCAACTCTATCGCAAATGCTGAAAAACTCCTTTACGCTTCCCGCTATTTTTTTGTGGTTTAAAAATTCTACCCCGTGCTCGTTTTTCTCTCGGGATCCTCTATAGCACAGTATATGTCCGCTAATTACAAGCACGACGTCTTAGCCTCTACTTCTAATTTCACCTAACCTAACAATGTCCCAGTTTTTGACTGAGAGCTCCCCTTTTAGTAACGTTAATTTATCTCACTAACAAGGCGCGCGCGCTGTACGTTGGAAAAGACCAGTTCTAATGGCGGCCTCTACGGACGCAGAGACGCTTTGCGCCCTCTGCTGGATTCGCTGTTCCGGTCGTTGAAATGGACATACACCTGCTGGGGACGGAAGGGTGAGAGTTGAGTTGATTGGTCGTAGTAAGTGGCGGCCAAGTGCTTCAGCAGAGTGGCCGGGTCATTCTCAGGTGAGGGAGTGCTGTTTATATCCATAAGGTTCTTCCCAGCATGGTTGAACCTTCTTAGTGTAGACCTTGAGGTATACGGGGTGATAGTTCCTGAGCAGGAAACACTCCACACCTGCATGAGTTTGCCCCAGACAGCCAGACAAAATAACGAGAGAGCGAGATAATTTTTCCGCCGACGACGTTGTGTCGCTCGCCTGTAGTGATACTGATACAGTTTGTTGGGTCTGCTTTTATCACGTGCGGTTCTGAAGGAGTAAGCTGATACGCTGGCTTACTGATTGGCTTCACTGTTGTCTGACCGTTGTAAAGGTAAGCCACTGCCTTGCTGAAATGTATAGCTACAAAAAATTGCTAGTTGGAAGCTCAGATGGCCAGCGAGAGGCAGCCCAAGAGAAGCTGCGATGCTCAGCTGATGTTCAGCTGGCTAGGTTTAAGCTCAGCTCGCGCATCTCTGTCAGCGTGTCCGCAATGAATGAAATCTTTGAGAACGCACGGTGACCGTTTGCTTAATTTTTATCTTTTGGCTGTACCTTTACCAACAATGCGCAAAGCGAGTTTATTGAACTTGCCAAGTAATTTGAACGCAGCGCCGTAACGAGAGTATGGCATTTAAAAGGTCACCTTAACACGGAAATTAGTTGAGTTTGTTTTCCTTGAAAGTGACTCATTGCGGGGAGTCATCCCTGCTCCTAAAAAAAAAGATAACGTTTAAAACTGTAAAACTGCAGCTGCTTCCACGTTTATATTTGGTACAAAAATGCTCTTGAACTTAAAGAAAAGAAGTGTGGAATAATTTTATCTTACATGACAGATTTCTTTATTGAATTGCAAAAATTCGGTCAGCTATGTTCGAACGCGTCCGCATTATTCAAAGGTTCTCAAAGATACGGGGACGATTTCTTTGCGTTTTGGCTTTTTGACGTAATTTTACCGCAAGTGCGTCTAGCGAGCTGATTCACCTTCGGAACATTGCTGGCGCTAGCCCAGTGCTGGGGTCATTTCAAGCTCTAATTTATCTCAATAAACTATCGGAGCAGCAACACGAGAACACGAGTGCAGCGTTTAAAAAATCACCTTGTCGCTAAGGTTACCTACGTTTGTTTTTGTTGCAGGTGACTCAGTGGGCATGGCCACCCTGGTGACGAAGATAAGAAAAAAGCTTCAACTGTAAAACTATTTTTCCTGCGCAGTTCAAATTTGGTACAAAGAAGCTATAGACCTTTCTGAATCCGGGGTACGAAAAGATAAAAACCCTCCTAGGAAAGTTCCTGACAAAAATGTCAAAATTTCCGCCATTCTGTCCAAATGCATCCCCCGTAAGGTACAGTGAAGGCTAACTCATGCGAAAATAAGTATACTTCAAGGCTCTGTGTCGTACATATGTGCCTACTGGAGCCTTAGAGTATGACTGATGGGGTGTCAATAGTACGACGGGAAACAAATGGTCTTCAAGAACGAGAGAAACAGGAAAACTTTAACGCAAATACAAAAAACCACTGCAGCTTCGGACATGCTCAATACGTTTGTTGAAACCGAAGCCAGGTATAGATTACCAGACTAATTAGATGCAAAATGTGGAGCTACTTTGTGAGTCACAGGGATGAGGGATACGCTGTGAACAGATGCCAAGCGAAATCAAGCAAAGATCGTTTCAGTATTCGCACACAAAGTGCGCGTACACTCTCTGTTTGTTTCTCGACTTCTGCGAACAGCTGATTACTCGGTGTACAAAATTTTGGAAGTTTCCGAAGTAGGCCGTTTACAAACAATTAAATGTGTCCTTTTAAGAGTGTGGTATCTGATAAGGCCCTCTTAATTCAGTGTGTGCTACATTCTGCATCTCCCTGTGCCAGAATGCCGATGTTTATGAGAAGCATTAAATCGTGGACACGGCATATAAATTGAAACCGGTCTCCGCGCTGTTTGCCGAGGAAATATGCAGCAGATAAATGGTTGCGGGCACTTATCTCACAAGAAGACGGCCATTTCTGGCGTGCTGATCCCCGAGAGTAATTTAGCATTACCCATTGTACTTCTTTGGTAGAATGTTCGCGAAATAAATACGCACTGACTTGCCAAATGCGGCAATGAATATCCGAGGTATTATATTGGAAAACTGGTAGGCCGTCCGAAATGGTGTGCCTCTCTATTATGTAGGCGAACAAACCGATTACACCGTAGTGTACTGCCGTAGCATGACCACCTAGGAAAACGCTGCTTACGGAGACAGTCGGGTTCAATTGCATTGCAGTGAAACTACAATCATTTAAATGCATAGGCGAGTTCCGTGATGATCGCGTGCGACATACCTGCCGCTTACACAGGCCGAATGTATTACACTAACATTGCGCTAGAACCAGTTACACTGTCGTTAGCATACCACATTTGCGAGCAGAGTTACAGCTCCACCTAAATATGTATTTCCAACAAACACACACGGTAAATATTAATCGCAAACGCAACCTTCCGCAAAAGCAGCGGCGACTGTGGGGTAGGGCCAGAGACTCTCGTGGCTGCTTTGTAAGCCAGCTGTTAGGGGAATTTCAGTGGCGGCCGACCGGCAGCGCTCGAGGCTTAAATAACAATGCTTCCCGAATTGCTATACAAATATCCCTCAGTGACCACAAGCCTAACCTGTACAGGCAGCAGAGTAAAATTGAAACAGAAAAATATTCCGTAGATAAGGGTCGAAGAATGTTAAATAACTATAGACTTTTCCTACCATAGGCAAATGATTTACGAAGTGTAAAAATTCTAAATAAGTTCTGCGCTACGTCAGAAACTGGTG
Source organism: Haemaphysalis longicornis (assembly GCA_013339765.2). NCBI lineage: Eukaryota > Metazoa > Arthropoda > Arachnida > Ixodida > Ixodidae > Haemaphysalis > Haemaphysalis longicornis. Next base: position 68,244,041 of record CM023454.1, read on the forward strand.
TATTCATACCGGGCTGGAAATAGTACGACGACAGATAGTGGACAGGTAGTATCGTAAAGATTTGATTAAGGCGATAACCCCAGGGTGGAAATAAAATACGTCCGATTGTTTCTACCGCCCGAGCAAGGGCTACCTAGATATTTATTTGGTTTCTATTTGAAAATAGAGGAATATTCTTTGCCAAGAATGGCTTTTATATAGTGTATAAAAGAAGCATCGAAAAAGCACTTACGATACAAGAAGAAGGAGCAGAGACATGCAGCTGGGCCAGCAAGTAATTTATTTCGGAAAAACAAGATAGATACTTTTCTGAGCATGCGCACACTTTGGCCAACGTGAAGAAACACAGTCACGAAGGCACAAACTGATATTCTTTTTCAGATAATACGTCCGAGAAATCACTGACACAAGTGTTCTTATTTTTTTGTTAAAAATGTCTCAACTAGCTCCCGCTCACGTTTCTATATTCCAACACCTACATGTGGCGGCAAGCTAAAACTGGGGAGAGCAATCGTAGGGAGGTTTTATGTCTAAAGATAAATACTACCCTTGCGTGAGCCCAAAGCTGCTCGGTGTCGCCTTAGCCGATCTGCTATCTGCTGGACAGACCTGGTCACTACCATTAAACTGCGTTCTCAGCCGATCATTTGGAACCCACTCGTTTGCCCGATGTATATATTCCTGCAGTACAATGGGACGGAATACACTACAACTCCCGCACATATCGCAGTCCTTGTATCGTAGTTCGTCTTGAATTGATAGCCTTTCCGCTGAGCACCACAAATGTACGAACGTCAACCAGAAAGTTTCCGCCGAGTACCATGATCACCCCAAATGGTTGCGCCACTTTTTTTTAGCACACGTGAAGTCCTTTGGAATTAAGAGATCACTTCAAACTTGTTTTCTTCCAACTTCCTCTGGGCTGCTAAACTTGGAAGAAGGCCTTTTACCTACCGCCAGCAAAACATAGGAGGGAAAACCAGAGGCATCCAAACGTTCAAATTGTTTTTCAAGTGTTTGTTGTATCCCATGAGGGTGGCTGTTGCTAAGAGCGTTCATGAGGCAGAAGTTTGCTAAACCCGGCTTAATCAACTTCGAGTGCGCAAAATTGAATGGCAAAAGCGCATTTTTGGACCTCGGAGAATACTCCCGATACACGTGTCGGTCGGGTGTGAAGGTATGTTCGAAAGTCTAAAACCTAATGTTATTGTAAGAGAGAACGTATTATGTAAAAACGAAGTTCTTTTAACAGGTGCTAAACAGGTTTAAAATCTGGTTCGCTATACAAGCGGACTGGTCCGCTTCAGTTAACTGCAAAAATAATAAACATCATCAACATATCCACAAGCCTAAGAGTGAACCTGGTAGCATCATGTAAAATTAAAAAAAAAACATATTACAAAGCGCAGCCGTGATGCAGGAGCCATTGCATAAACTACACTTTCGCACGAGGAACTTGTAATCAAGTTTAAAAACCGTGGAATTCAAGTACACGTTTGAAATCTCAAGGAAAGATTACACAGTGACGCCAGATCTGTTCTAGAAGGAAATAACTCCAGTTGCTTCAATTATTCCCCCCCCTAAAAGTTCATTATGATGAACCAAGTAAATAAAAAACCACCATGTCCACCGATAAGGCTGCGTTAACGCCGAAAAAGTCCCCATGAAAGCACTCGACAAATGTCATTGAGCTGCGCAAAAAAAATGGCTGCGTAGGCACAATACCCTCTACCAAATTTTTGAGGTCACTGGGCACCCCTTTTTGCCATTATCCCTTTTCTGTATGAATCGCCCTGAAAGGATAACGGCAAATATGTCTCGTTGTAGTACAAAACAGACGCAGGACGCCGCCGGCTTTTGCGGACATGCTTCGAAAGCCGCTTGAGATTCCGCCTGTTGAGAAGACTCAAGGCCAGTGCTTTTGTCTTGCGTGGTTTCACGTCTAACTTTCTGAAATTCTCTATATCTTCGGAAGCATTTGTCTTAAAATGGGAGCAGGGGAGACCTCCAACCCACCATGTTTGTCAGCTTGCGGGAGGGAAAGGGTCTCCTTTCGAAATAGGTAACCAAAGACGTAGGTCCTCGAAAGTCCCGTGGCGGGCACTCAAGGTCCACCTGCGGTATTCCACTGCCTCGGAGACAACAGCGAGTCTTCTCTCCCGAAGTGCCCATGGCATCTATTCTGTGCACCACTGCCACAAGCTCATAGTTGCAGAAGAATGACGCAGAATACGAGAAAATGGAGCACAAACAGGCCGCTCGACTATCACCAGAGAGTATTCCGAAACCAAAATATATTTATATGCGATTCCCCCGCACGGCCAAACGATTACCAATAAAACACAAGTTGTTAGGTAGAGACCAACTGGTATTCCTTATCGGTAATAACACCGAAAGATCGCTGACTCAAGTTTCGTATTTTTTTTTATTAAATAAGCGTCGAGGTGCACCCGCTCACTTCTCGAATTTTCCCGAACTACGGTTCTGGCGGGGTGAATGTAGGTAGCGCAATACTGGCACTCTTTTTACGTGTAAAGCTTACTTAATACCCGTGCATGAGCCTACATTGTACTGTGCTGCCTCCGGCAATCATTAGGGCACCAACCGGTTGAGTTTGGAGCGGCTTAAGAAACAAGTCAGTAAAAGCCAACAGGACGTCCTGCGTGTGTTTTTTACCGCGAAGACACATAAGCCGGCTACCTTTTTGTGGCGATGGTTACAGAAGAGGTACCAGGGCCGAAAGTGCTGCCAAATTACCTCAAAACTTGTTTATAGTGTCTTGTGCTGGCAGATAAGTGTTCAGAGCAAATATATCTATGGCTACGTACAGCAGATTGTCTCTGGCAACTCAGAGATGTAGGCGAGAATCGCACTGGAGCCTAGCGCCACGTTGCGGTGCCCGGTGAAATCACCGGGCACCGCAACCGGGCCCCTTCAGAGTCTGAGAAACTCACACGAAACCTTATTTGTCCGTAAAATATTTCTTCTCAGCACTGCATTTGTGTTTAGAGGTGAAGCCGCCTTAAAAAATTGTTGTGTGCTTTGTTTTTCTAAGATTTGGTTACGCACATTGAGTGTTGCACAGTAAAACACGTACATCTTCCTAGGGAGTATCAATAAATAAAGTGGCTCAAACTCTTCTCAATTGATACACACCTAAACAAATTGTATGACAATTAGCCACTAAGATAACAATAAGATTAGGGCTAGGTTTACCTACATTTCATAACTTTTTATTTCACAGAGAAGTTCACAGTGAAGTTACAAATATCGTGGGAATCTCTTCTTTTTCAAGACACGATTTTTACGGGAGGAAATATGACAGCCCCATGTTTTTACTTTTAATGAAACTCTTGTTCGTCAAAGTTTCATTCAGGTAATTACGAAAAATCGTGCTGAATCGCCAATCAGAAACTTGGTTTGCGTCATACACCTCTTGATCTACTACCCAGTGAAAGCTTATTGTCGCTTATGTTCAGGCTCGGCACCACAGCTTCGCTGGTCATCCTTCTTCTCAAATTCGGAGGGCGCTGTGTTTTTTTGGTGCGGTGCTCAATGACATTGGTCCAGTGTATTCGTAGGAAATTTCCCAGTTTTAACGCAGCCTTTTCGGTGGACATTGCTGATTTTATTTACTCGGCTCGCGGCTAAGAACTTTTCAAATCAGTGAGGAATTTAAAGAAATTGTGATTATTTCCTTCAACGCGGCTCATCTGGATACCTGCTCACGAATCTCTCGAAGGTAATGAGGCGGCTGATGCCACTGACCGCGCGCTTATACACCGGGCCATTTCCGTATAGGGATAAACACTGCTTTTTTGCCACCAAAACAGAACCCCTTGTCAGATGTGCTGACATTCTCATTTACTTCCGTCAAAGCTGAAGATCCTTCCCGACTCGGCATTCCCAGTAAACAAGAGCAGAAGCCACCACCCTTCGAAGACTACAGACAAATACGTACCCCCAGTGAACCCTACTCCATGCGATTTACCCCACCCATACCGGTCTACCTGCAATTTCTCTCCAACGCTCGGTACACTGTCCCACCACATTTGGGAGTGCCAGAGGACTCCTGGCCTTGACACAATGACCCCCCCTTCTACAAGCAGTGGGCGAACCGCCTGACGAGCCCTGACCTTGTAATTGAGCGTGAACTGGTGAAGAGGACCTGAACCGCAAGCCGAGTTCAGGTTATCCCGGATTAGGGAAGCCCCCCTCCCCCCTCCTCCCCCCGGGCGGATGCCCTAACATCTGCACCAGCTTGACAAATAGATTTATTCATTATTATTCCTTCCAAAATAAGTCTGGCATCAATGTCGAGTTTTCCTTGAGCTTTTAGATGTGTACCTCAATTCCGAAATCATTCAACATGATGACAAGTTCTGCAAGTTCTGCATAATGATATTCAACAAGATGACATGGTACACGTTTGACTCGGTGTTACTAAGTTCACTTCAAGACTATCGGGTCGTTACGGGTTTCGGCTATGTTGATAATGTTTTCGCATTCTCTGAGTTAACTGAAAACGACAAGCTCAATTCTGAAGCGGATGAGATTTTAAACTGGGTAGGGCGTGTGACAAAAACTCGTTTTTTTTTTTTTCAAAAGAGCTTCCCACTGACAAGACCATAATATTTCTACGTTTAAAACATACCTTTTTGCCCGACGCACACGTGCGTGTGAAATATTCTATGAGGTCTCAGAAGGCGCTTTCGCAGTACAGTTCAGTGCAGTCGAAGTTGGTAAAGCCGGGTTTAGGTAACTTGTAGCTTCTGAATGCTCTAAACAAACGTCACCTTCATGTGATACAACAACGCCTTGCCAAACCAGTCTAACGTTTCGAATCATCTGGGTTTTTATCCTATGTTTTGTTTTGCTGGCCGTCGGCGAATCTTTGGAGAGGAAAGTGAAACATTCTTCTGGAAACTGTAGCAGACCAGAGGAAGTTGGGAGGAAAAAAGATGGAAGTGAACCCTTAGTTCTATAGGATTCCATAGCGCCTAAAAAAGTAGCCCAAAAATATGAGGTCAACATGGTGTTTTCTGACCCTCGGAAATATCTTGATGTGTGTCCTTAAATATCTGGGGCCGTGCGGAAAGCCGGCCTTTGCAAGATAAACCACCAAACAAGGTTCATGACATGTGCGGTCTGTATAGTCTATTCAGTTCGATATTCCTGCGGAAAACATACGTCGGGCTAAGGCTTGGGTGCCTTAATGATCAGCTGAAGCAGCACCGAAATACTTTGGGCTCAGGCACGGGTAGCAATTTAGCTTTACACATGAAAATTTACCAGGAGTGAACTACCCACTTTTACTGTCACCACCACTTTAGGTCTAGGAAAATTGAGACATTAGCGGTAGCTAATCGAGACATTTTTAATTCGAAAAAATAGGGAGACTTCTATCAGCGATCAAATCGGTTGTATTACGTATAAAGAATGTACGTTTTTATCTACGTAACCAGATTTACTCACGTTGGCCAAAGTGTACAGGTGCGCGGGAAAGCCTGTATATGTCATGTTTTTCTAAATAAATCAGTTGCGAGTGTAGCAGAGTTTTAGTGCTATATTTTACCGTAGCCTGCGTCTTTTTTCGCTAATTTTTGTTATGCCCATTATGAACAAACTTACCCAGAATTTCCTACTTGTGACTAATACACCTCCAGGGGCTTTTTTACCACCTTAGCTTCAATGTAGAGGTTTTTAGTAACTATGCACTTGGACATAGCATTGGCTCATATTTCCAACCGCATGCGTCAAGAGATCTCTCATCACTAAGCCAGCATCTCAGCCTATTTCTTTAGAATCTCGCGCATAAAAAGTGAACCGGTAAACCCTGCTCAATACCACTGGTGACATCCGAGGCAAAGTAGTCCACGGAAAACGTCTGTCTCTCGCTTTCTCTGTCTTTCCTCTGGCTCCTAATGCCGCACACGAGCACGTTTGGAGTGCTGCCAGCTCCGGAGGTAACCATCAATCTAGATACATCAGAAAAAGAGCAGAAAGTTTTAAGCATGCTAGGAAGGCTCTTAGGGACACAAACAGCAGTTATGCCGCCGTTTGCAGTAGATAAATGCCACCTCCGGCAAATTCCCAACTCAACTCTTAGTCCCCTGTCCCCAGCAGTGGTAGGAAAACTGTCTACGGCGGCGGCCATAATACTGATAACTCGCGTGGGGACTTTCTATGTCACATAAATATAACAGGAAACCTGGAAAGGGTGTTTTTGCAGTAGCGAGACAGCTGCGGCTGTTGTGCTCAAGCAAACCAAGCAATCCAGGGTTAAGATAGTGCAGCACTATGCGTCAACAACCAGCAATGATACTTAAACCCTCGACATCTTCTACGAGTACGTAGTATTAGCAATGAATAAAATAACACCACAGTTCACAATTGTGGTGGGAGACTTTACCGCAAATGCCGGTAAGACGTAAGTGGGAGGAAGGTCGGTGGGAAACTTCGGGTTGGACAATCGCCGCAGTGGCGAAGATACACTGGTAGTATTTGCCTAGAAAAATAACTTAAGGTTAAGGTTTATAAGCACAATATTTTTTAAACAAGAGAATGTGAAATGGGCACGCAATGGTTTCAATGCTAAAAGAAAAAAAAACGTATCGACTTCATTTTAAATGACTACACAGGTACCTTGCAACGCGTAGAAGTGCTCAGTAAAATTTGTACCAGCGATCATAGGTTGTTTAGATTCAAGGTAAGGTGAGATCTAAAAAGAGAAAGCTGAAAAATGTGAAAACTAACAAACACCCGCACGAATTCAGTCAGAGCCAGATCGCTGTAGTTTAAAGCTTCCAAAAAAATTCCCGCTTATCGTCGAGCAGAACGAGGTCAGACAAGATAGGCTAAATGACATTACATCGGAAATCAGGGAATTAACAGTAGCTGTGAGAGAATTACCATGTAGGGAACAAACTAAAAAAAATGAACTAAGAAAATAAAGGAACTATTCGGTAAACGCAAGAATATAAAAGTGTCAAGTACGGCGGATCAGATTGATTTAAACGTGCAGTCAAAATTGATTACGAATGTAAAACAAATGACATTCGTGCATATAACTTGCTAGTGACTGAAAAAAAGCTGCCAATTGATAGAAGCTGAAGGAAGCTAAGAGAAAGCTAGCCATCAGCAAAAATAGGATGTAGGCACTCGTAGACGCACAGGGTAGCATTACGCACTACTGTGACGAGAGAATAAACAGCAGAACCATACTGCACCAGGCTGTATGCCACTGACATTAGAATAGGGTAATTACTCAATGCGCCAGCTTAAGTTGTGATGTCCGACTAGTACCTAAAGAAGAAGAAGTAGATAAGTGACTCAAAGGCATAAAATAAGGAGAATCTGCCAGTGATGATGTCATAACCGCAGATCCTTTGAAAGGGGGAAAATGTACTGTACTACAAAGGTCGGTGTACCATTATCGGAATGCTCCAAGACGCAAAAACTGTCCATAGCTCCGAAGACCGCGAACAATATTCTGATTCAACCAGAGAGATTACAAACACCTACAGATTTACATGCTCATCAGACTTCTTATAGTTGTTTTCAGGGTGTTACTAATGGAATGGCTATAGAACTAATCATGTTTGGAGTAGCACCAAGAGACAGGAAACGAGCTACCTGGATCATACAAGAGTACAGTAGAATATATCATATTTCCAATGAAAAAACTGAACTGTACTTTTGCTGGCATTGTCGTGAGGCAAAACAACAACTGGTGCATTATTGGTGTTACAGAGTGGATAAGGAGAGAAGGGTCAGAAGGGGAATGCCACTAACTCAACGGAGGGATAAAATGAAGAAATTCACGTGTAAACTATCGACTCGACCAGAGCAGGGCAGGGTTGAAGAGGCCTTCTTCCTGCAGTGGACTTGAGAAGGCTGATTAGGATGGTATTTTGGTTAGGCTTGTCATTTGCTCTGGAAATTATAGGGCATTATCAGTTGACCCGATATTCACTGATACATTTGAAAACGTAATGGGCCAAACACCTATAAACTCAGACCTTGAGTCCACCAGACGTACGCATTTGCAGATTGGTTGGCCCCAAACCGCCACAAAGTCATGTCCGCAGCTGTAACCCCCAAGAGGGGATACCGCCACCGCAGGGCCCTAGTGGAGGCGAGAAAAGCGCGTGCCTCCACTCTGGCTCGGCTGTGATGAAGAACAGGCGTATGTATGACGCGTACACACTGGTTCACGTCGAGATGGAGGGATGCTTTTGCTGCTCAGCTCAGCCAAGAGGTTAATGATAAATTACACTTTCGCTAATCTGACAAAAAATACCGTGTTTTATGTTATATTAAATAATTTTTAGATTAAAATCACACACCAAACAGCTATAAAAAAGTAATCTAACAAATACAACTTCAATCCTACCCTAAAAAGCACTATAACCTTGTTTTATTGCATCGCCATGGGCCTTGATTTCTTCGTGGCAGAAAAAAAAGAATTTGCCTGGAAGCCAATTTAGGGTACCCAAATTTTTTCCTGAAACAGGCTGTGTAATAATAGGAGATAACTGCATGCGATTGCTACAATTGATATTTCTTCGACACTTATGTGGGCTGAACAGGTGTATTGATTAGCTCCGGCCTGGTTATTTGTACCAAACCGTGGTATAGTGCTGAAATTGAAAAACAGATTTTCTGTGTGTAACTTATATCTACTAACGAGGGAACATGTAAACAATATTTGGGTGCTTTCACAAAAGATGAGAACCCGTGTCTTGTAAACGTCCTTATAATGGACGAAAATTTATTATAGCTGCTTGTCCACAGGGAAAACAAATGTGAAGTCATTTTGTGAAGAGAGCGAAATAACTTTTTTGCAACCGTTTAAAATGACGTGGGAGAGGGCATAAGCCTAGACGATCGTTCATCCCACTAACCGTGAACCGGAATACCTTAGGATTCGGTGGTGGACCGAGCTAGACCAATGACTCTGCATTCTTCTTCTGGTCTGAAGATTAGCGGAAGTAATTTATGAGTATATGCTCGGTCGCAAGACTATCTTGCAGCGGATAAACAGCTCATCGAAAAAGAGGAAGTGGCCGAAATCGCAAAGTGAGTTGTTTCCGAACACTGAACTCTACACTAAATGGCATACGTTAGTCTTTTTTCCTAGATTCATTCACAGCAATTGCATTGCAAGTTATTTTGTGAAAAAAAATTCTTCCCCGCAGAAATTGCGAAAGCCGGTTGGGGTTACTGGCGAATTGAGCATGTCACCGAAAATTTGAAACTGTTACTGCTGTTAAACAAATATTGCTACAAATATCGAATGAGTTCTTTTTATCCAAATCTTTGCACTCTCAAGTGATTCATCGCATGTGTGTTTTGCTTGCAGGGCACATTCTTCGAATAAAAAATTTCTATACCAGAAACTTTGTTGAAAATTACCAAACTATGGTGTTTTTGGCTCTGGATCAAAACAAGCTAGTGTTTTCAATTTTTTTGTATTGTTCTTCAATCTTTGCTGGATCTTCACGGCAATATTAGTTTATGTAATCAAGACTGGTCAATCCGATAAAAGCAGTGTACCATAGCTACAAAAAAGTTTTGGCAAAATTCAAAAACAAAAAACAGGCAATATTTTTGTGTTTTAACCATTTACAAATACGTGTGAATGTTTCTAACAATCACCTGCATCAAAACATGTTGAACTCTCTGTTTTTTGCCGCTGCAAAGCTCCAAATATAGCCTGGTTAGCACTATCCCTGTAATATACTCAACTGGATTGTAAGACGCCTGGGACCGCTATGTAGGGTGAGAAATGGTTGTTAGAAAACAAATATTACAATAAATCAAAGCGGTATTTTAAATAAGGTGTGAGCAAAGTACCAAGCATTTTATCAAGGTGCAGGAAAGCGCCCCAAATGGATTGTTCAAGCATGCGCACTCACTCTTACGGATGCATCTATTTCAGCATGGCTCCCTGTTGCTGCATGCGCGATGTGTTGGCCAACTCTTATATACAGAGATCGCAAGATGAAATCCAGGCGTTTCGGGAGTGACTGGGGAGCCTCAATTGATAGTTTTTATTGATTTGCAAACTTAAAGCCGAGAGTCATTTTAGTGTAGCGTGGATTACGAAATTGTACATAAAAGTATTACACAGTTGGTAGGCAGGTAAAAAAGCAACTTATGTGCCCTAATTATATCATGTCAGGAAGCTGTGCGGAGAATTCACAGCTGTTTTTGATTGCGGTGATCATTACGGTAAATCCGTTCCGCTGTTGTGATGTCCGGGAAAGAAAGCAATAAAAGAAGGCGCGGTTGTTCCACAATATTGCCGCGAACCATACATTGGGTTTGTTTATTTGTTAGGTGTCACGAAGACAAGGACGATGCAGTTGTCTTGAATGAGAAACACGTTTATTGGAGCGAACTTGTGCTCCCCTAACAACTCAAAAGAATACCGAGGCGGCGAAGCAGCGGTCAACGAAGTGACTTGCACAGGCGAGTGTCGTCGAATCGAATGCCCCGGCGTTCGCACTGCAGCTTTTTTATCTTTTGGCGCGCGCGGTTCTCGAAACGTCGATTCGCATCGAGAACATAGTAGACTCCAAGAAGATTATTCTGGGCTGTTCACGTTAGATCGGAATGCTCTCCCTATCACAACAGATAACACATGCCGCACAGAAAGAAAGAATGGAACACGCGCTTTCCTTGGCGCAGTGATAACACAGACCGCCGCAGCCAGCGGTAAAAGAAAAAACAAAAATAACGAAACCCAATGTATGGTTCGCGGCAATAGATTGGGGCTCGCAGTGTACTTCGGATGACCCAGAAGTTCCCAAAGCGTTTTGAACTTCTTCCCGGATCACGTCAGTTAGACAAGCGACTTGGGGTGGCGGCGTCGTCGGGAAAGGTTTCCGCAGCTCCTCTCTCACTACAGCGCGGATGGTCTCGCGTAGGCTATCAGCCGGAATCCGCATGTTGTCGACGTAGTTCGCACTGGCCGCGCCAACAAAGTTCCGGTCATACTGCTTAGCACCATTACGAGAGCCTTCTCAATCGTGCTGGCTTCGGTCACGAATTCAGCGATGGTTTTGGGCTGGTTGCGGACAAGTCCAGCATACAGCTCCTCCTTCACACCGCGCATCACGAAGCGTAACTTCTTTTCTTCCGCCATTTCGGTGTCCGCGTGGCGAAATCATTGCTTCATCTCCTCAACGAAGATCACGACCCCTTCGTTGGGGTGTTGTGTCCGAGTTTCAAGCATAGGCGCAGCTCGCTCTTTTCTCACAACGGTAGTGAATGTCTTAAGGAACTCCCTTTTGAAGTGAGTCCAGTCGGTCAAAGAACTGTCATGGTTCTCGAACCAAGTTCGAGCAGCATCTTCTAAGTAAAAGAAGACGTGCCGGAAAGTTTCTTCGTCGTCCCACCTGTTGAAGATGCGGGCGCGCTCCAGCTTCTCCAACCATTCTTCGGGGTCTTCAGCGGGGGCTCCCCGGAACGATGGCGGTTCCCGGGGCTGCTGCAGGACGATTGGCGACGTTTTTTCTTGCACCATGGTGTTGGTTGCAGCGTGTCTTTTCTTGGGCCCTTCTGGCATCAAACCGAACTCGGGTGGTAAATCTTGCAGGCGTAGGCTGGCTCTTGCTGGACTGGCTTTGCGGCTTCCCGAGGTTGTAGTGGGCATGAAGGGTGCGTACCCCGCAAATCCACCAGATGTCACGAAGACAAGGACGATGCAGTTGTATTGAATGAGAAACACGTTTATTTGAGCGAACTTGTGCTCCCCTAACCACTTTAAAAAATACAGAGGCGGCGAAGCAGCGGTCAACAAAGTGACTTGCACAGGCGAGTGTCGTCGAATCGAATTCCCCGGCGTCCGCACTGCAGGCTTTTTTGTCTTTTGGCGCGCGTGGTTCTCGAAACGCCGATTCGCATCGAGAACATAATAGATCCAAGAAGATTATTCTGGGCTGTTCACGTTAGATCGGAATGCTCTCCCTATCACAACAGATAACACATGCCGCACAGAAAGAAAGAATGGAACACGCGCTTCCCTTGGCGCAGAGATAACACAGACCGGCGCAGCCGGGCGGTAAAAGCAGAACACAAATAAAGAAACCCAATTTATGGTTCGCGCCAATATTTTTCATTTTACATCGGTGGGCAATATGAGAACAACTTTGGGTGGAAGGGGTAACTACCTTTTTCAACAGTAGGAAATAATGCAAAGCAATTTTGTGGTAACGCCAGATGTGAATGTTTGTGACGTGAAGCTACAGAGGCTAAGTGAACGACGTTTTTCATAATTTTTTCAAGTTTTTCAAGTTTTTCAGCACGCGTGAAGTTGCCGAGCATAAACCGTGCGGCGTGTTTTAGCATGAGCTCAAGTGATGTCTCCAGATTGTCGCGACACGCGTCATAAATAGATACTACATATTCCAGCTTGGAGCGAACCAATGATTTGTATAAATGTTTGTTTTCGAAAGTAGGCACACAAAAATGCGGCGAAGATAGAATTGCATGCGGTTGGCAATAATATTTGAGGTATTGATAAAAGGTGACTAGGTGAGATCAGCTGTTATATAACTTCCGAGGATCGATAAGACGTTTCAGTTTGAAGAGAAGTGTTATTAGTGTATTAGGAAGCAGCCGTAGGGGCTGTTATTTAAATACACAATCCTTTGCACTTAATAATATTAAGATGCGTTACACATTGGTCAGACCACTTAGATCTGACAATGATGTCCGATTTTACCGCGGTAAGCAAGGTAGGTAGGTGGGTAGGTAGGTGGGTAGGTGGGTGGGTGTGTAGGTAGGTAGGTAGGTGGGTGGGTGGGTATATTGGAGCGTAGGAAGGTAGGTTAGGTTGGTGGGTAGGGGCAGGTGGGTAGGTAGGTGGATGATTGGGTGAATGGGTAGGTCTGTAAGTAGGTGGGTATGTGGATGGGTGGGTGGCTGGTTAGGTAGGTAGTTAGGTAGGTTTGTAGGTGGGGTAGGTAGGTAGGTAGGTAGGTACAGAGGGAGTGGTGTAGGTAGGTAGGAGTGTAGGTTGGTACGTAGGTGGGTAGGCAGTTAGGTTAGTAGGTAGGTAGTTAGGTAGGTGGGTAGGTAGGTAGGTGGGTGGGTGGCTTGATAGGTTGGTAGTAAGGTGGGTAGGCGGGTAGGTAGGTGGGTAGATAGGTGGGTTGGTAGGTAGGTGGGTAAGTAGGTAGGTGGGTAGGTTGGTAGGTACGTAGGTAGGTGGGTGGGTGGGTAGGTAGATAGGTAGGTGGGTAGGTAAGTTGGTGGGTAGGTAGGTAGGTAGGTAGGCAACAGGTAGGTAGTCAGATTGCTTCCAAATGAAATTGTAAATGTCCCAATGTGAATGTATGCAATATTTACCCACATGCTGAAAAGCAGAAGTATAAAATTTATTACACTCCGCGAGTAATTTTAGATAATAAAAATCGCTTGTATAGGAGAAATAATTTAAGCTAGCTATACCCTAGACTAAAAATATTCTTTACAACACAATACAAAATACACTTACAAAATCGTGAAGAACTCGAACAAATTCTTGGAAAAAAGTTGAGTGGTGGCCGCAAACAAGTCTGTTTGAATACTCACGAATCGAAAAGGCTTGAAAAAATTTACGAGTTTTTTGGCTATTGTAGAGCCCACGTTATTGTAGGGGCACCAATAAACAGAGGTCCTGTTCCGGAACGAAATACAATAGCTGCTATTCCGCTTAACCTTCGAATCCTCCTCCGCAGCTCGCATTTCAAGCGATAGGAATGACGCGCGAAAGAAAAAGTCACAAAAATTTGACAACGGCGTGTAGATCCCGCCTTTTGTGCTGATTTTGGCACATATGCCGACACAAAAATGAATACACCCACAAGTGACATGTGCTCAAATGCCGGCGTAATCAAAAGCACACTGTTTAAATGCCGCCGTTAAGCATACTGTTGTCGGGTTAACTTATGCGATCCCTCACTCCTACACATACAAAGAATTTATTCCTCAAGTTATAAAGAAACTACTTTTTCGTGTGATCGGGGCCGCAACTTCTGCACTGCACATTCTGATTGAGTGATCTCCTAGGGCATAGTCGTACTGACTAAAAGTGGGACGAACCAATTTCGCCGTGTTGGCACAGGTGGACATAGCCGCAAAAAATTTGCTACGGCCTGATTTTGGGACTTTATCAGTTACATCAAACTCAAAATGTCGCACGAGCGGACGGTTGTAAGCACAACAAAACTGCCTTTTGTGAAAAAATAAATCCAACTGACAGTCGTCATTGAATTGGCGCACGTCTTGATTGTTTTTTTTTCTGTTGCAGGGTAAAAACCTCATGCCATGGGGAAAATTGTCAGGGAGGCGCGACGTAGCGTTATGTGCTTCCATCGTGTTTTAACAAATTGACGACACGTTCGTCCTCTGCACACCTTTCTTGCTCCACGCTCGTCGTCTGATAGCGCTAACCTCCACCATCTGTCTAACCCGCCGCACCTGTAGGTACACCTCGCACTTGTGTAGCGTCGCCCCTACGTTGATGAAGTGGCATTAAGTCCTTTCATTGCCTTGGATTTCAGAATACAACCGTACATCTGACAATGTTGGCCACAACATCGAGAAAGAAATCAAGCGTAGAATATCTATACAGTGACTTACAATTGCTAGCGCTTGCATTCTGAATATTTTCTCACCATGGCGGGGCAATAGCGCATTGATTGCGACTCATATTCAAGCTCCCAGGCATTACAATCAAACCTCGAAAACTTTAAGACTCCGAATGTGGCCTAACTCACTAATCTTGGGTTGAAAGCTGGCGAGGGCCTATTCCTCAACTCGGAATTAACGATATATATCCGATCCATTTCGTTCATCTATACGCCATTTCCCGAAACCTGGCCTGTTTTTTTGTCAGTGTGCTTTTAAAAAAGTTCACGATAGAAACCCTTTATGGCTGTCCCTATTTTGCTTTCTGCCATACTTTCAAATTCAGCCTTGAGAGGTGAGGAACCGTTTATGCATCCCTATGTAAAGGTGCATAGAAGGCAGAAATAGGATCATGGCAATTACTCAACACGTAAAATTTTTTCATGTGTGAAAAAATAAAAGTATAATAACATTTTTCTAATGAGTACACCTTACCGCGGTATAACACCCGCCCTGCAGTTAAGGAATAATCTTTTGAAAGTCTACACCAAAAAGTAGTCCTAATGACAGCCTTGCTCGACTTACCAATATGGGCCCATAATCATGTTTTGATGCCAAGGTAGCAACAAGAAATGTAGCGCTTGTATGAAGCCCTAAGGCAGGCTGTTCATTATCGTGAAAGAGTATTTACCAGTCACGTTATCGAGAAAACAGATAAACTTAATTTGAACACAAATTTTAGCGGCTTTTCTGTATACAATTTGCTGCAATATATTCCCGTCGGTTTCCGGCCTTATGTTTCTTCCTAATATTATCCGCGTTTTCAGTATCTGAGAAACGTATCGTATATCACGTGGAGATACATGTGTATATATGTTTCTCTGCGTGATATAACTTACGTACTGGCATTTGAAAATTTGGGGTAGTGTAAGTTTCCAGAAAGCTGATAAAACCGTCTTCTGCCGAAAATAATTTGTATGCTTAATTTTTTTTTTACATTCTCATTATGATAGCATGTTTTGACAAAGGAACACGCTTAGCGATTTAACGAGTAAAGTGAAATAAATTAAACCTGACGCAACCGACTGGCTTATATTTTCGAAGAATTGTGGTCCGAAATTGCATAATACTGAGGGGCCTGAGGACCGATTACGGGACATAAAATGCACGGCATAATAGGGTAGCTGTCAATATTTTTGCGCACAAAGATGCATCAGATTACGTTGCTTAACATGGGTATGTACCTTGTTTAACGAAGGACACATGTTGCCCGAAAGAAATTTTAAAGGCCCTCTCGTGAAGATTTAAAAATTTCAGCGACATTTCATCCAACGTTTAAAGCAACCTATGAACTCACATGTGGAGCAACATTTCGGCCAACTTTGTGGAGGCAAGGCATAGTGTTCTTATTATTTTCCACTGACTTGGCTGAGCCAATAATAGTGCCCATATAAAAACAGGGCCAGAAGGGAGCACAGAATTACGGCACTGATATTTACCAACTGGCCCGCCAATTTAAACGAGCAAACGTTATTCGGCGACCAAGGTATCGGACCTACAACTTTTCGTCGTTGCTCGTTCAGGCTTCCCCAACAGAAAGTTGGAGAAGTTTATCTTTAAAATCTGTGGAAAGGATCCTCCGTAACAAAAGAAGCTTGCCTAACAAACCCTCACAATGCCACGTTTTGTGAACAAAAATGAGGCGGGAGGGGTTCTCACTTGTATCTCATACATGCGCACGCACGAGCTGGGCTGCGGCCGTGCAGCAGAAGTTCCTGTTGCACTAGGATATGAGCTCGGATTTCATAATTTTCGCCATTTGGAAGGGTACAAGCCTCCCTTGCGTTTGACATTGAGCTTGCAGAGCGCACTTATATTACATTGGCATCGAATGCCAACTTTTAGCTGCTGAATTACGTTTTTTTTAGGCAGTTGGTTTAATAGCCATTTCAGCCAACGGAGCCCCGCCAACAAAATTTTTGTTTCTCAAAGTCTTGTGAAAAGGTAAAGTGGGTATTCTCGGTCGCTATTGCTCCGCGCCGTTTTAGAAAAAAAAGTATTCATGAGTGAAACTTGCTTTTTCAAATGCACATTGTTCCTACGTTTACAGTTGCTTCATTTTCTATCATTTGCTTTTGGTTTAAAAGGTAAGTTTGTAATAATATTGCAGGCGGTACAGAAAAGAAAACTAATGGTGTCGTGCAAGCTTCATGCACGCTTGTAGGCTGCTATGAGTTTTATCATTACTGTTTGTATTGTTGTGCAGATTTTACTGTAAATATTGTTTTTCGTGATTTTATAAGAACTACACTGACCAGCAGTAAATACAGCAAAACCTGCCTAGTGAACACAGAAACTTTCAACTGCCTTTGAGACTTCTGAAAATCGGCCGAATCGCTTCCAATCGGAATGGTAGTTGAAATTTCAAAGGCCATTTCAGTGGAGTGAATTTTCACACGCTCGTATGGCACAAGTTTGCGTCGGATACAAGATACGCAATGTTGTTGTAGACAAGACGTTTTCAGCGACTGGTCCTCATCGAGAAATGGGGGGGGGGGGGGGCAAAAATCTATGCGACGAATCAGCCAGCCAAGGAATCATATCCCCTACTAAACTAAGAGCGAAGTGTCGTGGGTCACTACTGCGAGATAGCTAACCGCAAAATAAACTTCGGTAGAACGTCGATCTTCAAACCCGTGGCCTACTGAAGAAAATGTCTGTTACTTACACGAGTTCCCAAGGGAGCAAGAAAAGCAAAATCATTCACTTCAATCTCTCGCTTGTGTACATGCACAGACTTCGTTTTTTGAGTGACCGCTGCTGGAATACGACCCTTGTCACTCCAGCGGAAAGGATCAAGGTGATTCCCGAACCCTAATGTCATGGTTATGGCTTTTCTTGGTAGAGCAATTTCTTTTCAGTAAGTATCCACATCCGCACTAATAAAATACCTAACTCGCTAGATTCTTGGTACACTTACTTTGGCTGAAAGTTTTGTGCGTCGCGTGCACATGCTCGTACCTGGCATCGGTAAACATATTGTCCAGCTCTTCTGGTTCTATCCGCCACGATGTGCCTATGGCATTGTTCAGCCGAGCCAACGCAGCCATGCTGGGTGTTTTTTATATAAAACAACAAGCGAAAACGCCTGTGTCACCGTTTCCCTGGAGCCCCTCACTAGGGAGCGCCCATTTCAGAAGTAATAAACGCTCTTACGCCACCAACAAAAATTCCACCACCATGACTACTGACCACTGTTGTTTGTAACATAAACCCAATCTTGGCTTCGGTTTTTGAAGATTGCGTGACCAATCATTCCCTGGTGTTTGCTTTCCTTAGCGCTGATAAGGCTGGTCGAGACAATAAGAAACCCGCTGTAAATCCTGGGATTGATTATGCTCAGCAGCGCAGTAAACTTCACACGTTTATAAATGGCATCAGAGGCAACGACGTGTATACCAAGTCTTGTAATTTCAATCGGTAAATACGGCGGTATCACCCGCATACATGTGTGATATAGGCAAAATACATGGGTGATATGATGGAAGAGCCTTGTTGATATAAAGAGAGGTCATTTGCGCAGAGTTCATAGCAGCGGACCAAGGACCAAATTCTGGGGAATACCCGGGACGATTTCGAATTGTGACAAAAGAACATCTCGTTGTCAAGGTGCGTGATACGATATACAAAATTTTGATGTGTGCATGCTCATAATTAACAAACGTACGTCACCTGACAAAGAGTTATTAGCAAATAACTCATTTCATGCGGACTTTTCGCAGGCAATTGCGTTATCGTCCGCATACATTAGTAAACAAGGTGACAATAAATACAAAGAAATGTCATTATCGCAGAGGGAGAATCGCCGGGGACCAAGGTCCAAACTTTGGGCCACACCAGTAGGAAATTCCATATGGTTGCTATTTACACTTTGCAGTATATATGGCAGTAAATGGTCTGTATAAATAAACGGTGAGTTGAAATTGTTCAAGCAAACAATTATAAAATATATTTTTGTAAGTTCAGAAATTAATCACTTATTCATAAAATTATTAGTCATTTCGCTAATACATGTGACTAATAGGCATAACACATGTGATAGGGTGGTAGGCCAATAGGCTAATAGGCTAATACATTTGACTAATTGGCATAACTATTAAAAAAGTTCAATATTTTCTTCCATTTTTTGCATGAGCGCTTTTTGGTAACTTGACAATATTATATTTTATAATTTTTGCTGGGACAATTTGACTACATGCTTTATTTGTTCGTAACCATGAACTGTCATGATAGCTGTAGAGTAGATATGGCAACTATATTCACAAAGCTTGCATTGACCTGTCTCACCTTCTGAAGGCGCAGGGTGTACTTATCGTCTCTGATGTCCTGTACAGGTCACTTTAGTCGTAAGTACGAAAAAATTGCTGCGCCCAGGAACGAAGAACTTTATACTAAAAGATATTAGAAGAACGTAGCTTTTTTTACCGTAAGGTGAAGATTCACAAGGAAACTGAATACTAGAAGCAGCAATTTCTACTCGCTAGAAACAAATTGGTTGGTTTGACAAAAAATGAAAACAATGTATACTTAACAGGTGCAGCAAGCACAAGGTAATTCTCAGATGATTTTAAAGGTTATGATAAATGTTGTACAAAAAGCCTCTAATTGATTAAATACTTATGGCGTGTAACGCGCCAATCCTTCACAAGTGATGAAGCACGCCGCATTAGAGGCCTACAGGTTAATTTTGACCACATGAGTATTTTTAACCAGCTAGAAATATCGAACATGTAGGCGTTTTTGCTTTTCGTCCGAATCAGAAAAGCGGCCACCTCGGCAGTCACAATCACACTAAAAGCCTGCAATTGTAGACCTATCTGATACTCCTGCAATAAAATTTATAATTTTGACTTTGTACGGTCTTCCTTAGCTAACCAGGTTCCTTCGATGCAGTACGATGCAGAAGGTAAAGATATGAAATGCTATTTTACAGTTGACGAAGCAGACTGCCCAGAACTTGTGAACGTGTTCATTTCTTTTGTTGTGCCTTATTTAACGGCGTATACTTTAATATAAAAATAGCAGTATTAAAACTGCTATCTTATTCCTATCAAACCTATCCTAATAAAGACGACATTTACCGGCTTATAGCCGTCTTGAGTGCAATGAACACTTTTTGAAAAAGTGTATCTCTATTCGTCGCAAAAAAATACTTAGGACGTTAAAAAGTTAAAACGCCGGGCCAACATTGATTTCCAAGTAATAAATATACGTTTCTCGCTGTAATAGCAGTCTGTGAATACATGTTCACATCTTTATGTATTACTGCAGTAACGGGTGTGCTATTTTTGTCCTTAACAATGCCTCCTACTACGTAACGCACTTTATTTTTCTTAAAACATTAAACCTGATGGGGGTCATGGAGGCACCATAAATCGTATTTGTTTTATTTACTCTGCCAATCGCAAACAGTAAGTTTCGTGGTGCCGATGTTCTTTTGTCACCTTCGAACATACCGAAAGGCATATCGCAGAAATCGGCTCTTTGACTGCACCTATATTCTATGTGCGTCAACAAACTTCCTTCATGTTTGAACGTCATCCATAATCAAAACCTATGCCGCCGATACCGCAACTATTGTCTTCTGAAAGTCGGCACAATATGTAATGAGTGCGATAAATTATGAGTGTTTGCACTTATAACATTGGCCAAATAGGCACAGATTTACAGTTAAAAAGTACATTTTACAATTCTCTGCAACGTGTGGTAATACGGACAGGACAAAAATATATTTGAAGATTGTTTGCTTCAACAATCTCGCGTCATTAAGTAGGGTAGACCATGGAGTGCCTTATCAAGTGGAAAGTAGCCATAACAAGAATATAATCAAATACTCCATCTTCGGTTTTGCCATCTTAAGACATAAATTTACTTTAATATACATGTGACGAAACATAGGCGTGACGGGGAATTTTTTAACCTTTTATGCTGCCAAAAAGCTCCGAAAACCAACCGGTTGCCATTGGTGGAGAGGATGAAGGGAGGCAGCACTAAGAACGGGAAGATAGGATGAAAAGCTGGAACCAAGACGAAATACAGAGGCAACGGGGCACGACACTGTGGGAAACAGCGTAAGCTGCATGGTCTTCGTCCTACAGTGAGGCAGGGTCATGGCCAGCCACCGTCACTGTTCCGGGCGTCTTCGCCATAGACCTCGGCGCCGTCGAAAGCATGGAGAGGGCCCGCGGTACCGGCTGCTGATCTTCGGTTTGCTGAACGGTGCGCAACCTTGCGAAACATACACCTGGGGAACGACTCAATACCGACTGCACAAGCACCGGTACAAGCACAAGCACCCGCGTCCATATACGACTGGCCGTGAGGCCGCTGTCTCGGCACGTTTACGGGGACATTCGCAAAGGATGTAATGCGGCATCGCAGTGGACCACTTGAGTTACTGCCTAAATGTGTAATTTCTCTGAAATGGTCGTAGTGTGTAACCTTTCGTTTTTGGCTCAAGTCTGTGTACTGTGAGGTCATGCAAATATAATGGGTCCTCGTCTGCACAAAGAGCATTCTGTTTCTGTGGCGTTATACCGGCCCAATTATTACAATCCAGTTCAGAAGGTCATTTACTACTGACTTGTTTCTTGTCACGTGACACTGTTGTAATCTTGGGAATTCACGTAACACTATATTTAGACCACATTATCCGCCTTGCAAACGAGCGTTACGATTATTGGCATTATCAAGCTCTCATGTTCACAGCTGTACATCCTGTTCTAATCTTCAAATATTCCCGTTCTTAGGTGTGCGAGAAAACACCGTCTGCGTATTTGTCAACAAAATTACTACCGATTGTTATTTTTGTTTCATAAATTCGTTTCTGTTACCTAATTGGGACTGCTGTTACAGAATTTCACATTGCGCAATACCCAAACTACCTGTGGTGAAAGCCTACTGTGATATAAGGAAGCAAATGTTTAGAGCTCTTTTTCTATAGTAACAAAATTTGCTAATAAATTGCTATTAACCATAGCAAGGTGCTATCTGTCCAACAGTGCACGAACACTAGTTTTTTTTCTGTTGACGTCAGTGCAATTTTTTTAATCTAGATCATTTTATATATCTCGTACCTTTCTGATCACCAGTGTAATCTTAGCAGTGGTATTTCGTGCGCATGCAATGGTTCTAACTACGTTTGGCCATTGGCCAAAACGGTGTTCTGTGTTGTCATGAATTTAGGGCGAATAAAAATTAGGTAAATTTCTGGAGATTTCTATCATCCCTAAATCAAGCTTTGTCGGCTATACAAATTGCAGTATTCTAATTGCGGGGGAACATATGTTTTATTTATTGGAGTGCTCGCGCTATCAGCGAACGCACAGAGGCCCGCACTACTCGGCCTTCTTGCAGCTCGTCGCCTGCTCGAAGTATGTGGTTGTAGATCAGGCTTGGACCTGCCGCGTCATTGTCACGTGGTTCGGATAGGCCACGCAATGAAGGGAACACGAAGCACCTACATCGTATGCTTCTGCATACAGGCTAGGTGCGGTTTTGCAGCAACTGGATGGTCAGAAAACTCTCACAATTGCGTTTGACTTGCGAAATTTAACCGACGCAGAAAGAAAGTATTCCGCGAGCGAGCGTGAAGCATAGCTTGCATGTGGGCATGCAAGAAGTGGCAAGTTTACTTGTGGGGACGAACTTTCACTCTTCAATTTGATCACCAGGCGTTGGTAGCGTTGCTGTCTAACAAGGAAACCGGTGGATGCCCTTGTCGCTTTGCAAGGTGGCTGAAGGACTTCTCCGCTACTGCATGGAATACCGCAAGGGCCCTGAAAACAAGGTAGCAGATGCACTGCCACGTCTCTCAGTGAATGGTAGCCCGGAATACTCACGACGACCTGAAGACAACCTACAGATGTTGTCTTCCTTGTCGGGCCGCTGTGCCTCGCGAAGGACCAGTTCGAGCAGTCCATGAGTGACGACGCCACTCTGGCAAAATTCAAGTCATAGACTGCAATAAGGTACGCATTTGGGCTAGTTGGTTCTTCACTCAAGTTATACGTTACGTTGTCATGACTCCCGTTGTCAGTGGTCGACAACTTACTCCTGCGTGTAGAGCAACTCGTAGTGCCATAGTCCCTTACGCACCACATCATCTCCAAAGCACTTGAGGCTCATCCTGGCATTGTCAGGACGAAAGCCAGACTTCGAGAACGGTTTTTGCTGGCCGGGCATAGTTCTGCAACCAGAAGTCGAAATTCAAATCTGCAACGTCTCTGAGATGGCAGACACGAGTGTGAAAACAGCACCTGCTCCGCTGCAACCCGTTCCGCTTACAGAGCGCTCTTGCTAAAAAGTTGCCGTAGGCATTGTTGGCCCAATTGAAAGAGCTCCTCCCGATTGCTGATTGGCGATCACACTGGTTGACTATTTTCGTAAGTGGCCCTAGGAACAATTCTGCAACGAGGTATCTGCAACAATTCTGCAACGAGGTATCTACCTAAAAAAACCGTCACTAAGGTCTTGTCGATTTTTTCGCGAGAGGAATACCTTTACGAGATAGTCAGTGACAATAGGCCCAAATTTTTTTTCTCGAGAATTTGCACAATTACTTCGCACAAAGATTTTGCACGGTTGACACATTCTTCAGTGTATTTCCCCCAGGCCAACGCGCTTGTTGAAAGGTTTATTCGTGTTTTCAAGGACTTTGTACAAGTTCCTTCGCTAGAAAATCGGCCTCTTCGACAAGCAGCACCAGACTACTTGGGTGTCTATCATTGGGCCCTTCACGCAACCACGGGAGTATTACCATCCTTGCTCCTAAATGGACGACTACCCCGTACAGGACTTGTCATCATTAGGCACCCATCCTTATCATTCTTCACCAAACCTGCTTAAGAAATTGGCCAGCTTCGGAAGAGGGTCACAGGGAGGCAACCGTATAGCAAGAAGTACACTGACTTCCATCGTGCAGCCAAGAAGCCAAATATAGCAGTTGGTGACATGGTTCGTGTTATGAACCCGATAGTCTCTTTTAAAAGAGACCTCTCATTAAATCGTCCTCGGAAGGTGGTGAAACAACGAGGGCCAGCATCATTCTGTCTTGATGATGGACGAACATGAAACACGTCCAAGCTTGGCAAGGCCTGCACAGGCCACGCAGCCTCAGAGATCCAAACGCCAAGTGTTCACGGTGAGCGAGCACACCCTTCAAGCTCGTCATGTGTGCGTTGTGGGAGTAGGAAATCGGCAGTGTCACCGCGTCCACCCTCAGTGCAGTGCCTAGTGTTCTGTGCAGCCCTTCTGTAGCATCGCAAGAGACACCACAACATCATGTCTCTTCTCCACCCTCTCATAAACCTCCTGCTCATCGGTAGCTACCTGGGATGACAATACAACGGCCTTGAAGATTTATGGATTGTCTAGTTGACTCAGTGACATATATACTCGTGTACTTGTTGTAATTGAGCGGATATTTGGAGTGCATACTTTGCATTTTGAGTGTAT
Source organism: Haemaphysalis longicornis (assembly GCA_013339765.2). Classification (NCBI taxonomy): domain Eukaryota; kingdom Metazoa; phylum Arthropoda; class Arachnida; order Ixodida; family Ixodidae; genus Haemaphysalis; species Haemaphysalis longicornis. The sequence goes on from CM023454.1 coordinate 68,268,179, forward strand.
GACTCGATGTGTAAATATTTCATGTTTATTGTACATAGATGAAATGCGTCTCCACTAACACGTACTAACAGTTACTAATCAGCTAAACAAAAGAAGAGAGGGAATGCGCTGTTTATCTGTATTGGTTCCCTGGCACCATCAGAGACGGCGCTGTGGTGTGTTGTCAAGTCGTATATATAAGTGCATTGTCCAATAAACGTTGCAGTCGGTGGTAGCCCACGGCGGCGTTCATGTGTGCCAGGTTTTTCCTTCCGAGATAGCGGCCCACCGCGCCGCAACACCAAAACGACGATTTTGAAACCTCTTTTAAACTCAAAAGCAACACTACTTCGGCATGAAAGGATGTTTAACCGCCCGGCTAAAAACTAAACAAAGATGGGATAACACAGCCGAATTAAAAACAGCGCTCGCAAAATGACGGCTGCCTTACGAAGAAGTAAGTAAAACAGCGTCTTGTATTGCTTTAATAACGCTCCAAACTGCATGAGTCGTGTCGGTAATCGCGACAACAGCGAAAGTTCTAATTGTTCACCCCAGCCTTCATTCAGCGCGGCCGCAGTGAGCTCTCACCGACAGGCTCACAGAGCAAATACAGATGAACTTTTTTTGTTCACGATTCTACGAAGTGTTGTTCTCAATCGCAACGTCTTCCAAGCGGCATAGATAAACGTTTCGCACACTTTGTTGCTGTCACGAACTGGGGGGTGAAATATTTCTGAGAGGGAAAGCAATTTTTTTGCTCGATAAATTTCTACTCAGTGTTTAATCGGGACCAAGCGGGACGCTGTGGGGATTTGTCGTGGCAGCATTATAAGATAACCCTCAAGGTTGTATATTACATATAGATTCAACTCTGTAGTTTTTTTGGCATATAATGCAATAGAGCTCCACTAGTTTTTTTAAGCTCGCAGTATTTTTTGAAAAGGCCTGCGGGTGTTCTAATGATGCGCATTACATGTTTTCTACTCTTCCAGCATTTTCTTATGTGATAATAATTTTCCGAAGCCGATTTGTGCAACCCTTTTTATGTAATAATGGCATGCCGAATGATTCAAGCAGTTATTGTGAGTCCGATCTGAATTTTCCTAATGCAACTTGTAGGCCAACCAGCGCTGGTAACGCCGTCTACGTCCACCAAATGAGATTTTGGTCTGCGCACATCACCAAATCTCCCTTCAAATATAAACTACCACCCAGCCATTAGCGACCATTGCTTAATAAACGTTGCCGCTTGAACCCAAAGTTGTAAACCACACCAATAAATAAGTAACCCAATCACATCCTAGAGATAACACTAGGCTGAGTATTGTAGCTGATTTGCAGCCGATATCAATGTTAGTGGCGGTAAGATGAGTTTTAAAACTGTAGGCTAATATATTTTCCATACGTTGCTAACCGAACGGTGTTCCCCACTTCCCACTGTTGTTCTAGGTGGGGTGATTCTCTCTAGTTTTGCTGGATTTCTCACAGTACTATCGATCGATAACCTAGCTTTTATGAATGCCATTGTTTAGAGTCATGCGATCATGCGACAACAATTGTCTATGTTCATTAAATCTACTATAGTGCGGCTGCGTAATGAGCATTTACAGGACTGGTGTGAATCTTTTTTGCAAGGCGGAAACCCGGCAAGTTTTTCCTCTAGGTGTTTTTATCCAAACAGAACATGAATAATATAACAGGGAAAAAAATAGGCTACATTGAAGCGTAATACAAACTCCATGCGAAGCTATATATAATGGTCGCCTTGGATAGTTTACCTAGAGTACAATTCACATGATGATCAGATGTCAATATTTTCTAGGGAATATTCACCTAGCCTTGTGGAGCCTTTTCTCGTTTGAAATTGACATTACCAATAAGAATTTGCCGCATCTCTTACTTTGTGTGGTGGGGTAAAATAAAACCGCGTTTGTTTTATTATTATTTAGAATAAAGCGTGTAATTTGGGCCTATGCTGTATTTTCAGTCATTATACTATTCATTATATTACACAAATTAGCGCAAAAGATGGCTGACAATACTAAACTCCTGTCATTAGCATAGATCTCGTAAGGAACTGTTTCCTCCATGCGGAACACTTCATTGATATAAAAATTGGCGACACCGCAGACCCCGAGCCCCCAAAGATAAGCTGTATTCAAGCGTGACGATGTGTTTATAGGTGGATGGGGAGAAACCATGAACGGTGGCCGTCGGAGTCGTGGTCAAGCTCAGGCGGATGAGCTCCCTCTCTGTTTTCCAGGCGGGGAGTTCTTGGACCTCTCAAGCTATGGGGGTAAGGCATAGGAAGAAACTATCCCCGTCCCCTGCTTTTATACTATAGCATATAATATTGTCAAAACCCCCTCCAAACATTATCGGCCCCCGAAAAGAAGCCGCACCGAAGTATCTTTGCCACCACTTCATAACTTGCGTCTTCCAAAACCGAGTAACTCCCCTCGCTCTATGGTGAATAAATCGGTCGACCAATCAAAACCTCTTCCTCCGCCGTCGGTGTTTCTTCTTTCAAAGTTTCTTGAGGAAGTCGTTGGAGATTCATATAAGACCAAGTAACATCGAACTGGTTAAATCCTTGTCGAAGTCTTGCGTCTTGCACAAACCCGCATCGCCGATTTGGCCATCCGAGTCACGCCCCACCGCAGCCTAAAAAGCTCCCAGGGCGTGTTCTCCGAATATGACCTACTGAGTAAAACTGAAGCCGATTTGCTGGAGGGAATTCGTGGCCAGGGCATAACAGTGGTCAGGCGAAACACCATGCGAAGAGGTGATAAACAAATACCCACAAAGCACCTCCTCTGAACATTTGACAGGTCGAGCCAACCAGAATTCACCAACGGAGGTATCGTGCGATGTTCAGTACGGCCTTACATCCCTAACCCGTGCCGCTGTTTCAAGTGCCAACGGTTCGGGCACGGCAAAAACTCGTGTCGCAGCCGACGTGCCTGCGCGAAATGCGCCCAGCACGAACACCCGTCCGAAAACAGTAACGTGCAACTGTTTCTTTCTGTAAACGGCCAGGGTCCAAATGCGGCCTACTCCACGAAATGTGAAAGAGTCAACTAGAAAAAAAATTAGCAACATCAAAGTCACTAAAAATATGACCATCCCAGTGGCGCGGAAGAGGTTCGCCTCTTTCGCTATGGGCAGGCACGCCGACGCAGTTTGCCGGGGGGCAGAGCGGCTTCTGGATTCGGTGGGGGCACAGTGGTTCGAGTAAGACTTTGTCTCGCTTTTGTCCCACCCCTCCCCGGACTGCCTCTGGTGGCCATTCCGTCTCCACACCGCACGCTGAGCCAGCAGTGGTTGGGGGGAAAACCACGGCTCGTGGCAGCAATGCTGCATACTCCACTTCCGCATCACGGTCACCAACTGCACGCGAGGGCACGGAGGAGATGGATACGGAAGAACAAGCGCCAGCTCCCACCCCCACCGCGGCGCCTGGGCCATACGAGGCATTCCTGCAACCCTCCCCGGACAAAAAGTCCAACAAGACTTTCTTGTTGGGCTGACAGCACGCCTGTGGGGCCAATAAGACGTTCTGTCGGCACTCTATTGTCCCAATGGCCTAGTCTTCCAACAGTTTAACCTTGATGGCGCTTATGGGGCCAATCAGAAGCTCTGTCGGCACTCTATCGTCCCAAAAGCGGCTTCCAAGAGGGAGTTTAACCGTGATGGCGTTTACCGGCTCGCCAACACGATCAGTGAACGCCAACAGACGCCTTATTTTGTAATCAGGGGCGCGAGCGCGCCATCAGACAGAATCGACAGACGCCCTGAATGTGCTTTTTGAAGCCTAAACAGCAGCGTCTATGTCTGGCATAGAAGCTTGACGTCAACGTTTGTGTTCTGATTTTTCCCTTCAATAAGTAACAGTCAGACGGACGAAAACATAACGATGTGAACATTCGCTTCGGCTAATACCACGGCAAGCACAATCGTTTTTTGCTGCAGCCGCGGTTGCTCTTCGTCAACAACAAACTGAATCGGCTGTACAGCTTTCTTCGAGGGAGTGTATCCAGGGGTTCTATCTTCCGTTTTTGCGCAGGCCGCCGGGGGCGGCCCCTGTAAAATCTTTTTCGCTCGTTGCTGCCGTCAACAGTACCTGTTTGCTGTACCTACTACGTCGCCGCCAACGCATGCTTCGGTCGCTTTCCAATATTCCCCACTTGTTACAAACTCAGAGGTTTTCGCACTGTTAGCAGTCGTTTTACGCGACGGGTTTGATGCGCCTGACATGGCAGGAGTGACATCGCTTGTAGTATTAGCGCGACGTTGCTTGTCTGCAAGACGGTGCCGGCCAAACAAGCGTTATCAACGCCATAATTCTAACGGCACAATTTATTTCATTCGTGGCTAACGTGGCTTGCGCAGAAAAGGTCGTGTTGACTGCGATAGCTTTTCTTGAGTGAAATAAGGAAGCTTTGGTTCAATCGCTTGCAGCGCTAGCAATGCGACCTCATCTTCTAGCTTTAGGACAGCCAGAAGTTCAAAAATGCAGCAATAACTAGACACAAGCGACAATATTCGTTGACAACTTACGTAAGTATAGGGTTGTTTTAGGCGCCCCCACAACGCCCGCCCGGATAGCTCAGTGGTAAGGCGTCCGTTTACTGTTTTGTAGGTCAATGGTTCGGTTCCTCGTCGAACCTCGCTTTTTGTTCTAGGTGGGGGTTTCATAGCTATTTTTTTAGGACCATGGTAAGCACCTGTTCCTTGCTTTCTATCGCGCCGGCATTTACCACCCTCTTCCTAAACCCAAAGTAGTTCGTTTTCTCGCACCTTCTCTCTTGAGAAGCCCGCCGTGAAAACAAAACCAAAACAAACGTCGAAACCTCTTTACAATATCAGTATATATGTCAGTTACTTTATGTGTATTCACTTTTTCATTTAAAAACCTTAAATTTAAGTTATAAACACATTTCAGACTTTGAAAGCAGAAAGATAATTACCAACATTACAGTACTAACACAATTTTTTGTCAAACGTAGAGGTGTTGCATTTGAAGTCTGGCAACTATCGCTCACTTTTTGTGTACTTTTTCATTGCGTTTCGTGCCGAGTGGTTGCTGGCGTGATTTAATCAGTTTTATTTATTTCAAGCTTAAATCATAGTTATAAAAGCTTTATGGGTGATGTGTACCCTTCCAACCTACGCGTGTGTTTCGGAAGAACGATCATCGCCCCATAAAATACTGCGCGTCAAAAGTGGATGACATCGCACCGGAACAAAGCGTGTTGGTGTCCGCGAGATAAAGACGACAGTGAATTACAATTGTACGTTGAAAACATCGTTTTTGCTCGGATAAGTACGCATTTTTTTTTATTCTGTATTAGGTTGGAACGAGTTGTGGTGTTTATGGGTCAGTGGTTCGCTAGACCCCGATTTAATTTGCTATGAGAGCCTACATAATTTAGCCTACTTGTTTGGCGCCCAGTCCCCCGTTTCAGCATCAATTCACGTTGAAGTCAGCATCAATTTACGTTGAAGCTAGACCTTGGCTACGATGATCGCGCTGTATTACACGGCTGCTAATAATTTTACATCACGCATTGCTTTTAACACCAGGGCGTTTGTTTATGCGGCTCTGAAACAGTGCCTTTGCGGCTGCAGATCGCAGTCGCAATTTCGCGTGAGTGGCACGACGCTGTGATTATTCTTCCTTCGTGAATACCAGCGGTACTCCAAGAAATAACATGAACAGGAGGTTCCCTGGAAGTGCATGCAAAAAAGCGTACACTTGATTATGTGGTGGCGCCTCGTAGGTGTTGTGAAGTCTCCCCCTCTACCCGACTTCCGTGCAGTGCGCTTCGCAGCTATTGCGCTCGCTAGACCTTCTGCCCCAGTTGCGACCGTACGTCTCGCGGTCTTCGGGCCGCGATATGCGTGCCGTTCTTGTGAAGCTCGGCAACAGCGTCGGTAAATTGCGGTACTCGCTCGCCAATGCGCCCCGACAGCGTACGAGTCGACCGGGTGCTGGCGGAGTTGTGCTGGAAGAAAAGCAGCGAAGAGATGAGAACGCAGAAGGTGTAGTTAAACAGATGAGAATTTACAGAGTGCAAGGTGGAGAAAATAGTATGCAAGGGCCGGAAACGGTAAGAGAGTTCGGGCCGCATTAAACAAATGAGTATTTATTAAGTGCAAGGGGGAGGAAATAGTATGCAACGGCAGGAAACGGTGAGAGAGTTCGGGCCGCGCGCCAGCGAGCGACAACGGCAATGTCATGACGTCTGACGTTGCCAAGCTCCACGAGTCCGGCACGAATATGACGGCGCCCGTCTGAGAGTTCACAGAGGTATAGAATTCACATACGTGCAAATTGAAGGTTAAATGCGCGCATGTGGCCTCGCAGGGAGTTAGCATCGTCTCGGCGTAGGGGGGGGGAGATTTCACAACGCCTACGAGGCGCCTGCCCATTCCGTCAGAGTAGCTCTCGGGAAGTCTGGGGCTTGATATCAGCGGCATATGTATTTTTAAATTAGTGCAGAAAATTGAGCGAATCCGCAAGTTTTCATTTTCGCAAAACCGCAGGCCATACAGACAAAAAAAGAAAGCTGTAGGCACTCACTCTACTCGATTTATATTGGAAAATTGAACGTGCAGATACAAGTCAGACATTGAAATGCAGGAGCCTCAACTATCACACACCAGAACCGATTGAAAGCAAGGGATACAGGTGAGCTTCTATCATGCGTTCCATGCAAATTAGCTTAGCAGTGAGCTTTGCATATATCATGCATACGCCACTCACAGTACCTGCGGGTCTAATGAATACATTCTTACTGTGACCTAAATTTTACTTGGGGTGTTCAGGGGTGTTCTTACTATTCCTTGGAGGTTACTGCCTTTAAGCGATTAAAAATCTACTTCATGTAAGCATTCGAACTTTGTGTGTGCTCTTCTTGTATTTCTACATGTGTCAGCACACTCACAGATTATGCACCTCGCAGGTGCTGCTGCTGGGCTCTCCAGGTTCGGCAGCCTTTCAGTCCAGTTTCAAAGGCTTTGCCAGGGCCTCCCTTGGCAAACCGACACTGCACCTGCTGTACCGAAGTACTGCCTGGCCTTTCGGTGGTGCTCCGTACGCTTTGCAGCCAGGAATGGTCATTCGTTCATCCATCATCTCGCCGCTTGGACCACCCGTTCAGAAGCCAGCGCATTTGCTCTACACATTTCTCCAGGCACTGCTGCCATATCGGTGCACCCACCGATTACGTACTTTCATGTTAGTTATTATATGTTGTGGAACCTGTCATGATGTATACCTGTTAGCAGTGCTGTGGCCTCTGATTATTTGAAATATTTTCATGACGCAGTGCTGTAAGTTTGGAGCGTGTCATTGCTTAGCACAGATATTGAAGAGAATCTGGGGCCGATGACTAAAGGGCAAGACGAGAAATTGAACTGACTTTGAAGCAATTATTCTTATGTAATCAAGCCAAGCAAACATTTAGGATCTTTTGATATGGTTTTGAACTTGCAACACAAACTGGTGTGGAACTACTTCTTATTTTAAGTAAGCTAACAATTTCATTTACTTCAGATCTTACTGGTATTAATGATACTATACCAAAAAGTACATCCCGCAGTCTGTAGAATTCCGACAGCGCTTTTTTCGCATTCTCTCATGACAGGCACTATTCTCAATGAGTGGAAGATAGTCGAGGTAGCACCAATCTTTAAATCAGGAGACGGTACTTCACCATTAAATTTCCCTAAGAAGCACCATATGCAATGTCGTGGAGCATTTCATCCACTCTGAGGTGGATAATTATTTATAAAATCACAATTTTTCATTCGGACATCACCACGGTTTTCACAAGGGTTACTTGAGAAACACAACTTTGAGGATTTGTTCACGATCTACATTGATCCATTGATGCAGGCTTAGAAACTGCGGTAGTTTTTCTCAACTTTTCTAAACCATTTAATCGCATTGCACACCACAGACTACTTCTCATACTTCACCCTAATGTCCTCACTTGAGCGAAAGATTTTCATTCTTCTCAAATGCAGTTTACTTCTTCTAATAACTCTATACTTCTTTTGCTCGTACCACTTTGTTGTCCCACCGGGCAGGTTGCTTGGTCATGTCTATCTTCCATGTTGCTTATCCTCCAATGTAGGTCTATTTGCAAATGATGTTGTAATTTATCAGACAATTTGTTTCAACTACTACCGTCAATCCTTCCAATCGAATCTTAACACAATTAACTCCTGGTGCTGCAAATAGCTAGTGTCGCTTATCCCAAAATGAAGTGCATGACTTTAACGGTGGCAAGTCTCGAATCGTAAATACTTACTTCATTAACAACATCCTGATTACCTCTTGAGACAAAGGTGTTTTGGTAGGCCGGTAGGGGAGGGGGGATTCCATGGTGAATTTCAAAAGGTAGATCGATTGGGAAAATAAGACGCGTGATTATTATTTTCATTTGCACTCCAAAGCTCGCTTTATTTCATATGTTTAACCGACTGCAGTGGCTAGGGTGGTGTGCTGTGGAGGCGAATGTCGGTTAGATACCGCTTGGTGTGGCCGCTTTTTAGATGGAGGCAACACGTAAAGACGGCCGTATTTTGGGATTTCGGTGCGCACAAAAATACCCAGGTGGTCACAATTATTGCGAAGCCTTCCCCTACAGTGCTCCCCATATCCCAAGTGTTGCTTTGGCGTGTTAAACCACCGTCTTTTTCATGTTTTTGGAATATTATCTACTGCTGAAGCAGGTGCACTATAAAGGTTAAATTATACATATTGTTTCCAAGAGCTAACTATCAAGGCCAAATTGAAGTGCGTTTATGGGTTAATCTCAAAGCAGTGGTGAAAGGTTGTATACTATGGTGCAGCTTAAGAACGGCAATGGCTCATGTAGTGTAGTCCATTGTTTGACGGAATGCCGTATAGGCAGGTAAAAGCATTATTGCAATGAAGAAACATAGGTAACTGACCAAGACAAGAAAGCCATTTAACGGTTTGGTGCTGATTCACGGTAAGCATGTGTCATGAAAAACGAAGCTATATATTGGGAATTACGCGGCGCAATGAGTTTGCATAAATATGGTGCATATTGCCATCCAATATGTTGATAATATTGGGCGTCGTCTGAACTATGACGGACTCGAGCAGGAATCGAGAAGATAGATTGCACTCAGTTTTCAGTAATTTCGCCTTCTTCCAGTCGACCAAGTGTCCCGTCCTCTCACGGTGCTCTGCCAGTGCACTTGTTTTTGCATCGCCCTTGTTCACTTCGTTCCAGTGCTGCTTTATTCTTCTGTGCAGATTGCCCGTTTCCCCAATGTACACTGATTTGCATTCAGCGCACGAAATCTAATAAACAACACCCGGAAGCTTCGAGCGTCAGAGGGGGTCTTTCACGCTGACAATGTCAGAACGCAGCTGGCTAGTAGGCACATGGATGATGTATGCACTGCGTTTCTTAAAAATGCGTGCGAGACTTTCACTGATGTGTGGGACGAAGGTAATTGCTGCACATTTTGATGGCGTCGTTGTGGCTTCCCAAAGCATTATATTCAAAAAGAAGCAAACAGGGCGACTAGCAGCAATCCGCATTCACGTTAGCAGACAGAAGTGTCCACAAGGCAGGTGTCAAAACGTGCTGCAATTCTCGTCGTACACATCAATCAAGCCTTTGCACGCGTTTTCAGGAAACGCAGTGTGCACATCGGGCACGTGCCCACTAGCAAGCTACGTTCTGATATTGTCAGCGTAAAAGACCCCCTGTCACGATTCAAGCTTCAAGCTGTTGTTTAGTAGATTCCGTGCGCCGAATGCAAATCAGTGAACATTGGCGAAACAGGCAATCTGCACAGAATAAAGTAGCACCGGAACGAAGTGAACAAGGGCCATGCAAAAACGAAGCCCAAACCAGCCCTGACACCAGAGAAGGGCGCATCCCTGAAAAGTATTGCATGTGATATCTGGCATCAGAACTCATAGCTAACTCATAATTTAGCAAAAACAAGCATCCCCTAATATTAAACTTCAGGCACAATAAATGGTCTCACATTAGAAAGTTTTAGCAGTCCGTCCGTTCTATCACGTACGTAGCTAGCGTGTTTACCGGGACCCGTCTGGGCACTGGCATTCGTCAGGGTAAGGGGATTAGTTCCGCGTGCCTGCCTTCGCCATGTCGGCGCCTCCTCCCCCTTCCACGCGCCCAGGCGCGGACTGGTCCCGGTCAACCCGTTAACAACGTAACGAACGGAACGGACGGACTGTTTAAACTTTCTATTGTGCCTGAATGCCATTCATGAATAATGGTTTGCTGCCGGCCAAGCATGTGTTAGCTTACAAAAAAAAACTGCACGCTCTTAGTTTATTCCCCAAAGCGTTGCTTTTTACTGGAAACCTGTTTGGCAATATTTGTTACCCTTTTACCACATGGTCTTTTGTTCACAAGGTCAACCCTTAATTATTCTCTCTATATACAGCTCTTTTTCAGACCTATGTGGCCAGAACTTCGTCTGCGGAGCCGACTGAAGCCAGGGTAAAGGTGGTGCGAAAGTACCTTTCGCAAAAGCACACCGACATGCAGCAGAAAGAAATGAGTGAGCAGCACAAAATGAACTTCTCTATTTTTATTTTGCTAAAAGGCCTACAGGCTTGCCAAACTTGCAAACCAGTTCCACACCTCACAGCATGTGTCCTAAGTCAATCTTGTCACCGGAACTATAGCTTCACCAACAGACTGCCTTCAGACCAACAGACTGCATTCAGACCAACAGACTGCATTCAGACCAACAGACTGCCATCACACCGACATACTGCCATCAGGCCAACATGCTGCAATCAGACCAACAGACCGATATGCTGAATTTCCGGATTGGCTGCTAGTCCAACAGCCTGAATGTCTGTGGGGATTTCTCTTGGGGTGGCAATTGCGAGCAAGAAAAAGCGCGCCCAAAAGGGTCCGCGGTCCAAGAAGCTTGATCGTTTAGGCTCCTGATTACTCTGGCTGATCAGGCTCAGACCTGATCACTCAGGCTCCACCTAGGACATCCGAGGATGCAATGAACGGCGGACAGTTGTCTGCTGTGCACTGCAAGGAACGAGTCGCGACGCCAAAGCCTTTCTACAAGCCAAAAAAACAAGAGTCACAGCCCCGAAACACGACACAAAAACATACACACTCCAGTAGTTCTCCCACAAAATAATGGGAAGAGAAAGAAGAAAAACAATTCAGTGAAACTGCAGACGCCATCTTAAAATCGTTGACGATGTCTACGAGGTACTGCACTCCAATCACCCAAGTGTCATGTATCTTCAGAAAACTCATCTACACTCAAAACGAAAAAAATTTTTTAAATAGCTACATGGTATTTATGAAGGACAGAGGTGGTATATTTTCAGGTGGTGTGGACATCCTAGCCTGGAAGTGTTCGCGTTGTGACACCTTTCAATTACAGACGTTCCTTGAGGATGTCGCATCTAAAAGCATATTCTTCAATATGCTTGTAACAGTATGCTCTACGAACATAACTCCTCATTTCCACCTTTCGTGCTCTGTTTTCGAGGGCCTTGAAAACCAGCGTCCCGAACATTTTATGATTATTGGCGTCCTGAATGCACACAACTCTCTGTGCGGCTCCACTTGCACGGAGGTTCGATGTCGCCAAGTCGAACAATTCCTTACGTCTTGAGGAGAATGCCTGCTGAACAAAAACAAGCCCACATACTACAATATAGGACACAACACATTCTCGTATCTTGACCTGGATATTGGTTCCGCAGTTCTTTTTCCTTGCCTTGAGTGGGGCGTGGGCAAAAATCCATATGGTAGTGACCATTTCACCATATCACTAACGTATATAGGTGTAGGCGCAAGCAGTCCTTCTTCCCATAAGACGTTTAATGAATCAAAAGCAAACTGGAGCCCATTCACCAAAACAGCTAAACTACAGCACACATGCATAAACACCTACACGTGGAGGAAGCCGCCAACCTCATCACGGCGCACATCCTCCACGTTTGCACAAGGTCCAATCCACAGGCCTTAAGTGCTTCCCGCCACCCAAGCAGGCCCTGGTGGAATGCGGACTGTAGGCAGGCGCGAGAGGCCCAGAAAAATGCTTAGGGTGTCATTTGCCGGTACCCCACGTCGAAGAACCTCATCTCGTTTAAACGAGCAATGACCTTTGGCAATCGTGTTCGCCGTGAGGCACAACGGGAGAGTTGGCGCCCTTCCATCCATCCATAAACGCGTACACAGACACACACAAGGTATGGACGAGAATACCCAAACCAAAAGGACAACATACACATAGCCTGCTCCTGGTCAGTACAACAAGGAACACAATAGAAGACCAGGTCACATACTTGTATAACACATTCAACACGTTTCCAGCTCTGCACACTACACAAACACTTTCTTGAAAACAAATTACACCAACTTCCCGAGGGGAAACCTGAGTAGTATGCGAAGCAGCCATGGGGTAGACGGAAGTTCCCATTCGTTTTCAGTTCGTCGTTTTCGTTGACGTTCAGCTTCGCCGGCCTCAGTTGTTTGAGTAGCTTTTTGACGTACGTTGAATAAGTGAAGGACATTGGTTTGTAGCACATTGCGCCACGTACCTCCTGTTGCGGCCAGAGAGTCATGTCATCAAAAATGGTTGCCTCCTAACTATTTCTTTTTATAGTGAACTGCGATGACGTCAGCCCAAACGCTGACGGGGCCGAAGAGACGCGGATCCGCACTAGAGTGCGGATGGCTGATGACAACGACAACGAGGGATCGAGGAATCCAGCCCGAGCATTAGATACTTCGCATCTAAAAATGCTTGTGAAAAGAAGTCTCTGCATCAAAATAACAGGCCAAAATCTCATTACAATTCTGAATTTACACTTGATGAGTTGAGGGCTGCCCCGAGCACGTGTAAGCCTTCAGCTCAAGGCGCAGATAGGATTACATACACAATGATACAACACCTACACCCAGACATTTTAGAAACAATCCTAAACCTATACAACAACGTATGGCTTGCGGGGACATCCCAAATTCTTGGAGGGAGGCTATTGTAGTGGCGTTGCTAAAGGAGGGTAAGGGCCCTTTTTCTCCTGCCATTTATTGACCCGTCGCCCTTACAAGCATCCTGGGGAAGGTTCTCGAGAAGATGATCAACAGTAGACTCGTGTACTTAGAGTTCAATGGCCTTCTCGAGATCTGCCGGGTCGGCTTCAGGGTGGGGCGATCCGCAAACTTCCAACTCGTCGGCCTTGAGCCGTATATAAAGGATGCGTTTGTGCATAAAATGTTTTGTGCTGTGGTCTTTTTTGATCTAGAGAAAGCCTACGGTACCGCTTGGCGATACTGGATACAGCGCGACCTAAAAGCATTCGGTGTTTCGGGCAATATGTTTAACACCCTTTATAGCTTCCTGCCGGAACAAGCCATTTCTGTAAGAGTTGGCACTGCCCTTTCAAATGTTTTCGTGCAGGAAAATGGCGTGCGTCAAGGCGGTGTTTTGAGCTGCACATTATTCGTAGTCAAGATGAACGCATTTCGAAAGGCGTTGCCACGAACCATTTCCTCTAGAATATGTGTATATGATGTGCAAGTGTGTTTTAAATCGTGCGATATTTCAATCTGCGAACGGAAAGTCCAGCTTGGTCTCAACAAGCAAGCTGGCTGGGCTGATCAGGATAGTTTTAAGGTGGACCCAGTCAAGAGCACTTCTGTGATGTTTTCCGAAGGGTAAGAGATGAGGCCAGACCCAGACATCAAACTGAATGTTGTCTCGATTCCGGTCAAAAAAGAAGACATGTTCATAGGTATATTTCTTGATAAAAAACTTTTTTTATGCCGCATACAAAACAGCTAAAACAAAACTGTCTTAAAACACTGAACATTCTCAAGCTGTCGCATCATTCGTCTGGTGCTGACAAAGAACTTACTTCTGCTGCGGGTGTTTACCAGCCTGGTAGGCTCGCGGTTGGAATATGGGAATGTTGAATATGGTACAGAACGGAAAACACCTTTAAAAATACTCGACCCAGTGCAGCACTTGGGCTTTCCACTTGCGTCTGGTGCTTTCCGCATAAGTCCCGTGCCACGTCTATACGTCTGTGGCGACAAACGTTGCTTCGGGCACAAGCGCAAGTATGTCGATTTATTGTAGGCTTTTAAAACTACATCAATGTCTCACCATCCCAATTATTCTATAATCAACGACACATCTAACATGTCCAGTTTTTTTTTAAATCCTCCATCTATTTATGGGCCTTTCTCGCTCAGGGCAATTGAGGAAGCTTCTGAACTTTGTTTTGTTTTTATACAGCTTCTAAACACCTGTAATTGATTTCTAGCCCCATGGCATCTCAACCCTGTAATATGTGATTTATATTTTACTGAGTTTAAGAAAAACGTGGTGTCCACAACTGCCATTTTGCAGCATTTTATGCATTTCCAGGCGAAATTTGGGTCCCCAGAATTTTGTAGTGATGCTTCAAAAACGTCCATTGTGGTCGATTTTGCTGCACACCGACCCAACATCAGTGCTTGCAAAACTACTAATGTGAATTCCAGCATTTTTACAGCGGAAACTTATTGTAGTACTTGATTTAAATCACAATCACCAAACGTAATATCGCTACGCCCATAATTTTCACAGATTCACTTGGCGTCGTGTGTACATTATCATCTCAAAGTTCTTGCAAAAGTTATGTTGTCACTCTGGTTTTTAAATCTTCGATGTCAGCGTATGCCTCAAATCTAAATGTGACCGTCTGCAGGGTCCCAGGCAACACTGAGACCACTGGCAAGGAGTTGGCTGATGAAAGTGATATGCTGCTGCACAGAGAAACACTCCAGACGTAGCAACAGTACCCTACACTGACATAAAGCCACTAATGAGATAACACCTACGTAAAACATGGAAAATACAGTGGAGGTAACAGTCAGACAACAATGTACATGCACTAAAGCCACACTTGGGACGATATACAACTGACTCGTACAGGAGACACACCGTAGTGACCTTAGCAAGGTTATGGATAGGCACCTTGCACGCAAGACACTCCAACCTGCTCACTGAATCTCCAAGACCCATGTGCAGCGGGTGTGGAGAGGGCCTATCCGTTGTCCACCTACTCATTCAATGCAAGGCACTTGACACAACACGACGAAAACACATTCCACAACTGCACAAACAACACATCCCGTTTCACCTATTGTACTTCTAAGCAGACGAGCCCATGTTTTCAAACCTAGCGTGGGTTTAAGTTTCTCACTGATGTGAAGTTTGTACATCTCATCTCTTGCCATGCATCATGACAACGTGGCTCTTTACACTAGTCATCTGCATTACCTTGCGTTTTACTTCGTTTCTTTTTACTGAAATGATTTCCTTTTACGTGCATGTCACCTAAATGAACCAACCATTCTTTGGCGCTCTTTGCCCTCAGCCGGCCTTGCGCCATAAAAATCCAAACATCATCATCTCTAATACGAAAGATAGGGGATGGTCCAGCAATTTACCTATACTACTTTTAGCTATCCTCCATAAACACCCTCATATTGTGGGACAACTTAGTTTCCCTTCGACAACGTAAAATTTGGCCGACTTTCGTAAAACTCACAATGAAGGGCTTAGTACATGCCACGTTCTACAATTAAACAGCAATTTAAATGTCAAATGTCTCGTTCCGGTATTCATTTTGAGAGTTATTTGTACGCACGCAAACACCGCGCTGTTATTCACATTCTGCCCAGACACAAGGTACTGTAGCACCCACTTGAGTTAATCGTTCTTCTCCTTCAATACCAACTACGTTCCTTCGCCAACCACGGTCCCGCTTAGGTTTATTTTAGTACTACCTTCGACGTGCCTCTCACAGTAAGGCTACCAAGAGGAATTGGCGCACGTATAACAGCACTAGATTTAAACATAATTGTTTGATACATCTTTATCCCAATTGGAAGAGAGTTCATAGTCGCAACAAAGTGCCCCTATATCATTTGACAACTTTCGTAGAACACATTTCCACACCCTGGTAGGGCCTTTGAATATGACGTCACATATTTTGTCGTCGACTGCACCATGGCTGCCTAACCATTCATTGTGCTCAACAGATCTACCATGCCGATATGCACACATTCCGCCTGCTTATAACGACCGAAGATCCGAGGCAATGCTACCTGAATATTTAAAGCACCTGTTAAACCTGATGCAGGTGAAGCATCTCTGCAATGTCTGCCTTCGGTAAGGCTGCGTTTCAAACACGAAGGTTTACAAAATTTATGTCATCATCTAAGACGAGAAACAAGCCTATCCTATCTATCATCCTTTCGTGCAGCAATAATGGCAGCATAACAGATTTCTTCCTCTTATTGATAAACTTTGTCTTACACAAAAAAATTTATGAATGGAATGTCTAATCACTTGCTCCTCTGTTGCTCTACGCTGGTTACACACGAATCACCGTTTGTTGAAACGGCAACTCCTCTTATTTTTGAGGGGTAAATGTTGATACACCTTTCGGGAATCGCAGACGGTATTGCACAGAGCTTCCAGAAATGTTTGTTGATCACGACAGTGGTAGTTGACACAAATGTCGGTTTTTATGCTTCAAATTCTTCCTACCTCAATTTATTAATGAACCTTGGCTCTCAATTTTTTTCGGGAACTGAAATTCAGCATATAAAAACTCTCCAATCGATCAAAGTAAGCAGTATATTCTAAGCAGTAGACATTTTACTCCAGCCCCATATATTCGTATTGCAATTTCATCAAAACAGGCTGGAGCATACCTTAGAATACCCTTTAGGCTGATTACCATTCCCACTGTGTTACAAAGATATCGCCCCACACACGACAAGCTAGGACTTCTTTGCCTATATTTAATTTGGCAGCTCGAACGGGTCTAAACATTGTGCTCTTGGTAGACATGCATGAGCTCTTTTTATGGTATCAAAGCAGGCATGTTGAAGAAATTGGCATTTGAATTTTATACAAAGAATGCACCAAAGTCCTTAAACAACGTAGAAATTTGGGCTGGTTGGTACCTTTCACTGCATCCTCCTGTTTTGCTTCTTTCTCCTGCCTATTGCGCTGTTTGGGCTATATGTGGAAATAACAAAACTGCAGAAAACTTCTAAGCTTTCTGAATCCCCTATTTAAACGCCAGCGTAACTCTACCGTTGCGACCGAGCCGTTCGGCGAAAATCTACACTTTCATCTTGCCATAAACATTATTACCGATACGCTTTATTGAGGACGCCATTATCGCTTTTACTTCCTAGACGATGCGACTGTCACGCGACAGGGGGACAATGCCACGTGACAGCATCACTCAACGCGGACGACGGAACCTCTTACGTTCAGCCTGCATGGGCCCTGCAGGGGATAAGATAAAATCAACCGGAATTAGGGAGGAACCTCGGGTAGAAGATATCATATATAAAAAAGAAAATGGAATGGCTTGTACTAGTGATGTAGGGATGACTGCAAACCGATGGACAATAAAGGTAACAGAGTCGATACCAAGATGTCGTCCTCCAGGAGGGGGAGGACGACATTACTTGATGGAGTTAAGAAATACGAAATTTCAGAGCGAAAGAAGGGCCTGGGGAAGGGCATGACACAAGCGGGAGCAGGTTAAGTGGAAACGCCATCATACAGTTGAGCTAAATAGCCTATTGATTATGATGATGATGATGATTTGTTTGAGGCAGGCACGTACTAAGAATTTTTTTCGGTGGGGGGGGGAGAATGACCCAAAATAACTTTCCTATGCAAATTAGTGTAGAGGGTGAGGGTACCGGCCGTGAGTAGAACAAATCCGATCTACGTTAAGCGTTTACCATAAAGGCGCGTAAACCTGCATAGAAAAATGAAATTACGTGTATCCGCTTTTGCTATTGAGGCGAAAACCGAAAACACTGGTATGTTTAAAATTTCGGTGCATGTGTAATTAAACACCAGTAATTAAAATATTTACAGGAATGAATACGCGTACTGCACAGCAACTATATATTCCCTCTGCCAATATTATCGCATAATTCCCGTGCACCCCACACGTTATGCGCAATCGAAATTAGGAGAAACAGATGTGCTTGTTGGCATTCGAAAATGCAGTTCTCTCTGGGAAAGCTATTGCGCTTCCATTATGTTCTCCAAACAAACCTATGGCAAAAAGTTAGATAGGAGGGAAACAAAATGCTAGGTAAAAAGTAGATGTCATACGCCTCATTCCGCGTGTTATTACCCTAAAACACCCTCAAAAATTAACGTATACCGCTCCGCCATTGAAAACGCCAACGATTCCGTACTCGCAAATTTCACAATCGAGACGCGCTGGACTGCAGTATATGTTGATAAAAAATTGTGGCAAGCGTCACCGACTCAGCGCTGACGTATGGAAGTTTTGTAAAGAAGCTTAATATTTCCTGGAATGGGCCGTGTCGCTTCCTCGTCGTCGCAGTGTAGCTTGTCCTGCTGTCTTTGCACAGAGCAACGGCTCAGGATACAATGCGGGAATGATCTTCCCCTCCGTCCTCTCGTTCGTCCCGTTGGTGACAAACTCTTCGCTATCTGCTGACACATTGACGATACTCCGACATCACGAGAATACGCTCTGTTTAATGCACCTGGCATTTCTCCTACGTAATCGGGGTTTTATACCCGTTCTAACACCAACAAACAGTTTACAGTTCAATGCTGAAGCCGAAATTTCCATCGCCTAAAAGCATAGTTGGCCTCCGTCGGGATGTCCGGCCAGGATTTATTTTTGTGAATCACCCGCTGAGCACCCGTATCTTTAATGTTGACCATTGGCCACCATGACTCAATACCCTTCACCATTCGACCCGGTGTTCTCGAGGTGTGTTCGTAGGAATTAAGCTCGGCGTGCGTAAAGCCGCCATTGTGCATAGCAGCCATTAACCACAAAAGCATCCAATGAACAATGGCGCTGTCACTGGCTTAAGTTGTTCGCAGGAATGGCCCTGGTGTCTCTTGCCGCCATACAACTGCGATGTACTCCTTCATGTCGTCACTCTGCCGTCGTCGGGCTTGGTAACATGCACAAAATGAAGCACTAAGGCAAGAAAACGCACAGCTCAAAGCCTTACTGGAAGAAAAGTCAAACCAGTTCAACATTCTGGAGCAACAAATAGCTGAACTCCGAGCCCAAATGCAACGTCAGGTCACATCACCGGAAATAACCAGGACTATTGATAATACCAACACAGTAATTACTACAGCTCCGACCTCTGAAAACACGAACACCTCAACCACGTCACAACGGCAATACCCTCCCACAAACACGACTCTACTGTCATCATTCGAAGATCTTAAACGCTTCATTCACGACGCGGTTCAGAAGTTCCAGACCCAATACCAACAACTTTACGAGCGGCTCACGGTCATAGAGGCAAACAAGCGCAAGCGGCCCAAGACACCTAAACACAGCCCTCTACCACAGAGCCCGAAAGACCCGGCCGAATCTAACTGGGACGATGGCGAGTCTTCAATGCTCTCTACATAACACGGGTTCTGCCCCCTCCCGAAACAACATGGTTATTTGGCAATGGAATTGTCGTTCATTCCGAAATAAGAAGAGTTCATTGCTACAGTTTTTCACAACAACGTTTTCCGGACATCATAGCCCTGCAGGAAGTAGACGTCAATCGGGTTGCCCTTCGAGACTACAATGCTTTTTGTACAACCCCACAGGCCCGTACGGCAATACTGGTGCGAAACGCATGACTGCCCAGCTACACGCACTCTCAACAACCATAGATTACGTATTCGTGGAGCTCCTTCCGTCCACCAAGAAACAGCCAAGCCTGTACCTTCTTAATATCTACAGTCCACCCTCTGGGCATCTACGGGAATTAACTCCATGATAAGAGAAGCCACCATACGGGCCAAAGGAAATCAGCTGGTAATAGTAGGGGACTTTAATGCGCCTCTACGGCTTGGGGCTACGCCCGTAACACCCGCAAAGGTACCCTGTTACAGGAAGCAATCCAACAAAGTTGCTTAACCCTCTGCAACCAACCTCATACACCCACGAGAATTGGCAATAGTGTCTCCCGAGACACCTCACCAGACTTAACGCTCACGCGCAATATAACAGATTTTCATGGCGCTGTCTCGCAGAAACTCTTGGCAGCGACCATTATATAATAGAACTCCAGATTCCAAATCGGTCACGTGGGAACCAAAGACTGGGTACATCTCGCATACAGACTGGAAGAAATTCCGAGAAGAAACACCGGATAATCCAATCCGAAATCTAGAAGAGTGGACCAAGAGCTGCTAGACCTCCTCAAAAAGCACACCAGAGAGCTTCCGCTGACGCAAGATTACCCCGCTGTTGACACCCACCTCCAGCACCTTTGGGATGCCCGTCAAGGACTGATGAAACGCTGGAAAAATAGAAAAACAAACCGCAAGCTTAAACTCCGCATCGCAAAACCGACTAAAGAAGCAGAAGAATACGCGAACCACTTAAGCCGACAAAACCTGACACAATTTTGCGACAAACTACAGGGGACACTTGGTACACGCAAAACATGGAATCTCCTGAGGACTGTCATGGGTACTCACGAAACCAAAACTGCCATCAGCCACCAAATTCGGAGACTTATCCATAACTACCCTGGTACTGAACAGGACTTACTTAATGAAATCATGGCACCCCTAAAGGCTACGACGACGCACAACACATCCGTGCAACCTACCTATACTGGTAACCCTAATCAAGATCTGGATGACCCCTTCACGATACAGGAAATAGAAGCGGTAACAAGAAACCTCACTCGGAACACCGCCCCTGGTCGTGATCATGTACCCAATAAATTACTACGCAACCTCGACCCTCTAACACTAGATCAACTATTGGACTACATCAATAGCCAATGGAAACAGGAATTTTACCACCGCAGTGGAACATGCCGACTTCACTCTAATTCCCAAGGCAGGCAAACCTTTAGTCCCAAAGAATCTCCGGCCCATTTCGCTGACATCATGCGTAGGTAAAGTGCTGGAGCACTTAGTACACAACCGCCTTTCGACGTACATAGAGGACAACAATTACTTCCCCCACACAATGTACGGATTCCGACCACATCTGTCCACACAGGACGTACTGTTGCGGCTGAAAGAAGATGTAATTCAACGGCTTTCAAATCAGCACAAATACTCTATATTGGCAATTGACATTAAAGGAGCATTTGATCACGTCTCGCATTCGGCCATACTGCGAGGCTTGAACTCCATACATTGCGTGGAAAGACTATACGATACGTCAAAGCCTTCCTCACCGACCGCACCGCCACTATAGGCATTGGACAACCTACGATCTGACACATTCCCAGTATGCCCAAAGGAACACCGCAAGGCTCGGTAATCTCGCCATTGCTTTTTAATCTGGCCATGAACGACCTGCCTCCACAGCTCCTAAACATCCCGAACTTACGGCACGCCATTTATGCCGACGACCTCACACTGTGGAACCGACCGGCTCCATTGGAGAACAACAAGAAGCCCTACAAGACGCAATAAATACAACGCAGGAGTATTTACGCGCCCGAGGCCTCCAGTGTGCCCCTGAAAATCAGCCTTGCTAACACTCCGTAAACGGCTATCCAAAAAGACGCGGACACAATACCAGACCCTACAGTTACCATCGATGGACAAACCATCCCCAACGTACCGCACCTGCGTATTCTTGGCTTGACGATTCCTAGAGACGGATCAGGATCGCAAACCATCTTACCACTTCAACGCACTGTTACCCAAATAATGCACCTTATACACAGGATTTCCCAAAGACGCTCAGGGCTGAAAGAAAGGATACTATCCGCATAATACAGGCTATTCTCATCAGTCGAATTGCTTACGGAACACCCTATCTAAGTCTGAAACCCGCCGAAATTGCCAAGCTTAATGTTATGATACGACAAGCATTCAAAACAGCACTCGGTCTCCCCCCGAAAACCTCGACAAAGAAGCTCCTGCAACTAGGAATATCCAACACCTGGGAAGAAATATGTGAGGCGCATCAGACTTCCAATTCCGCCGACTACGCCTCACCACTGCCGGCCGCGTCACTTTATCTCAACTGGCTACCCCGTTCCTTCTCAGCAGGACCAGAAAACGCGCATCCCACCTATCATCCGACAGAACATACGGATAGCACCGATCCCCCGTAATATGCACCCCGAATACAACAAAGCAAGACGGCAGGCTCGAATCGGATACATCCGCAAACGGTTTCAACATGTGCCGACCACCAGGTACACAGACGCATCGCCCTACCAGGACCAGCCGGCTCACGCAATCAGCGTAATCGACGCAGCAGGAAAAGAGCTATCGGCAGCGACCGTCCTAACAAAGTCAACGGAGATAGCAGAAGAAGCCGCAATTGCCCTCCCAGCCACCACTGGAAAAGAGTACATCACCATCATCACCGACTCACAGACGGCGTGCCGCAACTACTTAAATGGAAGAAATTTCAAACCCGCTCTGCACATACTGCAAACGACACACCAATTGCCAAGCATAGAAATCGTATGGTCGCCCGGACACACCGCCCTCGAAGGAAACGAAGCGGCTCACGCCGCAGCCCGAGAACATTCACACCGGGCCGTCTCCGAGAGGGAACCACACGAACAGAGAGATTCATATCCCAAGTCTAGGCCTCTTCACACATACGCAGAAATATTATCACACTACAGACAGGCTCGTCGCAAATATCCAGCGCCGGACCACCGACTAGCCAAAGAAGACGCACCACGCTACGGATACTCCAAACAAACACTTATCCTCACAACAGCATACTTCACGCCATGTACCCGACACAATACACTGCCAGCTGCAAATACTGCCCGCAGACAGGCACCCTATACCACATCGTTTGGGAGTGCTCCCACACGCCACAGCTCAAACCAAACCCCAATCCCTCCTTTCAGCAGTGGGTGGAGATGCTGACCAGTTCTGACCTCTCCGACCAGCAAACGTTGGTCGAGAGAGCGAAGAAGGCCGGTAGCCTCCAAGGGGTCCTGGACTGAGGACTCCTCTCACCGGGCGGGTGCCCCTGACACCAGCACCTTGCTGTTTAATAAAAGTTTATTCCTCCTCCTCCTCTTGCGCTTCCTTTGTGAGCGATTGTTCTTGACCAGACGGACGTACCGCGTACGATACAGGGCTTTGGTACTCCCCCGGTAACTTTCCCTAAGGGAGAGTAACAGTCATTACAGGCGCCAGGCTATGGGGTCAAGCATACCCTCGCGCCACTCCGCTGGTCGCCTTCCAGCTCAAAGCCTTTGTGTCACCTTGACTTGTTCGGCAGACGCTGCACATGCGCGCGAGGACGTTGGACAGCATTCTGTAGAAAAACTCTACAGCGCGTTTCTCTGTTGCAACCACACTTCTTACCTCCAACGCAAAAGCATCATTTCCCCGACAAGTAGTAAAAAACGCGCACTGAGTTCGGATCAGGGAAGGAATCGGTTGAGCAACAAACACCAGGAATGGGCGATGGTATTCGCGGACACCACATCGCGCTAAGACGGAGGACTTCGTTGAATTTTTCAAGACAAAAATGTCCTGCTCTACCAAACTATATACGACCCAAGCCAATGAGAACGCAACCCTTGTAAAACATCCGTTAAGTTGCTGCTCTCCGATATAAACCCAGCACCGATAGCAGACGAACAGTGTAAAGGGAGTGCATCGAATAGCAAGGAGCAGGCCGGCAGCTGAGGAGGACGCCAGTGTACAGCGGTACTGGATTCCGTGTAAAGGGAGCAAACAATCTTCGCGGGTTTTTTTCAAATACCACGTTTACCACCAAATGAGGCGTCTTTATTTCGAAATGGACCTACTTCACAAACCAAAATAAGTCAGAAAAAACTTCACTGCCAAGTAGATCCCGACTGCTTACCGTTAGAAAAAATTGTGGCAGAAAAATAGTTCAGACAATGAACCGCAAGTGTTTATGCTCATCATACTTCTTATGGGGAATTAGCCAGGCCCTGTAGTGGCATTGATCAAAATTTGCCACATTTATTCTCGCAATAGAATTTCGCTTTTGTATGACTGTTTGGCCTGTTTAGATGTTGTTTTCATCAAATTTATTTTGCATTTGAGAGCTGGCTTATCATGAGTTCAGAGATCGATGTGGAGATTTGGGGATTATCTGCCGCCACACGGCTACGAAACGTGAACCGAAGAAAACGAATGAAACTGAGAGATGCGATACTATCATTTTATCTCGTCTCCCTCGTTGTTACGAAGCAAATCTGCCTTATATTATTGCTATTACTCCCGTATTTTCTATTGACGTACCTGGAAATTATCGGCCACGGCAAATCCCCCTCTTAATGGGTACGAACCATTTCAATAAGGTTGAGGGAGAGAGACAAACATTTATTGTAAAAATGCTCTGGAGTGTGTTCTTAGGGCTTCTACCAAGTGAGAGGCATCATTATTCGAAGATACTTGGAGCTGGCTGGCCGTCACTGCGCGTTCCCCAGTCGGCGCTGGTCCGAGAGCTGGGAACTGGTCAGCTGCTCCACCAACTGCTCATAGATAGGGTCGTGATTTGAGGTTAGAGAGCGGGGTCCGTTGGCACTCTCATACAATGTGGTATAGAGTGCCAGCAATAGGGCAGAAGTTACGGGTGGCAGTGTATCGAGTTGGACCCTTAGCGTTTAATAGGGTGTTATGGGGATGCGAACCGGTTTGTACGCACTGGAAAATGGTTCCTTCGTCACGCGTTAATTGTGAATGAGGGGGCGGGAAGCGACGGTGGTGGTTTTTGCAGTGGGATAACATTTCGGTTTATGTGTGCAGTGATGCTGGCTTTGGGGAAGTTCGTTTGTTGTTTTCTCACTCCGAGGTAACGCCCCGGTGTGTATGAACGCGAGCAGCGGCGTATGCCGCCTGGTTTCTTTGGAGGGCCTTGTTGCCGGGTGACCAGATGGTATTAATTTGTGGCAGCTTGAAGAAGAAGGTACACTGCGGGTTGAGAGATACGGCCAATTAAAAAGATTCTATAGGCGGTCTGTGAGTCGGTTATCCAGAAAGATATTCCTCACCTGTTGTTGCTGCAAGGGCGATGGCACACTCCTCAGCAGTCTAGATGGAAGTCGTGAACCAGTCGCTGCTAGCAGTTCTGTGCATTGTATGTTAACGACAAAGGCTGCACGCGCTTTCTGGTGAGGGTAGGGCGATGCGTCTGTTAATCGAGTGCATGGTTAATGGTGATTCTCCTGATTAATTATTCGAGCTTGTGCCTTGCACCGTTGCTTGTTGAAAACCGGTGCATATTACGAGTTGGGGTGCTGGCGGGTGTGTTGCCGAATGTCTGCGGGGATTCGAACCTTCTCATATTGTGGTGGTGGTACCTTGCAGTGTCGACGGAGAAGTGTGGCTCTTCCCTTGGGCGTGATCTGATGTCTGCGTATCTGAGATGCGTGGTGGGCGTCTGGTATTTCTTCCCAGTTGTTTTGGACCCCTAGCTGCAAACGTGTCTAGGTTGCCCGGCTGATTGGGAGCCAAATAACAGTCTTTTAGGCCTGGCGTACGGTGGCGTCACGTTTTCGTACTTCTTTTTGTCTGAAAACCAAGTATAGCGTGCCATACGCTATCCTGCTGAAGAGAATGGCTTGGATCATGCGTAGGGGATCGTGCTCACAAAGTCCGAAGCGACGAATGAAGACGCGGCGGATGGTGTGCATGAACTGGTAGGGATTGCAAGCCAGGTCCGCCTCTAGGTATTATGAGGGCCAATGTGCGTAGGTGCGGCACATTAGTGACAGGGTGATTATGTATATATAATTGCGTTTATGGTATTCTGTGTGTTTCTTGCGGGTAGTTCTCTTGCTAAGCTAAGTAAACCGGACTTTTCGGGAGTGCACAGCAATCATTTAGATTGGAGATATCGTTGGGTTGGTTCAATTGCCTTTTGAAGGGCCTTTTCCTTATCTCTGATTGAACCACTGGGTGTCCATAGCGTGAGGTGGTCGGCGTAGAAAGAATGTCAGAGATGCGGAATATCTTGGAGGATTGCGGGAGGTCCTTCATGGCAAGGGTAAGCAGTTGGATTGAAATAACCGAGCCTTGAGGTGTTCTTTGGGAATGGCTGAAAAACGTTCAGATCGCCGATGGCCGATCCACACAGTGGTCGTTCGTTTGGTAAGAAAAGCTGCGACGTACATGAAAACTTTGGGCCCAAAGTTGGTAGTAGCAAGCCCTTGTAGAATGGATTGGTGTGTGACATTGCTTAATGCCCCTTTTATACAAGTAAGACAATAAAATATTTTGGAGAAATTTAATGGAATATATAAAGATACATATATATATAGATATATTGAAATATGTATTGGAATGGAATATTCTGGAGGGTGATGGGGTTCGGATTGGGCAGACGTTTGTTGGGGATGTTATCCTGCCCAGGAGTGGTTTTCTTGTTAGGCCGTGTTTCGCGGCTTCGATTTCCTGAATGGTGAAAGGAATATCCACTTCTGGGTTCGGTTCACCACTGTACTGCAGTGGTGACTGTGGGTGTGTCGGGGACTGATCTTTTAATGATTTCTGCAGCTATTTTATTAGATCTTTATCTGTTCCGGGGTGGTTATGGATGAATCTTTTAGGCTTGCGGGCAGTCGTGGCAGCCAATAAGGGAACGGTGCCAAGTTCTCCCGGTGCCGAGGGTTGCCTGGAATGCATTGCAGAATTTGGTCCCTGTCTGTTATCAGGGTAAGGCTGATGAAAAAAATACCCCCGTCCCCTGCTTCTTTTACATGCCATATGGTAAACCTTAACCCTACCCCCCCCCCCCCAACATGATCGCCCCTGAAAAGGGGCCGCACCGAAGGTTCATTTCTCAAACTTCCAGCCCTCACTTTATCAAATATCGAAAACTACCCCTGTTTTGGTGTTGCAATGTAGTGAAGAAGAGAAGCCTCTTGCATCACAGTCCGTGTTCCTGATATCAAAATTTCTGGATGGCACCATTGGGGACAAATAGAAGGCCAAAAACAAAGAACTGGAGTAATCTTGGTTGAAGAACACTACCAACAGCACGCCAAGATACTGCTTGAACAAACATCGCATAGCCAATCTTGAAATCAGGGTGACATCCCACCGGAGCCTGTACAGTACCCAGGGTGTCATTTCCCAACGGAGCCTCATGAATGAGAAAGATGCTGACCTGCTGGAACGCTTTGGAATCGTGGGCCTGACAGCTGTGAGGTTATAACAATGAGGAGGGATGAAAAAGTAGTCTCTACCAGGCATATTATCCTAACGTTTGACCGGTCCACACTCCCAGAGTACGTCAATGCAGGTTTTGTACATTGTATTATTTGGCCCTAACTTCCAAACACGCGCTGCTGCTTTAAGTGCAAGAGCTTCGGGCACAGACCCAACTCCTGCCGTGGCCGTCTAACCTGCGCAAACTGCGCCCAACATGATCATCCATCTGACAATTGTCCGTCATCTGCCCTCACATGCGCCAGCGGCCAATGCCAACCCCATGCCGCCTACTCTCGAAAATACGAGAAGTACAAGAAGGAGAAGGCGAGTATAAATGTGGAGGTCACTGAGAACATCACCTTCCAAGGGGAGCAAAAAACGTTTGCCTCTTTCCCTCTGGAGAGGAACGCCGACGCAGCTCGCCGTGGGGTGGAGCGGCGTGTGGTTTCGGCGGGGAGCCAGTACCGCGAGTCGGACTTGGTCCCGCCCTACACCCCCCCTAGGGTTGCCTCGGGCAGCCCAAGCCGCCTCTGCACCGCTCGCTTCGCCAGCAGCAGCTATGGTGGCAACCACGCCCGTTGGGGACGTCGCGGCTCCACTGCTTCCTCTCCACTGGCCCAAAGTACATGCGAGGGCACGGAGGAGATGGAGGCATCCGCGGAAGTACCCACCCGCGCTGCACCGCCTGTGCCATCCGGGTGCTCTCCTGACGCCATTGGCGGTCGTTTCTCGAACGAAAGGCACGGGAAAAGGTGCCAAGTCTGGTGGTCCCGTCCACCAGGTACCCCCATCCAAATCTGACGATGACGTGGATGTGGACCTTTCCTATCTTCACAGCTGAAGGAGCGGGTCCCTCCATCTAAACCTCCATAGAAGGTAAAAACCCCTCCCAAGAGTGCAAGCCCCGAAAGACCTTACCCAAATAGTCACACTCCAGTAGCTGCAACACATCATATTGGAATGAGCAATTATTGTTCAATTGAACTTCTGAGGTCCTCTTAATATTCTTGACGATGTATACGATGTCCTTCATGCTAATAAGCCAAGCTTAATGTGTGTACAGGAAACACATTTCAATTAAAATTATACAATTTTCCCTAATAGCAACGCGGTGTACCGAAGGGAAAGAGATGTCTGCACACGCTCTTCTGGCGGTGTGACCATATTCACCCAGAATTCCTTAGCATGCCACCCAGTCACTCTGAACACGGTCCTTGAGGCTGTAGCAATTCGAAAAATATTTAATAGGTCGACAACGGTATGCTCGATATACATTCCTTCTGGTTTTATACCTTCGAGTTCTGACTTTGAGGCGCTGGTTAATCAGCTTCCCAGCCGTCCATCCTGACAGGCGACCTTGATGCACGCAAGTCTCTTTGGGGGTGTTCTGGCGCAGACGCCCGAGGTCGCCTGATAAAAAATTTCTTAACATCCTCTGGAGTCTAGCTTTTCAACAAGGAACAGCCTACATACCATAACATAGGGCACAATACATACTTAAATCTTCACCTGGCTATTGTTTCGGAAATTCTCTTTCCATGTCTTGTGTGGCATGTCGGCACGGACCCATATAGTAGTGACCATTTCCCCACTTCACTAGCATATATAGATAAAGGCCAAAGCAGTTCATCTTACCATAATAGGTTTAATGAAGTACGAGCTAACTGGAACACATTTACAGAGACATCGGAACTACAATAAGCAACCACAAATCACCTACACGTAGATGAAGCCCCTCAGTTCCTAACGGCGAAGATCATCGACACCGTCAAAATGTCCATTCCTCACTCCTCCGGTGCCCCGTGCAACCAGATGAGGCCGTGGCGGAATGACAACTGTAGGTGGGAGCCAGAAGCCCAGAACAGGTTGCGGGGCATCCTTCGTCGGTACCCCACTTCGGGAAACCTCCTGTTAAAACGGGTCAAAGAGTCTCGAAAACGTGCTCACCGTGAAGCAATTCGCGATCGTTGGAATTCATTCATAACATCATATAACTCCTACACAGCCACAGGAAAAGTGGGGACACGAATCCGCACTGAAAGGACAACGAACACACAGCCTAGCTCTGATCAGCACAACAGGAGACACACTTGAAAACCAGGCTGACACACGTGCACAACACTTCCAAAAAGTGTCCAGTTCAGCACACTACACAAACACTTTAATGAAACAGAAACTCGTGGCTGGAAAGAATCCTTTCCATGACAATGACAGATGAGCCACTTCTTATAACTCTGAGTTCATTCTTCATGGGCTGAGGTATACTCTGCCCACAGCTCCAGCCCCAGACATCACATATACAATAATACAGCACTTACACACAGACACTCTTGTAACACTCCTTTACCTTTTCACCAAGATATGGCTGTCAGGGCAGCATTCCAATGATTTGGAGGGATGCCAGAGTTGCAGCATTCTTGAAAGAAGAAAAGGATCCTTCCTCTCCCACTAGTTATCGAGCCATTGCCATGACCAGCTGCTGTGCAAGCTTCTCATGAAGATGATCAACCGGAGTTAACGGCCTTCTTGAGAGCTCCAAGGCAGGTTTTAGGGCGTGGAGATCCCCAAAAGATCAACTTGTAGCACTAGAGTCAGATATCAAGCATGCCTTCATTTACAAACTGTTCAGGTTAACTGCTATTCGACCTCGCAAAGGCCTATGACATCTCTTAGTGTTATGGGATTTTTAGTGAGTTCAAGTCATTCGGCTTTTCTGATAATATGTTTAACACCCTTGCTACTTATTTGTCGGAAAGAAACTTTCATGTTAGAGTTGGTTCTGACGGTCAAAAGGTCATGTGCGAGAAAATAAGTGCTGCAAAGTGGAGTGTTGAGCTGCACGCTGTTCAGAGTCAAAATGAACTCTCTGAAAAGGTATTGCAACCTTCAATATCTTATACCGTGTATGTAAAGGACCTCTAGATATCCTATAAATCTTGTAATATGTCCATCGGCGAACGTCAAGTCCAGCTCCGCTTCACAAAACGTGCCGGCTGGGCAGACAAGAATGGTTTTAAAATTATTCCTGGAAAGAGCACTGGTGTTGTGTTCTCCAGGAAGCGTGGTGTCTGCCCAGACACAGACGTCACTCCTAATAGCGTACTAATTCCTGTCAAGCAGGAGCACATATTTTTAGATATTTTATTCGATGAAAAGCTTACGTTCAGTCCTCATATCAAAAACCTCAAATGCATATGCTTAAAAACAATAAACTTTCTTAATGTCCTCTCACACGAAATTAATGGGACTGACAAGCAACTCCTGTTGCACATTTACAGAGCCTGGGTGTGGTCTCGGATCGACTACCGAAGTGTCCTGTATGGGCCAGCGACAAAACAATACTTAAAAGCACTCGCCTCTCACACGCCATTTATGGGGCTGACAACTCCTGCTGCACCTTTACACAGCCTTGGTGGCGTCTCGGATCGACTGAGGAAGTGTCGTGTATGGGTCATCGACAAAACAAAACTTAAAATGCTTCACCCAGGGCTAAATCTTGGCCTTCCGGTCACATGCGCCTTTTTCCGCACTACCCCTGTCGAGAGTATGTAGGTCGAGTGTGACAAATGATGACTATGGCATCACGGGAGTGTGTTGACTTGCTGAATGCATCTAAGGTCGTATCTGTCACCAACCGTCCTTTTATTCCTAGCATGAATGATACCAGCATATTTACAATTCTTTTCAAACAGGCCATCCATCTCCTTACCTTTCTCTCTCCGAGTTAGGGAGGCGGTTTCTGCACTTACGGCCCTCTGTCAGACACGCACAAGACACCCATCTATAATTTTATTCCATCATCGATGTTCGTCCTGTATCAAGCGACCTGTCATACGCACTAGTAGAAAAAAGGGCACCCAGGAGTGCGATCCTGCAGCACTTAGCTGTTCCTGCAGGACAAGTGCAGGTGTGCAGAATTCTTCAGAGACGCGCCGGAAACTCCTTCTACTGTCTCTTGTGCAGGGCGAAGAGCTAGATTTAGCGTAACTAAAAGAATAAACTTCCACAGCAGTATTTTCACGGCAGAAGCATACGGCATCTTACTCATTTCAAGTCACATCATCAAACGTAACATTCCCAAGTCCATCGTGTACACATATTTCCTAACCGTAGTACAGGCACTGTCATCAAGGAGGTCATTTAAAAACTACGTGATCAATGCTCTTCTCAACGTACTAATGACTGCATATGCGTGAAATTTTCAAATAACTATATTCTGTGTACCAGGGCACAGTGGAAACCCTGGCAATGAGGCCGCCGATGAAATGGCTGTTGCTGCGGCTCTCATGACGACAGTTGACATTACAACAGACAGTACCTTACACCGTCCTGAAGACAAACATCAGGCGTCAGCTTCGTAGCACATGGCTGTTACACTGGAGTCAAGAAACAGACAACAAACTGCATGTATTATAACAACAATTGAGACGCTAAAGAACTACAGACACAACAGATACATAGTCGCCCAAGAGAGGCTGCGGATAGGCCACACACATTTAACGCACCCCCACCTCCTCACTAGAACTTCGGGACCCATTTTTAGCAGGAGTGGAAAGGGACTATCTATAGTCCACATACTATTCACATACAATGCAATTGACGCAACATGACACCGACATTTCCCTCAATTATAAAGACGGCACATTACACTGGTCCAATCATACTTTTAGCTGATCAACCTAGATCTTAACTTTTTACCTGAGGTAAAATTACAGCAGCTGTTGTAATATCACGTGTAGTCAGCTTGGTCCTATACACTAGCCATCTCCCTTGTCGTTTGTTTTGCTTCACGTTTACTTTTAGTCACATGCTTAGTTATTACGGTGTATTAAACATTCTGGGAGGAGTATAGCCTTGGCACTTTCACTACCCTGAAATTTTTATTTCGGCTAGACAACAGCCTTGCAACTTTCACTACCCCAAAATTTGCACTTGTTGGCCTTGCGCCATTAAGCATCAACCGTCATCATCAAGTTCAGCGGGGCTCGTTTGTTACGTCACTGAGATGTTTGGGGCAGAAGTAAATTACCGACAAAATCCTCCCCTCGTCCAGGCCTACTGGGTGAAGGTTGAAGCGATTTTGGGTACCATTTCCCACACTTACCTTACATCGAGACACAGTAAGAAAAGAAAAAAAAAACAAGCTACTTTAAGCAGGGTGTTGCAAGGAAGAAATTAAGTAATTTATAAAAGGGGTTTCGGAGTTAAAATAATTTTTTTCGCGCGGCCTTTTGCGCGAGTAGTAGCAATCGCACTAAAGCGAGATTCAACTGCGATTTACGCAAAAAAAATTATTAATACGTAACAATTACCTTTTTAAATATTGCAGTGAAGCTGGTGATTTTGAAGTGCCAATAGTGGACGATCATCAGTAAATCCGATATCGGGCGTTAGATTTGCGAAAATACGATTTCCCGCACTAGTAGGGGCTGAGTATTTCAGTCCCCTAAACACGCGCTTGTGGAGAATGGCAGCTGAAAAGTGCCGGAAAGCCAGGGTCCCGTTGTGACGTCACACGTCAACCGCATGCCATGCTTTATCAGGCCGGAGGCGTAGCAACCTTGAATACAAACAGCCTGATGTGCTCAAGTAGGTACCATATTATCAAATGTTTTCAAGCACAAGCAATATGCCGACACTAGAAAAAAACGAACGACATCAACGAAACTTCGTATTTCTTGTTCGACCGCTTCGCGTGTTCGCGTTCTTGTGGCACGCTAAAAATCTTTGATTATATATGTTTGGAGAGTCCTGTAAGATTTCGAATCACTGTTTACATGTTCTGAGTGCTGATACAATCATTCATTCTTACTTCAAATTTGCCCCGCGTAGATGGTGCCCTAAGGAGTTCATTTTTTATTGATGGTGACTCCAGCCACACGGGCCATCAAAAACTGTAAAAGCTGAGCAAGTATAATCAAAATTCATGGATTGTTAAGACCACGATGCCCTAAAAAAATATGTCTTCCTTCAAGTACGCACTCGTAAAAAGCCATGATTCGCTAGCTTTTTTCCAAATGTGATCTTTTTATAGTTGTATATTTGTGAGGATTTTATAAAATTGCAACATTTTGACCAACGTTGGATCCTCCCAAAAATACAAAATATCATTTTCTTGCAAAATTTGGTGAACGGCGATGTGCCCCGCATTGGTGATTACCCATACACGTTTTTCTTTTCACCACATACTGTGTTTGGAAAACAACATGTGGAAAACAACCTATGGAAAACAACATGGGATTAAACTCACTTCATATACGGCCTGTAAAGATACACATTTTTTGCAGGAAGCATAAAATACATGCTCACCGATCTGTGGATTAACCCGAATTACCGCTCTGCTCCCAAATACACAATCACCGTATTCTTTTACTAAGTGTATAAAGGTAGGAAACCAACACTTCTTGTATTACACGTGGTTATGAGTAGGTACATTTCGTTGAAAGATGTAAACATGCGGTAAAATACTGTACTCGTTAAACACATTAGGTAGATTTCGCCAATTGGAGACACAATTTTTTTTAAGTTTTACATAGACGAGCCTGATACAGTGTGAAAGTTTAGATTAAATCGATTGATTGATTGATTGTAGGGTGTAACACACCTACGCAGCGCAAGCGATGCGGCGCGCCGTAGTGGAGGGCTCCGGATTAATTTTGACCACCTCGGGATCTTTAACGTGCGCCGAAATCTCGTACACACGGGCGTTTTTGCTTTTCGCCTCCATCAGAAAAGCGGCCGCCGCGGCCGGGAATCGAACCCGCGACCTCGTGCTCAGCAGCGTTAGATTAAATCAAGCTACCCTTTGCACACAAAACAGGAATGCAAAGTAACATACATTAACGCCAATTCTGGCTTTTCCTGATATGAACTCCACAATAAATACGTTTTCTTTTTTTTGCGCCACCTGTGGTATGGAAGTATTGGCGGATTGTTATTGTTCACTAAATCGCACGTGTAGCAAGCTATTTTATTCTTTGTCAGCACATGAAATATAATGTTGGTTTGTAACTTCAGTGTTCATAATTGTTTCTTGTTTATTTTTCAGTGGGAGAAAAACGAAACACGGGTCTTTTTTACATGTAATGGATTCCTTATGTTAAACCTGTTCGCAACAAGTGCTCTTATCAACTTAGACAAAACTTGCAACAACAACTTCCCCAGAATTTTAAGTTTTGATGAACATCAATCCTCCGGGATGTTCAAGGAGTCGAGGACAAAGAAATACGTGTTTGTAAATACTAAAAAAACACCATAAACTTCCTTGTGAATCTTTACCGAATTGCTTACTACTTCTTTCTGCAGAAAACCTTGGTTATGACAATACAAAAACTATTACCAGTGACCCGAGATAGATAGTTTCTCTAAACGTTTTCTCAATATATTTAAAGTTCATTTAAGATATAGTACGCGAGCTGTAAACAGATAGGTGTCCTTACGAATACGTCATATAAGCACGAATATAAACTTGAGAGGTCCCTATATTAACTTAACCTTTGCATATATGGCCATTTTTATAAAATAAATTATCAAAAAGGCCCTGTATGAGGAGGCCAACCCAAAAAAAGGAATATGTAAGGCTGATTTCCAGGTGATTCGGCACAGTTGTTGCTGATTAAGATAGATCAAAATACGGCAAATAATTGAACATGGGAGGACCAAACAAAACACGGCCTGGAACTGGTAGTATATGAAGAAGCTGCGAAGTATACCTCAGAGAAGAAAAGAAGTGAAAATGGCGAGCAGCAAATGGGATTGAACAAGCAATACGTCCGTGAAAAAATAAAAAGTGGCCACAAACACGCAGTAATTGCCATAGATTCTGGGTACAAAAGCTCTCTAATTATCGTCTGCCCAACGCGTGCGGTAAACTTTGCATACCAATCACACCGCAGACAGGGGGGTTGAAGTACGCGTCAAGACACAAAATTCGGATGCGCAAAAGAAGGCGGTGGCGGCTCTTTTGTAAGCGTGTGGGAGGATCGCAGCAGTGGCTCTAGAGAGCAGTTGTGGACAGAAGGAGCAGCCCACGCAGTCTAGAGCTTTCAGCGCTGGCGCTTGACCTTTATAACACAACATATGCGAAATGCATTCAAGGCAGCGTGCGTTCGAACTCTAACAGGCCAGCAATTGCTGCACAAGTAGTGCTTTGTTTGTCGTAATTCTTACTGCGCACAACTTATGCTATCACTTCGTCTACGTGGGTACTACTTGTTCACACCTGACCATCCCTGTGCGTCGCATATTTGTTTGTCATAATAAACTGCTGATTTGTGATTCACACGGAGGTTTCACTTCATTGGGCAGGTTCGGGCTCGCGTACCATTCATTCATAAAGGCGGTACTGTGACGGGTGCCCAACTTGGTTTCCTTTTTTTCTCATTTGTAGGTTACCCACTACGTGCCTTTATTCGTTCCAATGGTACAATCCTTGTACAACTTCTTTAGAAATGTGATGTTTTGTTCTGGTCCAAAACCGATTTCCGCAGCACGTACTTGCGGATTGAGTAGCAGCCACAGCCAAATGTGCCAACTGCTTGAGTATCACTCAACCAGCCGGGAATGCTTGGAAGCGTGCTCTATGAACCAGCTCCAGAAAAATACCCTTTCTCTATTTATAAGAAAACTATTCCTGCCAGCGGCAACTGTCAACAGGTCGGAAATGAAACGACGGCCTTACCCATTCAGTGACTTCGGTGGGCTATGTCTGTGGCCTCTCAAATTACCAACCAGAACTTGCATGCTACCTGACCTGATACCACTGCAGCGGTAGCCATTTGTCTCGGTCACCAAGGTGCAATAAACGCAAGGTGAACCCTTCGTTCTCAAACCACGGCCACTCAGGCAGGCATGAAGTGAACATTAAGGACCGCGCAGGATTTATCGCCGCAAGATAGTTGCTCACAAGACCGATTTTTGCGAAAAGACTAGAGTCCAGAACCCGTCGAACAGTCCCATCGAACATGAGGTGTCTATTGACGCATACCCCAAAGTAAGAAAAAAGAAGTTAGTGCCTGCGTTCAGAGTAATTTGGCAGGGAACCTGCTGTCCAATCTCTGCGTAGGTTTGTGCCTGATTTGAAGCTACGAACCAGAATACATGTTCTAACACTGATCATGTAGACTTGCTCCATGGAAACGCTACCAATCCATGCAAAACGGCCAGGGGGTACAAGCACCACCACTGCCGGGGGTCAACATAACCAGCCGGCACAAGTACGCCGGACTCAGATGGTTTATCCCACAGTGTAACCCAATTCATTCCCACGCCTTCTGTCTTAGATACACTTAAAAACCCTGCATAGAGTGCAAAAAGACAGCAGTCTGCTGAACAAACTCCCTATATACGTCTCTTGAGAACCGCCTTCGGGCCCTCAAGAACTAAGTTCCCCCAAAGAGCAATGTAAGAAACGCGATCTGCCTCCCAAAGCTCAACTACCACTACCTCCTCCGCACTGCCCAAAGGATCAGATTAAACCGCGCTTCCCCCAATTGACGATGTGCTCTCCCAGACAACAAGCAAAGTGAAATAACACAAGAAATTCCACCCATCCGCAAAAAATTTAGAGCCTTCAACAAGACCTCTAATCAATACGGGCGGTTATTGTCCCTCCGGAATGAAATTTTCATTCGCAATCCCACCACATCTTCCCTAACCACACCTATGACCTCTTCACTCCTCGCACCGAACACCCTAGTAAAATAAAAAAACTTGAACATTGCCCTCAGAAGAGTTCTCCAAAACTCCCATAACTAAGATGTAGCGCTGGTCTCCACACTCCCAGGTGCCAGCGACGAGGGCTCAGGCTGACCTAATTACCGTACTTCAATAAAAGTGCAGATATATCAAACAGAAAAGAGCAGCTCTTCGTCAATAAAACTGTTCCCTGGAGCAAAAAGCCGTTGTTATAGCCATTAGCGAACCGATGCGTGCATAAAATTACCAGGCTACGTATCACATGGATCCAGCGACACCTACCTCTAACTGTTGTGCTATGAGCATAAGCAGGTGCGTCTATCTCTTGTGAATTTGAGGCTCCATATGGTACATCTAACATAGAAGATTTCCACTGGGCAAGTACAGAAGTTGGCATATGCAAGCTGAAGCCCAAGGTGCAGCAGTGGTTCTAGCATTTGCAGGGCTGTTGAAAAATGCTGACCCATAGACTTAGTGGAGTAATCTCTTCGTGAACCCCTTAGGCAAACAAAAACTAGACAACTTTTTTCTTCTGTTTTATAAAATTGTGTGCGCCAAGAGTAAGAATTGTTTTTATGCATTTATATCTTAATTCTTTCATTTGTGAAATGCATGTGAGTTTTTAGTCGTAAACTACAGCTAACACTGTTGCACCTTTTGGAGTTCTATCGAGACAGCCTGTAGTTGACTTCTAGTTCCAGCCAAAACACAAAAACAACAATTTCAAGGAATAAAAATTCACAGCTTCTTTGAACGAAGACCATAGTTGAACGCGAAGCTTTTACCTGGTGCATTCTTTGTTTTTCCTGTGACTCTTCCAAACCACTTCGACTATATCAAAATGGAGCAATCGAATAGACAGGTTTCATAAAGCGAGGGACCGAGGCTCGACTCATGCCACAGGT
Organism: Haemaphysalis longicornis; assembly: GCA_013339765.2. Classification (NCBI taxonomy): domain Eukaryota; kingdom Metazoa; phylum Arthropoda; class Arachnida; order Ixodida; family Ixodidae; genus Haemaphysalis; species Haemaphysalis longicornis. The sequence continues at coordinate 68,306,008 of CM023454.1, forward strand.
AGCACTTTTCTTTTCTACAGCGCGTTTCCGCGTTACAGATGGCATAAACAAGAACACTAGAGCTTCACTGTAGTTTTCAAATATTGCTCTCTGTCTTGGCGGCTACTTTGGTAACAGCAAGGTGTAACTGGCGCACGCAAACTCTGTTGAATTCCATTTACTCATTGTATTTGTGCAATTCTGGGGATTTTGAAAGGTCGAAACAGCAGAGGGATTTACACAATCAGACGATATGCGTACGCATACACGATGAGTACATGATCACGTGGATACATGATCAACAAGTAAGGATGCAGCCAGTATACATGTAATGACAGTAAGGGTGAGCACACTCGGAAAACGTTGTTACCAGAAACAGTTCGGCAGAAAAATGCGCTTTTGTTTTCGCCAGTACGGCCTAAGAACAGTTTAATGCTTCGTCAATCTTCATGACAAGACACTCGACCAGGATTGTTACTTCTGAAATCGCATTACTTGATTCCCAGTTTTTAGGAGTACAGCTGGTGTAGAAAGATTAGACAGGCATAACATCGGGTGGCAAATGGCTGAAGCTGTATATGCTCTTGCATATCTGAAAGAGAGTGGCGACGTCAAAACGTTAAATAGAAGACGAGCTGCTAATATCTGAATTTTTAAACATATTTTTATTTGTGGTAGAGTAGGGGCCTCATACAGTGCTATCATATTCCGGGGTGGGACTTAAAGTGTAGATATATACAATACCCTTCAGCAGCGGCGTGTACAATTGTACAAATTATATTTTATGCCACGATATGCAAGCATCTTCTAATCAAATTGAATGGTAACTTACCTGTGCATTGCCACATAACCTCTAAGTGTACAACTAGCAGAGTATAGTGTTTTTGCACCGAAGCTGAAGCGAAAACAGACACTCAAGGTGACCGCCTTCAGGTTTACTGGGACAGGACGTGAGTCTATTGCCACTATTGTTGTTTGTTCTGATGTACAATGCTCGCACAAAAATGTTGTTTACGTCAGCTGAATATATAGGGTGGTTTATTGACGCGCATTAGAAGTTAGGTTAGGTTATGTATAACTTCATTGATGCCTGCAAATCAGCAGTGTTTACGCACCGCGCCGCGCGCCTGGTGTCGACCTAGGGTTTACTGCTAGAGCGGATCCTCTTGCCGGGTCGCCAGGTGTGTGTTCTTTGAGTGCTCGCCAGGCTTGCCAGGTGGCCCAAAGTTGAATGTCCTTGTCGCAACTGCGCACTGCTTGTTGAAGTTTCGGCGGATAAGCCCTTAACTTTGCACCCTCTGGAAACTGGGCACATTCCCAGAAGATGTGCCACTGGTCTGCCTGACCCACTTCACACACTTTGCAAACTCCTCTCAAATAAAGCCCTGGATAAAACATGTGCAGACTTGCCGGTGCGAGAACAGATCCGGTTTGGAGCTGCCGTACGTACATGGCCACCTGCCAGCTGAGTCCGGGTGTGGGTGGCATTACATGTTGAGCCAGGCAGTAGGCCTAATATTTCTTGCTGTTGCTTGCAAGGCGGATATTGCTCCCGGACCACCACGGGCGGTCGGTGTCGGGGAAGCGGAATGTAAGTGCACACGCCTCCGAGTGAGCCGTGTCTTTGTGGTTGGGCGTTGTTGCGTATTCGGAAATGTGCGCCGCGAACCTCTTGATGCTGACTCCTCTGCCTTAATGCTTGGTCTTGCGGATGATGGCGGCAGCCTGGGCGCACACGAGACCCTTGGCGAGACTGCAAACGACGGTTCTTGAGTCGCTGAGCACCGTGCGACTCTCGGCCTCAGAGATCGCCTGCGTCCGTGGCGCACGTGCACCGCATGCTCGCTGCCACTGTCGTGATACTTGTGATAGATTTAAGGCCCACCGCGACGAAACCATTAAGCTGGTACTCCACCGAGTCGATATACCGCGCCTGCTCGTCATTGGCGCTTTCCTCGACGAAGGTTTTCGCTCGCCCACGCCGCTCGCCAAACTTTGTTTTATTCCGGGTGAACGCTCATGGGAATCTGGTTCACTCGTATGCGAGCCCGTGCATCCTCGCCGATGTCGCCCAGCTGTCGGTCCACTCTCGGGGGTTGTAACACAGGGTATTGGGTATGTGTTCTCCCGTCTTGGTTGCTGAGAGGCGTTCTACCTGTGCAGTCAGCAGGGCCTCCTCAATCTCCTCAAGGGCTTTGTGCACGCCGAGTTGAAGTAAGCGTGCTGTGCTAGTGCTCTCCTTGAGGCCTAGCGACGTCTTGAAGGACTTGCGTAGTAACGCGTAAATCTTGTGATCTATCACCCGCCAGTTGTAGTAGGCAGCCACGTACGCCATGTCACTTATCCTCTTCAGACCCGAGAAAGAAATATACAAGGCAAACTCCTTAAGGCAAACATTTTAGAGGTAATAAACACTTCTTTGAAGCGCAGGAACCAAAAACTGTAATTTTGGAGGAGGAAATGGCGGTACCCATTTGGGTACATCAGGCCTAAGCTGAGTGAAAATCCACAAAGCAGTTTCTGTTGAGAAGGCAAAGAAAGAGGATCACATTTTGTGCATCTGGATGCGGGTTTTTCTGCTGCAACCTTGGTTGTGGCACCTCATTTGAGACTTCAGGGGCACATACTCTGAAAAGTGCCCATGCATATCCAAGCGCACCTCATTTGGTGGTATCGCCGTCATCTTTGTGCGCTTAGGCACGGCACCTCTCTCGCCATTTTCAACTTCAAGCTCTGCTTCATCTGCGACTTCTGGAATTTCCTTGACGTGGGTGCGGACAAGTGTTTCGGCAATCCTGTTCAACTCGAACTGGTACAGCATGTCTTTTGCAGCAACATCCATGAGCTTGCAGTCATTGATAGTATTCGATCCAGGAGTTTGCGACCGCGTAGATCGAGGAAATGGGCAAACACCCGCACGGTGCACTTGTTTGTACGGATCTTCGTCGTGTAATAGGACACGTACCTGTCCACAAGGTCCACGCCGCCCTTGCTCTTGCTATAGGCTTTTACGCAATATGGTTGCGGTATATCCACTTTCTGTTTTTGCTTCTTAGACCACCTTCTACACGTTCCTTCAGGGTTATGCCGAAAGCGGTCGAAAGAATCATGACCGATTTTCGATCCTTCCACTTGGTGACGCACATTTCTCCATCACTGCGGACAACGAAACACGATTCTCCGCGGGTCTTGCTGTTTTCGTTTGGAAGCTTGGAAGCCGCGCCTCCAGTTCGGCTTGCCACAATTGTGCCGGTAAGATATGCATTTCGTTTGAGAAGGAATTCTGCTAACTTTATTCCCGTAAAAAAACGGTGGGTAAACACATGGACAGGCTCGTCCGTTGGCACTGTTTCCAGAAGCCGCTTTACAACTGCGACGCCAAGACAAAGTTCCTTCATGTCGGCATCCGGAACCATTCCTTTGCCTGTGTAGATCAAGAAATCTAGCACAAGTCCATCACTACTTGCCAAGACAAAGTTATTGAAGCCAACAGGATTTGGCTTGCTTGGTACCTATTGCCGGGCAGGACAACGTCCGCTGAATGGAATCATCTGCTCATCGAGAGATAGTACTTCCTGGAGCGGCAGTTCGAGACATGCCTTTCGAAATGAGTCGATGATAGGCTCCACTCTGAACAATCTGTTCGCAGATTGTGATCCTGTTCGGGTGATGTCAACGAAGTGCAGCATGCCACGTAACTAAAAAAATTGGTTCTGTGTCATGTTTTCCGCAACAAGAGGTGTAGCGGATATACGGGAGGTGTATAATCTATCTCGAGGAAGCGCAAGAAGGCCCATTAACAAATGAATTCCAGCGAGTTTTTTTATCTCTGATGCGGACGTGCGCACAGATCTGTGGGCACGCGTCTGAACCGAATAGAGGTTTGTTTCCTCCGCGCATAGCTTTCAAAAGGTTTCGGGAAAGTACTTGGTGAAGTAGGCAAACGTAGACAGAGGCGACTTTGAGTGTACTTGTGGTGGTGTGGTGTCCAATGTGCACCTGGGAGAGAAGCTGTGAAAAAAAAAACCTGTTACTCTAATCTTGAATTAAAAAGTTTCTTTCGAATAACGGCCTTAACATCGAAGCAAATTACAGAAACTAAACACTTACTCTGGGACCTTTCCAAATGGGGCCACGGGCCTCAAATTCGCGGCTGCCTTGTGTGTCATCATCTTCATTTTCATCACCATCAGTGCTGCTGTCTGAGCATTCACTGCTGTCGTCTAAGTCATGCAGATCGTCGTCTTCATCAGATAAGTCCACATCACTTTGAAAGAGTAGCTCTTGTATGTCCTCGTCGCTTAGGGACTTGGCTGCATTAAGAACGAACAATAATATTTTTTAGCGTAATGACCTGAAGTACCCGATTGGCTACAATTGTGATTAAGTTGCTATATATCTGAGACGAAGCACTGCAACTAGCTCAAACTTTTCGTGCCCCTTTTCTAATGCATCCTGATTGTTCAGCTTCGCGTTTTATCTATTACATGCAGCATATTAGCAAGGAACAAGAAGTTAAACTCACCTGGTCGCCGGCGCGCGCTTTTCGTGCGTGTTGCCGCCATCCCTGTGTTTACTGCGGACTTACGGCCACACCTCATGAGAAGTTTGTTAAACTGATCCTTCCTGAAGCAGAAATGGCCGTTCGCCCGCTGCAGTCTTCATCTAATAGCCGCGCAGCGCGCATTTTTTAAATGTACCCAAACGGGTACCGACGGTGAAGAGGTTATGACAAAGAACTGGAGGAGGCGCACGAGGATGTTCTCTTTCATGCCTTCTCTACACGTGTAGAGTCAATGTATGAGGCAGGTATGAGCTTGGCTAGGGCTTTGCCGTTGCAGGGGTTCCTACTGATCAGCATGCCCAAAACCCGGATTCTTCCCACGTCGGGAATTTTGTGCCCCAAAGCGCAGACAATCTTGATGCGGTCGCAGTCTCTTTGCAGGATCTTGCCATTGCGTCTCGATGATATCACCAGCAGCCCGGAATTACTCGGCGAGCAGGCCAAGCCCGTGCCCGCGAGCTGCTCCTTAATGGTGGTGACCGCCACCTGCAGCTGGTTCTCGATGTAGGCGTCGTTACCGCCGGAAACCCACACGAGGACGTCATCGTCATAGATTCTGTGACGTAACGATAGTCTTTGCCAGCGCCTCTACTACCCCGATCTTCACGAGGTTGAAGAGCATTGGCGAGAGGAGCGACCCTTGCGGTGTTCTTGTGCTACCGAGCTTCTCCTTGAGTTTGAGTTCTCCCGAGTGAAGTTGCACAGTTTCATCCGTGAGGAAGTCCCTGGATGCAATTGTAGCTGGCTTCGTCCATATGTATTTCAGGAGATTTGCTCCAAAGTGGCGGTGTTGTACTTTATCCAAGGCGTTTGAGGTCGAGGCCGAATATTACTCTGTTCTTTTGTGTATTTCCATTGTTGACAATTTCTTCCTTGAGCTGTAACACGGCGTCCTGCATACTCAACTTATGCCGGAAGACTACCATTCAGTACGGGTGAAGGCTTTCGTTCTCGACGTAGTCGTGCCGTCGAGTCGCGATCACGTGCTCATGCACTTGCCCACAACTGACGTGAGCGAGATTAGGCGGGAGTGGTTCGTTTCCGGTGGCTTCCCATTTTCCCTATCACGATGGCCTTTGCGCACTTCCACTGGTAAGGTAGCGTGCCCGACCACCAGAACTCGTTTTAATATTGGTTTAAGCCCGTAATCGACACGTCGTCGCGGTTACACAGCATCTTCTTTGTAACGAGGTCTGACACCGCGGCTGAGCGAGTGTTGAGCTCGTGCAGTGCGGTCTTCACCTCGGCCAGCATGATGTCCCGGTTGCGCCACGCTTTGGGTGACCCTCCAGATAGAGTGTGGCTCTCCGGGGTATGATAGCGGGTAGATACATGTGCTCCAATATCTTGAGCACTGCGTCCTTGCCTTGCTGCGGTATCACCATGTTAATGAGCTTGGCGATGTCCGTCGAGATGATGGGTCTTGGTCTTGGTTTCATCGAGCATGTGGCGTATGAGGTTCCATGTGCAGCGGCGGCGTAAGTGCCCGTCAGCCTTGTTACATATCTCGTTCTATTCCTTGAGGCATTGGAACTTTTAGTGTATTTCAATGAACTGATTTATTTCGCCCAAATATTTGCGTAACTTGGGATTCAGGCGTAACTTCTTCCTGCCCACCTGGACGGAACGCTTGGCCTCGATCAGCTGCAACAGGTGGCTGTGCATGGCGATCTCCTCCTCGTATGTTTCTATCGTCTTGGTTGCCGATTGCACAGCTCCGCAGAGGTCGGCTGTCCACTCGCCTATATCATCAAGAATCCCCACGTTGGGTGCCAGTGAAGGATACCACTTCGAGCGTAAAGTGTTCGCGAGCCCTAACCCGCCTGACGAAGAAACGCCAATGCGTATGAGAACAAATCACTGGTTTATTCAGGGACAACCAAGAGAGGAATAAACAAAGAGGTTTGGAGGCATTATAAAGAGAATACAGAGAGTAAGCGCGGAAAGCACATAAACAACGTTGTGGTGGTGGCAACCCTGCTTGTCCAGAAAGTGACAGCATGGTTCTGTACACTCACGACGACATCTTCAGTCACTTGTGCCGACGTCGGGTGAAAAGCGTCCGCCGCGGATGGTGGTTGCTCATCCCTGTTCGGGCGTCGTGTTCGTGGCTTGCCACCGACCACAGCCGCAGCTGCTCTTGCGTGTCTCCCGGTGCGCACTCCCTCCATCTCTTGTGGGCGCCGCTTTCAGCCACTCGGTTCGTTGTGCGCACGCTCCTGGTTTTGTCGCGCTACACGTGTTTGTTGCGGCTCACTGTTCATCACACACACCACGCACGTCGAACACTATCGGTGTTTGACGTGCACTGACTGCAGTGTTATCTCCCTCCGTGGGCGCACGTAGGTGCTCTGCGTCCCTACAGTCTTTAGCAGCTGGGCGTTCCTTGGGCTGGTGCAGACGGAAACCCTTACTCCGACCACTTGTGTTTACATGTGTTACCACGAATCTGGTTGGGTATCATGATTTCCAGGATGTAATGGTCGCTGCTCAGGTCGACTTCCGTGTTTTTCAACGTGATCTTTCTTAGGGAATCGTTCTTGACAAAGGTAAAATATGGTGTGGTATCCCGCGCTGCGGATTTGCCGATACTGTGGGGTGGGCTGGGTTCGTAATAAGAGCGCAGTTATTGTCCAGGGCGCTTTGCAGCCGGTCTCTTCGCTTGACCGAGGTGCGGACAGATCTCCATGCCGTGTGCGGCGCGTTGAAGTCCCCAGCTATCACGAGCACGCTGCTTTTGGCAGGTATGCGTGCTCGGTGAAACAGCAATCGAAACCTCTGAGGTGGGTGCTTGGGGTATGGTGTATGTTGAGCAGAAATCTGCTTGTCTTGCATTGCTTGGTCGGATAATTTTGGTTGAGGTGTATTGGGGCTTCATTCTTCATTGCTTGACGTTATGCTCAACGAAGGTGAGCCCTTTGCAAACGAGGGTGCACATGCCCCGTCGCTCTGCGGGGCTGATGTGTGCTTTGTACACGGGGTGAGACGGGGTCGTCGTGACGGCTTCTTCAAGCATAATTACGTTCGGTTTCTTGTTCACCGCTGCTACGTGCTGTTGTAACACCCCACTCTTGCTGTCATAGCTTTGACAATTCTACTGCCAGTCTGTAAGTTCCGACCATGGCTTTACTGTTGTTGCTATGTGGTTGACTGGCAGGATAGAACTTCTTCCTCATCGTTAGGCATTTGGAGCTTGGCCGGATTCGCATTTCTCTTGTGTAGCCTTTCTCGCCATAGGCCGCCACTACGGATGGTCACCGCAATATTATTAAGCCTAAGTTTTTTACAGTGTTGTCCCCATTGTTTGCGATTGTTCATACCTTGGTGTACAGTTGCTCGCCCTGGACCGCGGTGGTGTTGATTTCGTGGGTGAGTTTTTCAATCATTGCTGTGAGGCATTATGATGTCTGGAAAAGATGGCGCTAGGCGGTATATGAAAAATGTGTGTGTATAATTGTACGCATTGTGACTCAAAGCTGAAACAAACCAACCGAGCAGCATCTTGAGGTCGATTGTACACAGGTGGTCACCGAGTACAACCAGTTCATAATTGGTTTGGACCAGCTCCAAAATTGGTGTCGCTCTATCCCCTCCAAGCCAAGACCCGAAAATGGTGGGCAAAAATGTTCCTACGCTTCATCAGCTTAGTAATGTGCAACAGCTGGTTTAAATATATTTACAATGTGAATGCTGAGGGACGCCACCGAAAGGAAATGAATTAACTCATGGCTTTTCAGTAAGAAATTGCAAGTATACTGATCGCAAGGGGCTGCGCCTATCAAGACGGAAAAACCTTGCGCAGCGTCTCTAACGCCTATCTGACAATCGCATTTAAGAAAACCCTTTCCAACAAATACTACAAGGATTGATAAAGTCAACAACTGGGCAATTCACATCAGTGATAACTACTGCCAAAGGTGACGGAATATAGGCTCCCAGCAAACAACTAACATCTCTACCACGTCCCGAAAAGAGCTGAACGTCTATGTCCCAGCAGTATCTCTAATAGACATCCGTACGATGTGCAATATTTTTATAAAACTTTTTGGAAGTTGAGATAACGTTGCTGGTACCCTACTGTCGGACGTTCTTTCAGTTTTGCTAAAGACGTACTCTCGATGTTGCTGCTGGTTCTTTTGTAGACGGTATTTAGACATATTTTGCTGAGGTTGCTCAGATGTTGCTGATATGCCAGTTTTTTATTTCGTACAAGTCTATCGCAGTTACATTTCTTTTAGCTATATCTGGTATACTTTATTTTCAAACTCGCCGCACGCGTACTGTTTTGAATTTCCCGAGGGGTTTTGTATGTGTTTTGTACGTGTTTTGTACCGATGGCTTTTGTGCTAGTTTTGTAAGCCACCAATTTTGCTTTTACGGAAATATAAATGCGGAGGACATAATAATAAATTAGACTCAACATATGTCTGAACAAAATTTGATGTTTGTAGCAGTTGTTATTCAATGAAACCACCATTTTACTTGGGCGTTCTACCTTCGTAACGAAACTAGAAATGATGACCTGACAAATCGCTGGTGACACAGTTCAGCCACCTAAGTAAACAATTAAATTTCCCCAGCGTGTACCAATGGTGAAAGGCTGGAGGAACAGGAGATCTGGCAGGCTCTCACCCGGTCACTTTCCCCACCGTATGGACATCTTACCCCGCAACGGGGGAAGAGGCAGCAATAGCCTTGGCCCGCATAACCAAGCCGCCACCACACATTATAATCACTTATTCGAAGATGGCCATTCAAATCTTCATTCGTGGTAGCATTTCGTCTATTCTCCGAAATCCCCATACTCAACCATTCGACATCGTCTGGACCCCGGCCCCCCCTGGGGTGGGGGGCAAAGAGGCGGCCCACAAAGCAGCACGAGAACTAAACAGCCGTGCTAGGGTCGCTCCTGCTTTCTAACACAGTTCTCGGTCGCCAAGCGATCGTCTGCTCTCGTGAAAGCCACGAAGCATTATCGCCTCTGCCGCCGCCGTTTTCCCACTGCCGACACATTGCTCACGAACGCTGAGAAGCGCCTATGGCGACTTCTTCAGACCGACTCCCTCGACCGTAGATCCCTCCTCCACAAACCTACTCCTCTGAGGTTCCTGAGCCCAACTGTCCCCTCTGCTACTCCCTGGACGCACTAATAATAGTAATAATAATAATAATAATACTTTATTTTCAGCAAAAAGAGAAACTGTACAGAAGTCAGGCCTACCAAAGCCTCATAGGGCTTGAACGGCAGTGCCTGGCAGAGCGGACAAACATGCTACATAAAGAAAACTAATATAACAGAAATTTGTAGCTAACTAGCAAACAAACATAACACTGTTTACTGGGCAGTCAATGAGGTAAACATCACCAGAATACTGAAAGGACTTATACAATATAATGTCTTAATGCTTTCCTTAGTTTATACTTAGTTTGAAAAGAGAGGTAGTTTGGAGGAAGTTGATTGAAGGCATGGGGCACATAATAAATTCGACTTCTTTTCCCGTATCTCGTGGCGCATCTAGGTATCAGATACGGTTCTTTAGGGCGGAGGCAGCGCGTCGGAATGTACGGAGTCTTAAAACTACTACTCCAGTAATGCTTCAATACAATGGTTTGTAGCAACAGAGAGTCGAAATTTGGCATAGATAACATGGCAAATATGTTAACATCCCTGGCAAGGTCCAGGTCGTACGTACGCAGTAGTGAACGCAAAATAGAATCAATCCTATTTTTCCATCGTGAGGCACGAAACCCATAAACCGTGACACCATATCGCAGCACACTATAGGCCAAAGCATGAACAACAGTTTTTCGTACTGACATCGGCACCAAATATCTGATATCAATCCTATTTTTCCATCGTGAGGCACAAAACCCATAAACCGTGACACCATATCGCAGCACACTATAGGCCAAAGCATGAACAACAGTTTTTCGTACTGACATCGGCATCAAATATCTGATATTATACAGCAGGCATGACACAGCTCGAAGCTTCCGGCAAACATAGGCGAGGTGCGTATTCCATGATAAATCACTATCAAAATGTACGCCAAGATATTTTACGGTATTTGTACAATTTATTGAAGTGCAATTGCAAGGGAAACAATCAGATGTGTGTAGAAAGAAAGAGTAAGCAAGATTAATTTTCTTCAATGGATTGTGAAAACAAATAAGGCGAGTTTTCGAAGTATTAACCGTGATAACATTAGCCGCAAACCAATCCATGGCTTTTGTGGCAGTTGCTTGTAAAGGCGATATCGCATCAGAATAATTTGACGCAACTGATAAAATTAGTGTGTCGTCTGCATATTGGAACAAGGGAAGGGCTATATGCGAGCTAAGATCATTGACATAGATATTAAATAATAAAGGACTTAAAATAGAGCCTTGTGGAACACCCGCTGTGATCGTGGTGAAATCACTATAGGTTCGACCTATCTTAACGCACTGCCGCCTGCCATGCAAATAATTTTCTAATAGCAATAGAAAAGGACCGCGAAATCCCAGCAACGAAAGTTTGTTTAATAGCAGCTTATGACATACGCTATCGAATGCCTTACTGAGATCTAAAAGTAGCGCGCACGCTACCTTATTGTGCTCAAAACTTGAATTGAGCATATCAGAAAATTCTTCAAGAAGCACTTGCGTGCCTTTACCACGAATGAACCCATATTGGCTGGATGAAAGGACGTCGTTCACCTCCAGAAAACTTGTCATGGTTCGCAACATATGGCTTTCCAACAGCTGACCGATGCATGATAATACAGAAATTGGCCGATAGTTTTCAATTTTATTGCGCGCGCCAGCTTTGAACAGTGGACGCACTACAGCGGTTTTCATATTGATGGGAATGACGCCACTGGCAATAACAGCATTGAGTAGGGTTAACAAAACGTGCTTGATGGTAGCAAAATTTCTGCGCAGATCATTTATAGAAATATTGTCTATGCCCGGCGATTTGTTGGGTTTCAGGCTATAAAGAATTGTTCTGAGTTCATCTTCTGTTAGAAGTGGAAGATAAGCCGAATTAAGGATACTTTTTTGGAGGGAGCATGGCTGTGCGTTTTGTCTTAAACTACCGGTAACTTGGGAAAAATATTTGTTAAAGTTATCAGCGGAAGTTTGCCAGGGTGAGGAAAAGTGCGTGGATATAAAGTCGTCATTATGATTCTGTTTAGTGTTACGTCTCAGACAGTTCAGCAACGACCAGGTCTTTCTGCTGTCTGAACGGGCGTTCCAAAATCTCTTTCTAAAGTGTTTTCGTTTAGCCAAGCGGATCATAGCATTTACTCGATTTCTGGACTGCCAAAAATTTAGATCTTAATTCTACACAGTTAGGGGCTCGTTTTGACTGGGCCCAAAGTATGTCTTTTTCTTTTATTGCAGCCAGTATTTCACGAGTCATCCAAGTATTGTGCGAGTTACGTTGTCGGATAGTTACAACGCGGGTAGCTAGTTGCTTAAACTGGTTAAACAGCGCAACGAAGTCAGCGTAAATTGCACTGTGGGGTGTAGTTAAAATAAAGTTTTGCCAATCATGTTGTTCGACTACTTTATCAAAGACCTTTGGATCTACTAACGAGATTTGTATTCTACCACAAGCAGTAGGTGGTGTAGCAGCCTCCTTTGTTAGCGAACTGCAGACAAAGTAATGATCAGCCAGTTTAGTCTCAACAATTGCAGACTTTACGCTGAGACTGTCAACCCGGACGTTTATGTGGTCTATGCATGATGAGACGAAGCGACCAGAAAGCATTTCTTCGCGTGTTTTGCTTTGAATAGTATTTTGTAGTCCAAATTTAGATAAAGTATCAAGGTAATCACCTACAAGAGCGATGTTTGGGCGAAGGGTGTTAATGTTAATATCCCCAACCATACATATGTTGTCTTCACGAGCAAGGGACGCTAGCGCACAATCAAGCTCTTCTAAAAACAATCGACCGTTACAACAAGGTGGACGGTAAACAGATATTAAAACCAAAGATAACTTGGGAGTGCTCATGCGCAGGGCAACAACTTCAGCGTTCAAAAACGCTGAAGTTGTTGCCACGGCAAGTGGGCCTGTCCTCTTAGCCCATTTCACCCCATCTCCAGCGTCGAACAGTTGGACGACCAGCTCGGCTGCTCGAAACTTGGGGCACAGCTACTTCTGGTTGACCGAGATGGCACGGCCGGTGCCAGCCTTCGGCCAGCAGCCACCACGCGTTCCTATTCAACTTGCATGGAAAATAAATTGATTTCTGTCTTTTTCTCTCTTTCTTCATCGGAAACCCGGCTGTTGCAGCTGACATAAATTTCCTAACTTGCTCCACAATGCTCTTCATTAGGGGCCGGCCGTATGGTTTCGTTCGTTGGCTTAAACATATTTACAAGGTAGACCGTGCAGCACGTGTCAAAACGGCGGCATTCGACCCATGGACTTTCAAAACACGACGTCCACACCTAAGCTCGAAACCACTCGACGATGCTGGAAGGCAGTGCGTGGACCCAATAATTTGGTACCCTAACAGAGGCTGCCAACGAATATTGTCCGGTGATGGGTTTGGGTCGTAGTTGACAAATTTCGGAAGTGATAACGCTTGTTTCTTTCGCACCGATCTTGAACGCGAGGCCAAAATTGCTAATACTGCAAGTGATGTAACCAAAGCTCTTTATTTAGACCAAGAAAAGCTATCGCGCTTCAGCTTTTCCCCCCAATCAAGCTACGGTAGCCGCGAATAAAATTGAATGCCGCACTAGATTTCTGGCGTTGATAAACTTGGTTCGTTACGCACCGATCTTGTAGACAAGCATATCATTTTAACAAAACAAGCGATGTAGCCAGAGCTCGCGTATCTAACTCTCAAAAAGCTATCACAAACCCCCCATCTTCCCGATGAAGTCCAAGCTAGTCACAAAGGAATGCGCTCTTTTGAACAGAAATGACTTGTAATTGCCTCAAGGCCCCCGATTACCGCACGTTAAAAAGACAATGATTATTTTCTGCGGAAGTAATGACCCCAAACCAGGAGATGGACATGGAATATGGACGATGTCGCCTGCTTTCGGATGAATGAATGAAACTTTATTAATGATACGGGGTGCTTGGTAGCCTAGTTGGGGAAGAGGGGAGAAGGGAAAGGGAGTGGGGCGGTCGTCAGAGTCGTCCGCTCAGGTCTGCCGCTCGCACGAACTCCCACAAAGAAATGATCGTGCTCGCGGCGTCCAAGTGAGGGGGCGGGGTTGTCCGTTCTTCCAATGATGTAACGTCGGCGCCCTTGTGCCTGTTCCTAAGCGGTGAAAGGCCGGGGCAATGCCACAGTAGGTGCCTTAACGTTGGAGAGGCACCGGTATTGCACGTGCAGCACGTCGCAGTGGCTGCCTCGTCGCCCTCATCATTCTGATCGGTGATGTCCGCTTGTGGGTCACCGCCACGAGCTCTTTTGGATGCAGCGTGTGCTCGCCACTTTGCCAGAACATCTTCCGTAAGGGCAGAACCTGTCCTAGCCTAGTATATTAGCACTTCCGCACCACGCGGAAGCCCTTTGGGAAGTGGGTGGGGATTGTGTGGCACCTTCGCACTGAGTTCTCGTTTGGCTTGCACCTTCATCCGCTTGCGTTCCTCGTCCGGGTCAAGAGCAGCGGAGGCCCGAGGGACTGTGTCAAAGGGGGACGAGCGGAAACGTAACCGGTCGCCTCACCGCGTCATGGGCGGCACCGTTTCCGATGCTGCCCGCATGCACCAGGACCCAGTCCACCCGCACCAGTCACGCCGTAGAGCTCGTGAAGGGTTGCGGCAAGCGACTTTCAACGTTGTGCGCCAAAGTGCCGGCTGTAGTGTCTTCGTCGGATTTTGAGGGCGTCCAAAGAGTCGTAAAAACGGTGAAGGTTTGGTCCTCGCACAGAAAGTGGGCTGGTCCTTGCACAGTCAGTCAACTTCTCTAGTGCATAAAGGATGGCCTGCAGGTCAAGGTGACCTCACAGGTTGCTCTTGGCAGTATTGAAACGCCTGCGCATCACGCGCTGCTGTCCTCGGACGGCAGCGACCGCTGCCCGGAAGGTTTCTGGGTCCCAGGCGGCGTCCGTGAACATGGCGTTGTCATGGAAGTCAGCCCTCTCAGCAAGGGCGGTTCGTTGGGGGCCGTGTGATCCAGTTTCATGAGTCGGCGCGCGAGTGGCTTCGTGACACGAACCCGGACGTCGTCCCAAGGAGCGATCGCGCGGAGCACTTCTATCTGTTCACCCAGCTGTTCCCCGTCCAGCTCTAGGAGCGACCGGCCCGCTGGCGTGTAGAGACGGCGGCGATCGTGTCCTGCCTTGCGTTCTGCGATGATGTCTCTGAGCGGCGGGATGCGAGATTAGCGGTGAGCTCCTCGACCTGGGCATGGCGGGGCAGGCCCGTTAGTCACCCGAAGACACTGCCCGGTGTAGTCTTTCCCAGCTTGTCGTATTGCGATTTTGTCAGGTCAAAACACACAGCTCCGTAGCAAGCTTGTGACGTTAGTATTGCCATTGTGAGGGGACGAGCTGTGCGTGTGCTGGCTCCTCCGGATTTGTGGGGTATGCGTCTTACAAGATGCAGAAGCTGTTTCCACTTAGGCTCTAGCTGCCGTAGCCACGCTGCCGCACCTCCGCTTTCGTGTATCGGGATGCCAAGAATCTTGATGTGCCGGTCTGGAGCTCTCTCGAGTGTCTGGCCGGCGAGGTAGAGCTTGACCTTTTCGTTTTCAACCGTGGAGCCGCGCAGGAGAATATATTTTGTTTTTTCCGGACACACTTCCATTCCCGTAGTCTTCAAGTAGTCAGCTAATGTATTGAGGATGCTTTCTGGTGCTAAGTCGACGCTGATACCTGGCGAGCATAGAGATCGGCTTAGCTCCCACGTCAGCTCATGTCGCCGTGCATTTTGCCGACGCCGTCAACGCGGGGCAATGTGAACGCGCGTTAGCGCGGAAAATACGCTGCCAGTAGTTGCGGCCTCAGAACAAATCGCAAAATTACGTCGCTAGCAACCCCACGCCAGCTGTATTTCCACGGTAGACCCTGAAATTGCCTTAAATGCCGTAATCAAGATTGTTGGTACAATACTGTTTTCTCTAAAAAAACAGGCTCAAGCTTTCTTGTATGTAATTGTCACTTAGTCACTTACTTGGGCATCAATTTCGCAACGCGTTTTTTATCAAGGTGGGTGTCTTTCAGGAACTGGTTTTCCCTCGAACGAACATGAGACAGGAAAGTCGCTGCTCGGCGAGTACGGCCGTCCGTCAGTTGTATGAACTGCACTCCGTATCGATGCGCGTGCTACTAGCCGTTGACGACACGGGTGTGCATGCCTTCAACTTTCGTTATTTTGCAGATTTATCTATCATGAATTTATCCACCGGATGAACAAGTACTGCCAAGTAGTGAAGGTAGGTGAGTACTAGTGAACCTTGTTTTCTTGTCACATGTATTTAACGTAGCAGAGTTGCTCTCCTACTTTGGTCCGCGTAACCAGTTAGCCATGAGTTTTTGAGTGACTCGCTTTGAGCGTTGCCCAGATTTGTCGGTAAGACGTTTGTACCTGGCTGCTGCCGGTGTAAATAGAATATTTCTCGCGCAATTTCTAGCCCTGTATTTGGTGAAGTGTTTGTGTCCAGTCCTGTTTTGCTAGACAAATGTTTTGATATGAAATGAAATAAGGGAAGCTGGAGAGTGCGAATATGAGTCCGTGTATGTGTTACACGCACATCGTGTAGTTTTAGCGTGATATTATCCACTCTTTGTTTTTGTTTCGTTTCTGCAGACGGTGTTTTTTTTCGTTATAATAGTTTTCGGTTAGAAAACGTGCACAATTATTGAATGATGGCCGTGCGTGTAGCAATAAAATTAAACAATAAAGCGAGTGATTTCCGACCGTACAGCATTAGAATAAAATGCCATCTGGATGCGTTTTTCACGTTTTGATTGAGTGTTCCAACTTTTCGAACGCTCAGTCTGATCGATGATGATGTTTCGATTTTTTGGCGCAAGGCCAACAAAGAGCAAAAAGAGTGCCAAACAATAATGACTACATGAGACTGACATGGGAGTAAAAGTAGAACATTTTAGTAAAAATAAACAATGTAAAACACAACGTAATGAAGATGACTGGTGTAAAGGGCCAGGTTGTCAAGGTGCATGATACAAATCTGGTGAAAAAAGTTTACGACGGTAAGAAACTCAAAAACGCTTTTGATTGAAAACATGGCTTCGTCTCCTAAGAAGTATGACGGGTGTGGTGGAATATGTCGTGTGTGTAGTTGTTGGAAGTATTTGAGTCGTGTCGTGAAAAGTGCCTTACATTGTATGAAGATATGGATCACGGACAGGGCCTCTCCGCACCTACTGCACAGAGATCTTGCAGATCCAGTAAGATGGTGCGAGGGCGTTGCATGAGTGGGCCCTATCCGTAATCTAGCCAAGGCGACTTCAGTGTATCTATTGCTTATATCGGTGGTGTATGGTCCCAAGTGAGTTTTTATTACGTGTTACTTGTTGTCTCTTTGTTCACTCCAGTGTGTTTGCCATGTTTTGCGAAGTTGTTGTCTGATGTGTGGTTTCACGTCGGTGTAGGGTAGTGAGGTTAAGTCTACTGTTTTCAAGAGTGTTGCAGCCACAGCCATTCGATCCGCTGCTTCGTTCACGGCTATACCACAGCGGCCAGGGACCCAGCAGAGGATCAGTTCAAATTTGTCGACATACACATACATAATACCCTTGACCGTCAGATTGACAACATGGTTTTTGGAAGACGTTGTTGACAACAATGCCCGCACAACACTGAGGGAATCTGTATATTTAATGGATTGTGGAATGTGGTCTTGAAGTATTTGATTAACAAGAGGTACACCATACGCCTCTGCCGTAAAGATACGAGTATAACTATTCAGCGTTTTAGTGACATTAAGGCCGGGTCCATGCGAAGCGCAACACACAGAGCTGCCCGTTCTAGAGGCGTCCGTATAAATTTTGGAACATTGATACTTTTGATGCAAATACAAGAAATGCTGCAGAATTGCACTTGTGCGAGCTCGGTTTTTATGTACATGTGTGAAAGATATGTCGCATAATACAGGGCGGAGATGCAATGGTGCTATACAATCTGCTAGAGAGGTTTGGATTGTATCTATACAGGAGACAGCAAGCTCTGACGCTTTCTCTCTAACTCTGTAGGAGAAGGGCGCAGAGAGCGATGGTCGATTAAAAAGAAGTTCACTCATGGATCTATCATATAAAACTGATTTAAAAGGATGGTGAGGCATGGATGGAACTTTAAAAGCATAAATGAGATCTGTGTATGCTTGCTGACGCTGTAGGTTCCATTGGTTGCACTCTATATACAAGCTTTCATTGGACTAGTCAGGAAGGCGCCACACGCCAGGCGGAGCCCCACATGGAGCACTGGGTCCAGCATTCTCAGGGTTGTTTTAGTGGCTGATAAATAGACAATGCTACCATATTCCAATCGTGAACCTATTAGACTGGTAAAACACGGTAAAAGATGTTGTTTTGCACTCAACAAAAGAAATGTGCAAAAGAACTTTCAGCATAGTCAGTGTTTTGAAGCATTTATGTTTTTGATTGTTTTGTGTGGTATACATGTGAGCTTTCCATAAAAGATTAAACCTAAAAACTTGTGTTCCTTTTTCACAAGAATAGACACACGGTGGAGTTGAATGTCTGGATCCGGCCGAATGCCACGCCTCTTGGAAAACAGAACACAAGTGCACTTCCCTGGATTGAAATTAGAACCGTTGCTATGAACCCAGCCTGCTAACTTGTTAACGCCAAGCTGGACTTGGCGCTTGTAGATCGATAGGTTACAAGACCTAAACGATAATTGTACTTCGTCTACATAGATTGAGCAGGAAATCGATGGTGGCAGCGCCTACCGAAGATAATTTATTGTTACAATAAACACAGTACAACTTTAAACTGCACCTTGCGGCACCAAATTTTTCTGCACATGAACCCTAAAGAGTGAAGGTCCAACTCGCACGCGAAACGTTCTTTCCGACATGTTACTGGCAAGCGTGTTCATCATAATTCCGGACATGCCAAAGGACTTCATATCGCTGAGGATGCCGTACCGCCAAGCTGTGTCGAACGTCTTTTGAAGACCAAAGAATACTGTCATACCGTACTGCTTGTGGGGGAAGGCATCTTTAATATATGAATCTAACGCAACAAGTTGATCGTTGGTAAATCACCCCACCCTAAAGCCTGCGTGGCAGCTCTCTTTCAGGCCGTTTTACTCTAAAAAGTACACGAGTCTCCTGTTTATCATCTTCTCAAAGAGCTTACACAAACAGTTTGTCAGGGCAATGGGATGATAACTTGCAAGGGAGGAAGGGTCCTTCTCTTCCTTTAGGAAAGCCTACTACAATGGCCTCCCTCCAAGAGCGTAGAATTTTTCCCGAAAGGTGTATTTTATTGTATAGGTGTAAGAGTGTTTCAAGAGTGTCTGGGTGTAAGTGCTGTATTGTGGTGTATGTTCTCCTATCTGAGCCTGGAGCTGAAGGTTTGCACGTGCTCAGGGCAGCCCTCAGCTTATAGAGAGTGAGTTCAGAGTTGTAAGAAGGTTTTGATTTGTTTTTGTCTTGTAAGGGCTTTTTTTCTGCACATGTTTTGTGTTTTCATGAAAGTGTTTGTGCAGTGTGCTGAACAGGACACGTGTTCAAAGTGTTGTGCAAGTGTGTTAGCCTGGTCTTCCAGTGTGTCCCCTGTTGTACTAACCAGGGTAAGGCTGTGTGTCCGTTGTCGTTTTAGTTTTCGTATTCGTGTCCAGACACTCTGTGTGTCGGTCTAAGAGTTTATGGATGGCAAGAAGGTGTGCCAACTCTCTCGTTTTGCCTTACGACGCACACGTTTTCCTAACGACTTGGCCCGCTGGAAACACGTCGTCACGATTATACAGAAGGCCTCTGCAGCTCCATTGAAAGATAATTTGTTTTCCCATTATCATGTGTTAGAGTTACTGGAATGTTACTGTATATGTATGGTCTTTCGGGGCTTGGACTCTGGGAAGGGGTTTTTTAACCTTCTCAGGAGGTTTGTATGAAGGAACCCGCTCCTTCCGCTGCAAGACAAACAGGTTAGGTCCCACATCCATGTCGTCATCAAATTTCGAAGGGTAGCTGGCGTACCGGGACCCCCCGAGCTTGGCACCCTTCCCGGTGCTCTTCGTTGGAGCCGCGACGGTGGAGGGGTCAGGAGCACCCCGGGTGGCACAGTAGGTGTGGTGGGGGTGGGAACTGCCGCGGGTGCCTCCGTCTCCATCTCCTCTGGGCCATCGCGTGTGCTTCGGGCCGGTGGAGAGTAGGAAACAGAGGGTGCATCTGCATCCCCACCAGACGTTGTCGCCACCATAGCCGCTTCTGGCTCAGCGAACGGTGCGGAGGCGGGTTGGCCTGCAAGAGGTAACCGAAGGGGGGGGGGGCGCGGAAACGGGACCGGGTCCGACTCTCGTACTGGCTTCCCGCTGAAACCAGACGCCTCTCCGCCCCCCGGCAAGCTGCTTCGGAGTACCTCCCCAGGAGGGAAGAGGCGAACATCTTTCGCTACTCTGGGATGGTGATGTTCTCATTTACTCTTAAGGCCATGATCTGTTTTTTTTTTGTTTGAATTTTTTGCAGCTCCTAGAAGAGGCAGCATGCGGTGCCTGGCAGTTAGCAGAGGTGAAGCTGTTCGATTCACAATTGTCGGTTAGGTGATCGTGTGCTTCATATTTTGCGCACGCCGGTTTACCGCGGCAAGAGGTTGTGCCGTGCCGAAATCGCTGACACTTGAAGCAGCGGCGTGGATTTGGCACGTGGGGTCTGACCGAACATCTCATGAAGCGTGCGTTGACCGACTCAGGAAGTGTTGAGCGGTCAAACGTCAAGATTATAAGTTTAGTAGCTATTATTTGGTAGTTTCGGCGTATTAGGATTCTCCGCACTGCTAGTTCACAGCTTCACAGAATTGTCTATTACGTTTACGCGTTGAACTCAACATTGCGGACCTTTTGTTCTCCTCTGAATCACAATATTGGAGAACCCGATACATTTGGGCGTGGACACCATCCTGAGACCACGAATTTTGATATTAGATCGCCTTTATATATCATCTGTCTTATTAGGAAATGCTTCCTTGGTCAGCCCCACCAGAATTCCACAATGTTGCTTGTGGAATGGGTCTCAGTGCAGTGTAGCAGATACAGAAGCTCAGTTTAGATTATTGTGCCGCAGCACACGCGATGCGACTATAACAGAAAACTCGAAGAGGAAGTTACCTCCTCAGGGCTATTGATTCTTCCTGACATGCAGCACGTCGTTGTTGGTGAAGCGACCGCCTGAATCACAAAACGGAGACACCACACACAGAGCAGTGGCCATACACTCCACCCCCAAGAATCTGCAAACTCTCCCAGTCATAATAGCAGAAAGAAAAAATTTTGAGCTAGGTTCAGCTACTGCGTTAAATGCAAAAATGGAACTAGCTGTGCGTATTCATCCGAAGTGAAAGCTAAGAGTAATAACCCTATATAGCATGTACACATTCTATACGGAGAAATCTGAATATTACACTACAAAACGAGGACTACTTCGGAAAACGTGCTCCTTTCCTAATGCCCTAAGGTAGCAACCTAATGCGACCACTAAAGGCTGTGGTGTTGCTACTTCATACCTACGCACCAATAGTTCTGACTCCCGTGTTTAGGGATCGCTAATTTGACAAAATAAATGTCTTCGGAAACAAGAAACGTTTCAGCAGCTCACTAGCTAATTTAAAACGCCCGTACCACACAGAAAAATGCACCGGGAAACGTCGCATTGAATATCCAAATAGGACTTGGAAAATACACATGAAGACGTGCGCATAATGTACTAGTAGCATCGGAAGTGTACACGCATAAAATTTCTCCTTGGTGTGCACCAGACTCTCACACCCATTCTTCCAGGTTACTCTGAAACGGTTTAACACCAAAGTTCAGTTCCAGTGATTGCAAACTTTTATGTTTGGCCCTATATGCTCCCCACTCAGACGCGAACACTGCTGTGCGAAGACGCGCAAGCGTTGGCGTAGCTTACCCTACCCATACTTTTGGTATCTTTCGCGGTGGCGACGCAGGGAACACAAAAACCATGGTACCTTGAATTCTCAAAACCTGCCTGTGGAAGAGCCAAAGATCCCAACCTAAGAGTCCTAGAGCATCTCAAGACAGCCTCATATACACAATTATTAGTCCGGCTTTGTTTAGGTGAGCTTCCCCGTAATTGCTGGAATTCGTAGCAGACCACTACTCAGGCATGTTTATTACGAGTGTGTCTTTTTATTCCTACCTATCAGACCCCTCACACTATGCTCACATCTTAGATGGACATGCTTCCCTAGCAGCAGTATCAAATTCTACTGTGGCAAATTTTTGAAACAAAAAACTTTATCACCCTAAGCAGTTTGTTCAGCTGTACAAGCGAGAGCCTTAGGTGCGACGATCAGCGTTACCAACCACAACTGCTGCATACTGATAAAGGGTGCACGTGCATGAAAAGTTACGCGTTAAGTTACGCATGCCTGCATAACACCCTCTTTCGTCCTCCCGATGTTCTAAGGCAGTGGCCGCCGTAAACATACTTGGCCTGACGGCGTGCGACCCCTCTTCTACGCTGCCCAGTGAGAGCACGACGTCGTCGCCGGTGTTATCACCTGGGTCGTAGGCTGCGGCAATGCGGTGTTTCCCATCAGCGCTGTTAATCGGCACCCCTTCCCAATTTTTGCTCTTTGGTTGTTTGGTTGCTTTTTGTGTGTTTTCTTTCCAGTGTCTGGCCACGCTCAGCTTTGTTAGCTGATGGTTATCTGAGTGTTATCTTAGAAGGGAACTGCGCGTTTCGGTCTTCTTCAGTTGTATACGGCACAGGCTATTTATTTTGATAGAGAGAGTGTAGTGCCTTGTCTCACTGGGGAGGAATGTTCTCCTTTGATCGTCAGCGTCCAAGATCTGATTCGACGGTTCGCGAAGTGTTGTGGACGAAAGATATAACATCGCAAGGCAAATAAGACGGCATACCTTTTGTTGGCACCCATTATTTCAATTCACAATGCTGACTGTTTCTCCAAGTTTTGCTCATTGTTTTTTCATTTGAGGACCCCACGTTTTCTAAGGAAAAATTTGTTTTAGCAGAAACCTGCCTCGTCCTTGGCTTTGTGATTACATAAGTGACGTAGATTTTACAGAAATTTGACATTAGGAGATAACATAATATTCAACGTAGCGCAATGTTATTTTTTGTAAGCTTTCACGCATCATTTAAACATCAGTGAGGAAAGATAGATATATTGAAACGTCATCTAAGGACATCGGTCTTTCAAGAGGCAGCAGACTCTTCAAAAAACCTATATACAAACTGTGCCCGACGATGTCCTAGGGCTTCTGTGGCCCGTTTCACCACGTTTTCATTCTCTTTACAACAACTGCAGGTGTTTAATGTGAAAACGCAAAGATCGTCCACCTTCTCGAATTCACCAATACCCGTTATATACGGCTACCAAACTCAGAGTGTGATAATGAAAAGTCTTTACACCATAGAGCATCCATAAAGACCCTAGCACGCCTTTTCCAGTTTAAGCAAGGATAACTTTGGTCCCCCCGTCATGGCATTTACAGCCACGCTGTTTTGTAATACATTCACAACATATTTAGATTATTAAAATTGTAGATCATGCCTTACATTCAAGGCTAATCTGGCCGTGTGCGGCATAAATGGAAGAAACGCCGGCTGGTTTTGCGTGGGCAGTACTACACTGCAGAACGCTGATCCCTCGAGACACTGCGTAACTTTGTTCGAACAGCAGTGTTTTGATTAATTGCTGCACTGTGTTGGTACAAAACTGCATAGAATAAATCTTGGAACAAATTGCATAATCTTTCACTGAAGAACCGGCGCGGCGTTAGGTTGGAGGCTTTTCATTTTATGCTTTTGGCTGTTTTATTGCTTGTGTTCTTTGGGCTATTAAAAAAAAACATAATCTCCTATTAATGCCTTTAGGGAAAAACGTCTGGCGAGGTTCATTTTTCACGAGTTATATTTCTATGTCCAAAGTTAGTTTGGTTTTTCTGGTATTTGTGAGCTCAGTGCGGCATTCCAGCTTTAGGTCTCTGCCGCATCTGCACCCGCATCATGATATTTGCTGTCTGTACGCACAAAACTATCGCCGGAGTGTGAATTCATGTGCAAGCAAAAGCCTTTGCTTATGTTCTTAGCCTCTTTTGCTTCCATATTTCACTTGTGTGGTTGCTCGCTCCAACCCCGAATTTGTTTACTGCCCTCGTACCCTCGCTCTGCCTGATTTACCATGAATCCAGACGTCACTAGAATTTCTCATAACCGTTCATATTTAGTGTATAAAATTCTGTATTTGAATTTTTTTGGCCACCAGGGTGTGGTTTCAACATTCCGTGTTAGGTACAATATTTCCATATATTTCGGAGCAGGGACCTTACGTTACCTGGCCGGGGTCACCGAAAGGTAGTCAGTGCAGGCGCCTCTGCAAAAACAATTGCATTCTACGCACTAAAACTCACCCGTTTTTCCGTGGTGACTTCACAACACTAAACACTTTCACTCGTATTTATTGATGTATTTATATATTTATTTATTCAGTTACTAGGGAAGCCCAAGTTAGTATGCGAGGGAAGTGGGTAGGCCTGCACAAACATGCAGCAAATACAGCCACAAAAAAATGCAATCAGTAAAGGCCGCTTGATATATAGGACATAAACTAACGGATAGGTACAAAACATAGGGGGAGCAACTTCGTGTTAAACAGCATCAGGTGTGTCACCAGTCATGTGAGGAAGATGACCGCACATTAAAGACTTTGTTTGGCATATATGTATCCTGAAAAGCATGTGTATTATCCGAAGAAATACGTGCCTTGTGACGCTAATAAATCATAGTTGAAGCTTATTGTCCTTGGGAAGGTAAATATCTGTAAATAACGCGTAGTTGTAGTAGATTTTGGGAACTTGAGACAGGCGAAGCACCTGAATGTTTAGAGAAAAGCTGGTAAAATGGCGTTGACTTCCCTAAGTGACGCTCGAGAACTGGTGGTAATTAGAATAAAACACCACGCACAAATGTGTATCGTGTCATATTTGCCGATTACTAATTTATGACCGCCGAATAAGTAAGATGCTGCGAACTCAACTTTGCTACGTACCAACAACTTTGTTAAAAAAAATGAGTTGAACAGGTGCCTGAAATAAAATTTTCTGAGCTAGCCAAATGTGCTAATATCTTAGCGGGTATACCTTTATATTGTTGTTGCAATTAGGCGGTCACGCATCCTTGCTATGACCCGCTGGCCTCGCGCCATATTACTGTTCAATGTAAAAGGTGTCATTTTATAATTCACTTTTTTACTCGCACCTCTCTTACTTGCTTTTGGTCTGGGATAGGTCGACTCATTCTAATCTACTGAAGCTGCTAAGTTAAGATAAAAGTTGGTCTTAACACGTTTTAATGCACCATACTCCTCCAACAAGCTTGAAATATTTCTGCAAGCACATATAGCGCATGTCCCAAATATATGCTGGCATCCGTTAAGTGCGGCCTTGAAAAAAAAGTAAAGAAAAACAGCAAAGCTTTGTGCACTTAGTCTAGTTTTACCAACACTGAAACCCATTAAACTACCCGTTGCAGCAAACAATTTGAAAGTGGTCTCGCTGCTTTTTAATTTTTCAACGGTGAGGTTATCGTTTTGGAAACCAACATTACTAAAGTAATATGATGCATCCAGTATTGAATTATCTTCTATTATTTTTTTGCCAACTTAGAGAGTGCTATATCTTCCACCCCCCAACAGGCTGTGAAAAGTTTGTATAAACTGGACATTATTAGTTTCGGGATGGTTTTCAAGGTTGTTGTGGTTGTATAATTATATTTGTACATCCCAAAAGATATCATTCTCGCTATCTTGCAAAGCGCAAGGGTTTGTGAAGCTTTCTTGTCATTATTTAGGTGTGTTTTTTTGTTAGATGTCGGTGTAATGTGCTGTGTGGTAATCCACCTTATTTATTTGTATTATGGCATGAATACTTTTGAAATTTCTCTCAATCATTTCTTCATTCCAGCACTCCTTGCTATGTTAATGGCCATGTGTGAGGGGTGTCGGGTGTCTGTCGACATGCTTCTTTTGGCAGCATTTACACGCACAGTCTTCCACCATGTGATGGGAAATAAAGCACTATTACGAGAAATAATATTACAATTATTGCTGTAAATAATACGAAGATATTTGATAATAAATATAATATGATTATCATTGGTAATATTTCTGATATAATTTACATATATAAATATGCTGGCACTCCCAATTAAGGATTATTGCATGGAGGGCACATACATTCTGAAATGATGAGAATTATACAGAGGGTACTACTATAAGAAGTGAAATATTCTAAGGCCGGGGCCCAGTGCCGTTTGCGCTGGAACTGAGTGACCCCCCATGAGTACGGGCCACGCAGTACGGATGCGCAAGCAGCCACGAACGCCACGAGCGTGGAATAAAACGGGGCCACAGGTTTTTTGGTGCACATCATACCGTTCGACGTGTCTCGGCTCACCTGCCTGTCGCATTCGTGACATTGCTGACCCTGACGCTGCAGCGGAATCAAGGAGCCAGAAATTACCCTCCTCGCAACACCGGTGGTAATTCTGTGTCCCCCAGTGCCTCTTCAGATGGCATCTCCTCCGTCACCTGCCGTTTGGCCACCTTCAGCGCTCAGCACCCCGACGTGTGGTTCCTTCAAATCGAGGCAAATTTCCGTGTGGGCACATCACGTCACAAAACACCCCCTAGAACCACTTCCAACAGTCACTACCTATTTAAATCGCGGTCGGGGTTGGTGACATCCTGGCAAACCCACCCACGACGAACGCTTAGGACACAATAAAGGCTGCCATCTAAAACCGCACGATGCCTTTGGAGCGTCAGCGTTTCTAGCGGCTGCTTTCGGCGAAGGAGTTGAGTGACCGTCGACCTTCGCAGCTCCATTGCGAACTGCAAATCCTGCTGGGCGACACACCTTCGGCCACTTACTCCCGATTGCTGAAGGTGCTTTTCGTGCAACGGCTTCCCAGGTCTGTGCAGATGATTCTGGCGACGGCTTCTGAACTTCTCTTGCTGCAATTGGCCGCGGATGCCGACAAGGTAATGGAAACCGCCACATTGCATTCGTCTCAATCCACGGAGGCATCCACTCGATCTACCGAACATACCACCAAGATGGCGCCTACCGCGTTGCCCTCATCAGTATCCGACGACGTCGTAGCTCTACAAGAGCGCATGCAAAACCTGTAGGAGCTTGTCGCCTCAGCTTCCTACCACTCGTCACAAGGGTGCAACACTCGTCGGTTTGTTGTATTCCCCGTTCGTCGTCGGCGCACGTTTACCGTCAGTAATACACACCCGCCAACAGCCTCGCCACACTGATTCTATGTGCTGGTATCATCACCGCGTGGGTGCAGCGGCGTCACGTTGCACTCGTCCTTGTGACTGGTCTGGAAACGCGGCGAGGGATCGTCAGCGGCTACGACCGATTCCCAAGAGAGCGACAGTCGCTGTTCAACCTTATGGATGAAACAAATGGCAACGTTTTCCAGTTTACAATGGTGCTGAAGTGAGTGTGTTCCGTGCCAATTTCTATGACCGCACTGAACCACCACTGTGCCTTCTCGAAGCTATTAACAAGTCTAGCATTCCCGTGTACAAGAAAATATCTCTGATGGTAAACACCAGCCTACCCTTGCGTTCCGCTGGATTTTGCTCGTGGTCAACATAAGTCCCTCCATAAGTCCCTCCACACATGGCACGGAAAAGAATCCTGGACGCCGCATCCGGCCTTTCTGTCACATACGGATTGTCTACGATCTACCCGTTCGCCTTTAGGCTTCTTTGCGACCTACGTTCTCCGTACCAGAAGTTGCTGGATGAGTTTTCTTCTTTCACTGCACCTCCTGACTGAACAAAGCCAGTGAAACATCACATCATTCATCAGATCATTACAACCGGCACCCCTACGCATGCCGTGGTGCGTCGCCTGGTTCAGAGAAACATAAAATCGGGGAGCATTGATTTCATCAGAAGGTCGACTCAGACATTGCTCGCCCGTCCTCGAGCAACTGGTCCTCGTTATTACAATTGGTTCCAAAGGAGTCAGCGGAGAGGAGAACCTTCGTAGACTACCGCTCCTTCAACGAGGCCACTGTACCCGACAGATACACCCTACCTAATTTACAGGACTTTACCAATAACAACCGCGGATGTACCCTATTTTCAAAGCTTGACCTGCAAAACGTCTGCCATCAAATCTTTGAACCCCGGATAACGTCAACAAAACTGCCATCCTTACACCGTATGGCCTTTTCGAATTCACCCGGATGCCTTTGGGGGTGCGCAACGCAGTTCAGACTTTTCAACCCTTCATAAATGTCGTCCTCCGTCTCTTACCTTTTGTTTTCGGCTTCATTTATGACGTTCTTGTCGCCAGTTCATCGTCATCTCAGCATCTGCACCATCTACAGATAGTTTTCGAACGCCTAGTAGAGCATACCCTCATCCTTACCAGCGAAAAGTGCGCATTCGGGTTGCTTTCGCTGGAGTTTCTCTGTGACCTCGTTCACCGCAGTGAAATTCGCCCTCTACCAGACCAAGTGAATGCCATATAACACTTCCCTTGGCCTGAGTTCTTACGGCAACTGCGCCCATTCGTCATTCTGGTAAAATATTACCAGGGGTTCATCCCAAACTGTGCGGCCATTGTGCACCCTCTTGAAATTTACCTTCAAGCTTCCAAGTCTCCCGAGTGCAGGAGTGAATGAACTGAAACAGATAATCGCTCATTTACTAATATCAAGGATCGCCTGGCTTCCGCTACTCGCTTTGTGCAGCCGCGCCACAACGCTCCCACGATCTTTATGGTGGACGCTTCCCACTGTGCGGTTGGACGCGTACTTCAGCAACACATCCGTGGCACCTGGCACCCGTTCGCTTTCTTTTTGAAGAAGCTTTCTGCAACTGAGAAACGCTACAGCACGTTCGGGGGGTACCACATGGCAGTATACCTCGCTATTAGGCATTTCCTTTTTTTTTTCTTGACGGCCGCAGCTTCGTGATCTTCGCCGATCACAAGCCCTTACGAACGCCTTCAAGTCATCGACGAATATATATTGCCCCCGAGAGACGCGACACTTAGAGTTTCTTGAAGAGTTCAAGACGGACATTAGCATGTCATGGGAGTTAACATCATCCCAGCAGACCCCCTTAGCCGTATTTCGTCCATAAAACGATCCGGTTTCAGTACTCCGAAGTTGGCTCAAGCTCAACGAGATGACGAGGAGCTCCGCACTCAGCGTTCTTCAAACAGTTCCTCTCTGCAGATCCAGGACATTATCTGCCCTGATTCGGGATTGAACATCGTTGGCACCATTGACCCAGTTTGAGGCCGCTGACGACCGTCCCTTCCTGGTACTCTCAAGCGCATTGCTTTCAACTCTATTCACAGACTCTCTCATCATAGAGTTTGTGTCTCATGGCGTTTGGTTTCCGAAAAATACGTCTAGTCTGGCATGAGTACGGACGTACGCCCATGGTCTTGTTCCTGGATCGCCTGCCAGCAATGCAAGGTCTCTCGGCATACCACATCACGTCTGACCCCTTTTCCCTTGCCGGACTCAAAGCTCTCCACAATTCACTTCAACTTCATTGTACCGCTACCGCCATCTATAGGCTACCGTTACATCTGGACAGTGATCGACCGTTGTACGCGCTGGCCGGAGGCGGTTCCAATCGAGAACATTACGGCTGAGACTGTTGCTTCCAGACATAGGTCCACGTAATCACCCGTTTTGGTGTGCCTTCGGAGATTTTCCCAAACCATGGCTACCAATTTGAGCCCGCACTCCTTCATCGTTTCACATGCCTACTCGGTGTAACTCCCCTAAAAACAACGGCCGAGCATCCTCACGCAAACTGCATGGTCTAGAGGTTTTATGGGAAGCTAAAGGCCTCACTGATGACTCAGGGATCACCTGAACAGTGAACAGTTCACCTTCCTCTTGTGCTCCTAGGATTTCGCATTGTCATCAAAGAGAATCTTGGTTAAGCCGACTCTCAAATAGTCTATGGCACGTCTTTGCGCTTACCGGCGGCTTCCTGGTCCCTCCGCAGCCGAAAGACAACCGTACCTGCCCTGGTCTGTCCTACGTGAGCGATTTAAACCAGTTTTTGAGCTACATCCTTCACCAACCACCACGGTCGTGTTGTAAAAGGCACACTTTTATCCATCCAAACCTTTATCACAGCCAATACGTTTTCATCCGTGTCGACAGTGCCCGGTTGCCACCTCAACTGCCATACACCGGCCGACATCTCGACATTTCACGCTCTGACAAGACGTTTACAGTTTGCGTAAGCGGCCGCAACACCATCGTTTTCATCGATCGCCTCAAGCCCGCTTACACCGAAGCCGTCCTGCCTACGTTCAACTCCATCCTCCACAATTCCACCCTGAAAATCACCACTCTTCTTTCCGTTCGCAACACCACCCGTTAACCTTGCAACGCAAAAAATATGCATTTTTCTGCGCTGCTTTCTACAACGATCATAGGCGTGTTAAACCCAATACTGGTTTCCTTGTTGTTCAGTGATCACTTATTTCTTGTTTGTTGTGGGTCTTTTGTCATTCTTGCTAACTTTGTCTGTGTAAAATGTATAAAAACAACCAGAATTACAATACGTATGTCTGTATTATTTATATTTTCTCGAATTTGGTGCATCTGAGCAATGAGAATTAGTTTTGCTTTGTTACAAAATTATCCCTCCATAGAGAGTTTGACTCTACATTACCCTTTTTAAGAACTTTACTCGCAATACCATTCCTGAAATATTTTATTTTGATGGTACAGTACATTTATGTTATACGTAATTTATGCTAATGCTATATTTATTGTGTCTCGCTTCTCAATACTTTTTTCAGTGAACACTTATGGAAATTATGCCCCTTGCGCGTCACTCTACAAGCCACTTGATTGCTTAAGCAAACCGCTTGATGTATGCTTCTGATGCCCTTTTAATCAATGGTATTGTATAATATTATTATTATATTATTATTATTATTCTTGTTAATATTATTGTTATTATTATTATTATTAAAATAATATTATTACGCATCCTTTCTGGGCGCCAGCTTTGGCAAAGACGGCGCCAAGTAAAAATGCCTGTGTTCTGTGCTCCTGCGTTTTTACAGAACACAGAACAGGCACGCCCACGAAAATGCATAACGTTGTTGGACGACGAACCTACACTTAGTGAAGTCTGGTGCGCGGCGCTTCGTGTGTACCGCCTGCAAGATTGCCTCGTCGCCCTGTGCGATCGCTAGCCCTAACGAAGAACACGGCGTTTCATCGGCAACGGCCATTTCGTCGGTCGTTTCATCAAAGGGCCAACATAAAACCCTTGACCATATCACCGAAGTGCTGTCCCTGCGTACCATTCGCGTGGATGGCCTGGAGAGAATTTCTTTCCTCGCGACCAGGTGGCCAATTAGGGGGAGGACAACACCAGCCGGCGCCAGGACAAGGCAACAGAGGCTGAAGCTCACACAAATGTCGTGAAGACCTTACGCTAGGACGCTCGGGCACTCCGCACAGATTTACTCGGTTAAGGAGTATGCTTCCCTCCCTCTCTCGGCTAGCCGAGTTCCCGCCGCTGCCAACCATGTCGACCGGGGGAACAAACCCCAATGGCTGACGCTGAGCACATCGAATTCTGCATCCTCTCTCTAAGCCTATTTAAGCTCGAAGGTGGTTTCTTTGGAATCCCATCGCCTCGCGCATCCTCGCTTGGACGTACCCCCGGAGCACCACCCCAAGCAGCATATATTGCCAAGCTCAAGCATGGCAAATTATCAGTGGCCAATGTGTCCGAGCCTGGCAATATCTCGACCGCTATTATTGGCTTGCGCTTGGGAAAGGTGACAAGACAACAATTGGCCAAGCTCTAGAAGGCCAATATTGGGCAATGCTTGGCAAAGTATGTAGCCATGATAATGCCAATTGGTGGACCTCAGGCTATTTTATGCACATTTTTTTACTTTATGGCCAGTCTTCATAGCCTATGCCTATTTTGTGAGTTGCCTCGCAGCATTCATACATGCTTTATACATCCAAATAAACTGCAAAAATTTAAGTGTGCGCATTAATTTTTTATTTTTACGCACTCGTTCAATAAATTCCTGTACGATAGCATGTAAAAAAAGAAATAGGACCGAGAGACAGAATAAACAGCATAAACTTTGCGAAGCCATTATGTGGCTTGCATAAAGGCACTGAGTACCACAACACATCAGGTTTCTTTGCTTACTTTTTAATATGCACATCAAATTTAAAACGAGTAACCTGGCCTAAGAGTTGCAATAATACGAAAGAAGGTTGTTCAAAACACAAACACGAAAGCAAACACAAACACAATACTCGACAAAAATAAAAAAAAACGTCCTAATGAAGCGCGAATCGATTCATGCTTCGTTTAACTGCTTGAGATGCCTACAAAACAGAATGATTCAGGTGAATTAAAACACGAACCTCCTTCCCAATATTTCGCCGAACTGCCAAGATCACTGTATGTAGTTCAACAGCACAATTGTAGAATAGTCCAGCTTGAAATGTTTGTTTTCTCTTCTACGTCCGCCACTTGGCCAACGGAAACACCTTTACGCTGTACTCATGTAATAAGTAAAAAAACCGTCCGCTACAATGGTAAGTGCATGCTGCTTACTAAATACAACGAGCACCGTCCTTCATTCATGCACGTGCGAAAATATTCAGCTTAAACTTCTAGCTTGTTAACACTTGCAATGAACCATAAACGGTTCTAAACTATTTTTCAAAACTGCGCTTTACCGTAGCAGTTACTTAGCTCGTTCTTGAGAAAACGGTCCGGAATTTACCGAGAATAGGCTTCGTACTCATTCCAGTCGCCCAAGGTGGTATGAAAAAAGTCTAATATACAAGACAACACACCGGCGGTTCCGTGAAACTTTGCTTTGGCTAGTGTAGTCACATAAACAAGTATTCCCGGCTGCAATATCGTGCCGTCAACATTTTATCAGCGTGGGGTTTTTTCTAACAATGCTGGGATCAGTCTACAAGGCAACGCACTACACAATGCGTTCGGAACGCACGAACGTCAGCGTTTATTTTGCAACATATCTATGCCAACTTAGAGGTACAAGAGAACCCTTGTGACCTTTTATAGCGTTGTATTTTTAAGAAGTAACCAATAAAAGCTACGCTACAAACCTAACTTATTGGCTATTAAACTGGTTAGGGGTGCTGCTGGCGGCGTTGCTCAGCTCTGCTTCGCCGGACGCGCCATATGCGAGCGGAAGCGACAAAGAAGCTGAGAGGCAGGGTAAATAATTTGTCGCTGGTCAATATATATATGTTTGTTGTTGTTGTTTTTTTCGCCGCCTGTGTACCTTTATCTTGCGATGTATTTTGTGTTCACACTTGTATCAATTGTTTATCTGTACTATTTTTGCCTTCTGTGTTGCAGAAAATCCCCCCCTATCTAATGCCCTGACGGGCCCTTAGGGTACTGAAATAAATGAATAAATAAATGTGATTACGTTGCTCAAGAAAATAATGAAACGAAAGCTTCATTTATAGCTAGGAGTTTATAAAGCCAGCCTAATACATCCGTGACTCATATAAAGACGCGAGTCTTGCTTGAATGCATGCTGAGCATCGTGAGCCTGCAGTGGGTCCAAGGCCGCTTGTTAGGAAAACACAAAGTCGGAAAAAGGACAGCTAGAACTGGCGTCACACAAATGGAAGCACATGTATGTGACCAACTATTTCTTCGCAAGAACCACCACTAAGCAGCAATCACGCGCGCCAATTGTAATAAATGACAGCTGAAGTTCTTGGTGGGAACGAGCGCTGGCTCTCCCGTACCGCGTACGAAAAAATGAAATGGTCACTCACGTTTTGAGCGGCCAGCAGCATCATGCAGACGATGTTATTCAACCAGGCAGGAATACTTCAAACGCCGCCACCGACACCAATACGCACTTACAGACACTTGCAGCACTATGGCGGTTTCAATGCCACATAAGAGACGGAGACTTCGGAGCGACGCGTCCAGGCCGCCTGCCCAGCCACGGACAAAAAGAACGCGCAAAGATACAACGCTCAGGTATTCCGTTGGACACCGTTGCGTTAGGACACACAAATGACCCATTCGAAGAGAATGTGTAGCAATATCTCGCACGCTATTTTAAACAGGCTGTGCTTCAATTTGAGCACGCATTTTTTTGTCGCACGGGGCTGTGGCTATTTAGGTAGCTACGTTTTGTTGCGTAGTGGCCTGTTCACCGCTCTAACCGCCGTGTTTGCAAACGCTACGTGCATGGCAAGCGTATGGACAAAATGCGCTTTTATCCATCTGCTAAAGCCTGGCCTCCGATGGGGTTTCCGTGTGACGTGCTTCCGATCGCCGTTTGTTGGCGCTGCATCAATCATTCAGCCGAGTTACCGATTAGTGGCCTCGGCAGCCAATGGGTACCCATGGGGTTTCCAGTCATTGGCAATAAGCCTCTGCTACGTGGGGCTCTCCCAAGAACTCCGTACCACGTGCCCTGGCGGTTGGTGTCTCTGAGGGATTTACTCTTGTGGATCGCAGCCATCACAGCCCCCAATGGTGTGTTTGACACAAAGCGGGTCCGTCTACAACTTCACCTCACGTTTTTGCGGGCCTATCTGGCGTGGGGGCCACCCATTTATGTTCAAACGACTGAATACATGGCACAGCTCTTGAAACGTTTTACGTCGCCGTGGACGACGCGTTTTTTGTGTGGCCCAAACACACTGAGCTGTGGCCTCAGCGCAGTCTTTTCAAGCGTTTTCGGGGAGCTTTGTGCGAGAAAATGACCCAGGCTGAGACCGCAGCGACTTGAGGACGATGGGAACCTATAGTTGATTTCACTGATTTCTGACAACATCCGTGGACTCAGCCCAAACTGAGCAGAATTTTTCTCAAATATTGTTTCTTCTTGCTGGCCAGGTATAATGCTGACTGAAACTTGGTTGTTTGTTCACATGAGTTCTAATGCCTTGTAAGTAAGTAAGTATTGTTGAATAAGGCGAACTTAGCCTTGCATAGCTGCTGGCAATTTCTCCGCCTAATCGTCCCCAATACCATATCAAAACTCTCAAAGTCATCACACCTCACTTAGTCCTAAAATTACAGACACACAATGTCACCCCACCTTACTTAGTCCTGTGGACTGCAAGAATTCGAGTAGGAGATAAGACACCTCTCTTCGCACAATCCAGTGATGTCTAGTTAAAATAATGTCCTCCGATGAAGCTTGGGGCACTCCTAACTTCTGGAGATCACGAAAAAAGTTCGTTCGCTCAGGGTTGGTTTTGCAGCAGTTCACAATGAAGTGATCAATATCACCAGTCAGACAGCATGAATGGCAGAAAGGGGATAAAACAATGTTGATTTTATGTAGCCAATCTGGTGTACGGGTTGAGTCTGTTCTTACGCGGTGGAGCAGACAGGCTTCGGTTCTTTTTATGCCTTTTGCCACGACTGGTTAATGTACTAGTCGCCACAGCGGCCTTAAGTGCTCGCCACCGGTCTGTTTGTGTATGCGTTGGAAATCGCACCGCGTTTGCACCGTCCTTGTACAACATAAGGCATCCTTGGCTAAGCTGTGAGCATGTTCGTTTCCCGCTACACCGACATGCGACGGGATCCACTGAAATTGCACGGTGAATCCCTACCTGCCTAAGCCGCTTTAGTAAACTAGGAATCCCTGACAGGTCTTTTCAACAGGTGTACCCCACTGCAACAGGTGAACTTGATCCCTCCGCATTACCAAGTTTTCCGGCATAACAGAGACCCTTTGCGTGGTAAACAAAGGCGCAATGGTGTGCTTGTTGCCTTACATGACTCCATCAAATCAAATGCTGCCATGACCTAAAATTTTAGAGTGAGTGTATTTGGTTAGAGGTGCTTTCTGCTCGGGGCGAATGCCTGTTACTGAGTACTTACTACATTTCACCAAAATTCAATGCCACTGAGTTTCAAAACAACTTATACACATTACGAGCTATAACAATATATCACAGTGATCACCAGTTCCTGGCCACTGGAGACTTCAACGCACATCAAATTTTTAGGAGACTGAGAATGGTCAGTCAGCCGTCTCATACAATATATCAGAAGTGTAACTTTCTACTAGATTTCATTTCTTTTGGTTGTTTGCAGCAAGCTAACTTAATTAAGAATTCAAGTGGGAACGTCTGAGTTTTGTTTGATTACCTCGGAAGCTTTCGAGGTCTTCGGTAGTAATGCTAATCTTTTAAAACCTCACAAGTTGCATCATGCAATACTGATTTCAGTGCATATCGAATATGTTCTTCATCACAGTTTCAATGCTTCCGCACCAGGAAGCAGTAGCTACGACTTTGCAAGGACGGACTACGTTGGCTCATTTCACTTCCTAATAACGCTGACTACCCAATAGCTAACCTCAAATATGTTGACGAAGGGACCAATTTTTTTACGGAAATTCTTGACAATGGCTTGAGTAGCTTTGTTCGTTCAAATGGAAATGAAAGCCTATTTTCTCAGTTGGTTTTTTGCTGCACTGATACGAGCTTTGGGCAGGAAAAATCGACCACGAGATAAAGCTGAGAAAACGGTGCAGAATGAGTTTCGGCATATCAGGTCTTTTTTAAAGGTGTGGTTAAGGTCGATAGGTCTCACACATTGCCGCGGTCGAGATTGATGCAACACGCAATTTCAAAGCATTCTAGGGCCCCGTTCGTTCACACACATCTAAAAACCTCCCAGATGAACGAGAAGGGAGCATATGGGGCGTTGCCAATGCCTTTGCGCAACAATTCCATTCTGCATACTGCAAGAACGTGCAGCGCGACCACCTCAACTATCTTTAAGTTTCTAATTTTTAGAGCTTTAAAACAACTAAAGTTGTCATTTTCGTGTGACACTGATGCCATTTCTTCTGCAGTACTGAAAGCGTTTGGTGATATCCATGTTTCAGTCTTGATGTGTAGATGTCAAACTTCTCTCAAGAATGATAAGTTTCTAGCTCGTTCGAAGAATGCAAGTGGTATTCCTCTATTGAAATCAGGTTCAAAATTGGACCCCACGAACTGCCGATTGATATCAATTCTATGTGCTGCTTGTAAACTGTTCGAGTCCATACTGCATAAATTATTCACGTCCAGTAGGAAAGCTAGATTCGCGGTGCGATAGATTCGCGGTGCGATTTTTTGCGGTGTGATAGACCACTCCAAATGTCGTCATCATGATGTAATCTACGTTGATTTCAGCAAGGCTTTTTGGGTCATCTGCTACGAGAACTTACTCAAAGAACTGCCTCAGCTTGATATAAAACCATTCCTCGTATGCCTCATGTCCATTTATTTATGATATTGGTCATGTTTCGTTCGTTTCAATCGGCACTCTTCTCTTTTCTATGAGGTGACCGGTCGTGTACCTCAGAGCTCAGTTCTCGAGCAACTTCTCTTGTAAATTTTGCTAATTGATCTGTCACCACTATTTATTTATGTATATTTTTACATGCCGATGATGTAAAAGTACTGCTGCGAAGCAGAAAAAAACTTCTTTTAAGAAGTACTAAACAAACGATTCTCTATAGGCAGAGAACTAGCAAGGCAGATTAAGACAGGCAGCTAGGTGGTGGTGGTGGCCAGATACCCACTTACGGGGATTGGCCAAGAAGAGTTATGTTACAGTCAATCGTGCGAGGAAAAATAATGGAGCAGAAGAATCAAAGTGGTCTACGTTAATGAGTGAGAGAGGTGGTGGTGGTGGCCCGAAAAATGGCGGTGAAAGACGTCTTTCAGCTCGTGCACTCGCTAGTCCACCAGAGCGTCTTCTTCTTTCAGGATGCAAAGTAGGCTGCCTCACAACCATGGCACCTGCCCTCTTTGGGGGGATTGCGCCCTTTGAAAGTCGAGTGTCTGGACAGCTGATTTCTCGGTTAGCACATTTCTCTAATAACAACCACGGGGCATAGCGCCCCGCGGGATCAGCACCGACGCGGTGCTGTGTAGTTACGATGTGGAAGGTGAATCAGGGGAGTGGTACGGTTTCAGGCGGGCGACGTGGACGATGTTACTCCGAGCTTGAGAGCTGGAAGGACGACGGGGCAATTTCATACGTAACGTCAGTAACTTGGCGGAGTACTTTGTAAGGGCAAGCATAGCGGGAAAGCAGCTTCTCAGAAAGTCCCACACGACGACTCGGGCACCATTGTTAGACAAGGGACCGTGGTGAAAAGTGCACGACGGGGTGAGGTTCATCATAGCGCTTCTTCTGGCTGACTTGCGAAACGGCGAGGTGGGAACTGGCAAGCTGACGTGCTTCGTCTGCTCTAGCGATGGCTTTCTTGGGCATATTCGGTGGACGGGTGTGTGGAGGGAGGCAAAAGGGTATCGAGCGGCAAGACCGGTTTCCTCCCGTAGAGAAGGTAAAAAGTGAGAACCCTGCAGTGTGGTGACGGGAGAAATTATACGGAAAAGTGATGAAAAGGCAGTGCAATGTCCCAGGCGCTGTCGTCACTAGACACGTACATGGCGAGCATGTCCGTAAGGTTTCTATTAAAACTCTACGTAAGGCCATTTGTTGTGGCTGATAAGCTGTAGTCATCTTGTGGCAAATCGACCATTAGCGAAGTATGTCTGCAATGACTTGAGAGAGGAAATTTCGACTGCGGTCCGTGACAAGCTGCCGTGGAGCTCCATGATTCAGTATGATATGGTAGAGGAGAAAATCTGCCACGCAATTTCACAGCTCGTGGTTAGCGCACGGGTGATAGCAACGCGGGTAGCGGGCTTGGTAGTGACAGCAATTATTTGTTCCCGGATGTAGTCAAGGGGAAGGGCACGTGTAAATCTAGTCCGATCCGAAAAAATGGTTCAGTGGGAATTTCGAGTTGTTGTAGCTGTCCTGCTGGTAGTTTGGACGGTAGCTTACGGCATTGGCGCAGATCACATTCACGCACGTAACGCTGCACCGAGCGGTTGAGGCCTGTCCATAATAAACGATGTTGCACACGGTCGTAGGTGCGGGTCAGTCCGAGATGGGCGGCCATGGGTGCGTTATGAAGCTGTTGCAGCACAGTCTGACGTTGGTGTTCCGGAAGGACGAGCCGGTCGTCAGGGCCATCCTAGCGAAAGGTGCGCCGATATAAGACTCCACCACGTATAACGAAGGAGCGGAAGGTAGGCTCCGCGGAACCATGGTTAATACCGTGCATGATGGAGCGCAAGGAATGGTCGCGCCGCGGTTCTTCGCCGATGTTCACTATGTCGGAGACCGCTAGGACACAAGCATCAGTGTTGTTCGATGAGTATTCCGGAGGGCTGGCCGGGTTGCGAAATAAACAGTAGGTATCCTTATGTAGGGCGCCGGATTTGTAAATTACCGAAAAAGAGCATTCATGAAGGCGCAACGCCCAGCGGCAAGGCGACCAGTAGGGGCCTTTAGAAGAGGGGAGCCAGCACAGTGCGTGATGGTCATTCCTGACTGAGAAGTGCCTACTATATGCATAGGGGTGTTATTTGCCCACGGACCACACTAGAGCAAGGCATTCGCGCTCATTTGTAGAGTAATTGCGCTCAGAGGGCCAAAGGAGGCGGCTGGCGTACGCAACCACTCGATCAGCACCAGCTTAGCGTTGGGCAAATACAACTCCAATGCCGTAGCCACTAGCATCGGTGCCAATTTCAGAGGGGGCAGAGTCCTCGAATTGAGCCAAAATCGGCGTTGAGGTCCAGAGTCCAATCAGTGTGAAGAATGATTGCTTGTTGCTGGAGCCCCAGATAAACGTTGTGTTCTTATGAAGGAGATCGGTAATAGGGCGCGCTATGGTAGCGACATTTTGATAAAGCGGCGGAAGTATGAGCATAAACCAATAAATTTATGGTCAGTCTTTAGGTGAGCGGGGCTCAGGGAAATTGCGAACGGCACCGTATTTTACAAGACTCTCGTCGAACTCCCCTCGAATCACCACGTGGCCTAGGATAGTGAGCTGGCTGGCATCCGAAAACCTGATAAGATTTTTAGCGAGGCCGGAGATGTGGCTGTCAAGAATGGGCTAAAAAACGATGACTTCGTCCAAAAAAACAAAAAAATGGACCCTTTAAACCCGTGCAAAAGTGAGTCCATCATTCTTTCAAAAGTAGCCGCCGCATTATTGAGGCCAAAAAGGCATCACTCTGAACTAATAAAGGCGGTCGGGGGCACAAAAGTGGTCTTCTCTCCGCCTTTTTCGTCCACTGAAATTTGCCAATAGCCTGATCGTCTATTGATGAAAAATACTTGGCTCCATGCAAACAATCAAGGGCAATCGTCAAGTGCGTGGTAGAGGTAACGTCCTTTGTATCTTGTTTAGGTGTCGCTAATCAAGGCAAAACATGCAGGTGCCATACTTCTTTTGTACAAGTACGACAGGAGCTGCCCACGAGCTGTACGCAGGCTTTATGATTTCCTTGTCGAGCATCTTGTGAACGTCCTGCTGTATGACGAGCCTTTCAGCCTGTGACACACGGTACGGCCGCCTGCGCATTGGGTTTGCATCAGCAGTGATTATCTGGTGCCCTACAGCAGTAGCCTGGCCTAATGGGAGGTCAATCAAGTCAAATATGTCTTTATACGATTCGAAAAGGCGGTAGAGCCCTTCAGCTTCTGCTGCTCGAAGTCTGGAGGCAATCATGTCCACTAGCGCGTCGTCTTTGCCTAGGCTCCGCAGAGGTCTCGTTGAAAGGGCTCGACGGTGCGTCCGCCAATAGAGGGGAAACTTGATAACCATCACAAAGGGAAAATGGTTTCCAATGAAATACCCTGGGGCAGTACTTGCGTTGACAGGCCGAAGTTCAGAAAATGGAGGCTGATGACATTGTAAGTCATTGTCACTACGGTTTCGGAAGAGTGTCGTCGCACTCGAGTCGCACTGAGCGTATCGGCGAAATGACGTACTTACCA
This sequence comes from Haemaphysalis longicornis, assembly GCA_013339765.2. Taxonomy (NCBI): domain Eukaryota; kingdom Metazoa; phylum Arthropoda; class Arachnida; order Ixodida; family Ixodidae; genus Haemaphysalis; species Haemaphysalis longicornis. The sequence goes on from CM023454.1 coordinate 68,346,644, forward strand.
TTAAGCACGGCCGGCCGTGACGAGAAGGGCACCAATGTCATGGTTTTTCTGGCAGACGAACATTTCTTTCGCAATAAAGGTGTGCCCCTGGTTCGTCACCTGCTGTTAAAAAAAGAGGCACCTTTAAATAGAGGACACCGGAGGAGCCGTATATGAGGGCAGCATGTTCCTGACAAAATTATCGAGACTAAGAATAACGTCATTGCGACACTTTTTAGGGACAGTGAACGGGACAGGGATTTGGTGGCCGGACATTTCAACGCGAGCAGTATACAGCCCAGAGGCGACCGGAATGCGTCCGTCGGAAACACGTATGGCAGTGGTTGGGGCAGTTATGAGGACTCTGCAGTTAACAGTGGTGATTAGAGTTCAATACAGAAATTTGGCTCCAGCGCCAATATGGGCAACTGCAGGACGCCATATACATAAACGTCTAGTAATGGGACGGGCGATAAGTAATTCGGCTTGTCGTTCGGAAAGGGGCCTTGTGGCTACCGGGTTGGTTCACAGCGCAGACGGAGCGGATGCCCAGTGTTTGCGATCTCCTGGCGTACGGCAGGCTTGTAAAAGCGGGATGGACGGGTAGTTGCTCACAGATGCGTGTGAAACAGAGAGGCTGGTGCCATTTCCTGGAGGTCGCGTCCTATAACGTGCGTCAGATCCTCAGGAGCATCTCGGCCAGCGTCATACGGGTAATGTCGACGAGAGGGTACGGGGTCCTCACAGGAAGATGTCGGAGCGGTGTTCGGCATTTGAGTGAATGACGCTGCGATACGGCAGCTTTTGGCCTGCTCAAACTTCCGACATTCTTTCATATTAGCTCTGACAGTGGTGCAGTCTTTGCAGAGCTGCAAGTGAAGGTGTCATCTGCGTGTCTTTTGAGAAAATGGCCTATTTTGTCGGCCTCTGTCATCTGGGCGCCATCCTTCATGCAGAGGGACAGCACGTCCTGGATGTTTGCGCACGCGTCGCCAGTTGCGTTTTCGCCGCTAGGTGACGTCCTTCTGGTTGCCCAAATAGTTCCCTCAAACGGGACTTGCAATCGCCCCAGCTCTTAAGTTCGTGCTCGGCCGTTTTATACCAGACCTTCGATGTCCCTTCAAGTGATATCCTACGTTGGCCAGAATGATTGTGGGGTACCACCTTTTATGGCCACTCACGCGCATGTACACCTGCAGCCAATCGTCAACATCGATGCCATCGCTGAGCTAACGAGGGTTGGAGATGATGACGAATTGTGGCGCGGATCCCGAGGCTCCAGAAGTCAACATCCGTCCTTCTTGGATGTAGCGGCATCTCCGAAGCTCCATTCTGCATTACACCTCACCACAGATGTTGCGGAGCCATGAAAACGCCTATTAACAAATAATAAACAAATATTTCTCTATTGGCCGATAATGAGCAAGGCAGGCTCAGACAGGCGCTAGGTCTTTCAGCTCGGGCACAGGTTAGTCCACCAGAGCGTCTTCTTCCTTGATGGCTGGCTAGGCGGCCGCCCAACCATGGCACATGTCCACTTTAGGGGGTTTGCGCCCTTTGCAAGTCGACTCTCTTGACAGCTTATTTCTCGGATAGCTCATTTTTCTAATAACCGCCACGCGGCAATATTTATATATGTATCAAACACAGCCAGCTGTTCCGCTCTCCATGGAGGACTCTCTTCCTTTTCGCATCGGTGCTCATACAACAAACTCCTCCACACATTTAAAACTAAGATAATGTCATACACAAGAAGATCTCACAAAATCTTGTGCTTCAGTAACATCAGCGGTGGATTACTGCGACTCTAGCTAGAGGCTTACGACCTATTCGTTAATTTCTACAGTAAACTTAACTTGTCCCCAGGTATTGAAGTAATTACTCGTTTACTTGTATTACTCTCCACGTATTCAAATTATTTCTTCAATAGCTTTAAGTTGTGTGTCGCGTATCGAGGGTGTTCACGTTGCCAAATTCTCCTCTCAAGCTCTACACAGCTATATGCCGTATTCAGCTTGAGTATGCACCTGTAGTCTGGAATAGCACGTGCACAACAAACAGTACGCTTATCGAAAGCGTCCCAGAGAAGTTTATACCTATCTTCAACCATCCTTTTTGCGATATTACTTATTATACCCATGAATCATCTTCTTCATTGATGCTATCAGGCCTTAACTTCCAGGCGTGATGAGGCTGACATTCTCTTCCTGTTTAACATTATTCACGGCCATAGGTGTTGTGAGCTGGTACAATATGTCCTCTTTAACGTACCGCAAAAGTTGACCAGAAAAAATATCTTTACAATGCCAAAGTCTGCAGGTCTTCTGCCCTCGGTTCTGACTGCAAAGCTGTACAACCGGCACGAGCATTACTGGCTATATATTTAATGACTTGCTACTCTATTTCGACAACGTGCCTGTGAGTTTGTACTGGTGTTAAGATGTCAACTTTACTCATTCTGTTGTAGGCGCCGATATGTGGTCCGTGCGGCTGACCCTACATTTATTTTCAGATCAGTCTCGAAGGTAGCAGAATCCCCTCGAATCGGGAGCGCCCGTTGAATGCGGACCGAGCCACGAAAGGCCTGGGTGTTCTCTGGCGCGTGGCTCGTCGTTCGTGTCCAGGCCACGCGCTGGACAGGCACTGGACGCCATGCCACGCGCAGGTAGCGGCCGATGATGATGAGGTTTGGCGCTTGCTGTCGATGGCTAAGTGCCGCTTGGATGCCAGTAGAAGAGCGTCGCTCATGACGCATCTCGACGATTTGAGATGTGGCGGACGCGTTCACTCCAGCTCCACTGCAGTCGCCGCCATAGTACGCTCGAGAAGCACACCGTGGTACTCGTTACCGACGACAATGAAAAGCCCATCCTCCAACGAGCTGCTGCCCCATTCCGGTGAGAACGGCCATTAGAACAAAGCCGACTTCAATGTTTTCGTTGCCGACAACCCCAGTACATACCGCAAAGCCAGCCAAGCCGACTCTAAGGGCAGCTTAAACATGACCAGCATGGCTGAGCGGACGCAAAGTTCCTGAGACACCAGTCCGTATCTCCAACGGACAAGCCACATGGTCAATTGACAACGTAACCCTTTCTCCGCCCTTGACGGGTCGCCAACCAGTAGTAACGTGCGCCATCAAGGTTAAAAACGTCCGCCGCCCCACATCGCAAAGCACTGACCATGACGAACCGCCCTTTTCTCAAGGGCGAAATTCAAAGTTAACCATTTCTTGCGACTACGCCGACGCCATGTGTGCCTGCGATGTACCCGTCATCGGTTCTGCCTGAGTCCTCGCCTACTTTTGGTGGCATCGTCCGACACGGTGCATACAGCTGACATTCCGGGGTCACCTCTAGATTTCGCGTCATGCACAACGTACATCTGCGGCCAGCTCTTACCCCTGAAAAACTAGTCGGACAGCTTAGGGTGCTGCTAAAAAACGGGCGCACTGACGTCGCGGGATGCTACACTTACCTACGACCACTTTTTCAGACCTGTAACATCACCTACTATAATGTGGACATTCGCGACAACCTGACATCGGACCAGCCGATTCATGTTCAAGCTCGTCCGGTACTCAACTCCCAGCCCAGGCCAACCGGAGGTTATAATGTGCACAGGAAGCCCTCATGAAGACGTCTTTGGACTGTCAGCAGATGCAATTACGGCACCGACCAAGACGACTCTTTGATCTTAGATCCCTTTTCACTTAGACTATTTAAGGAGCTCTCACAGTGGACCCACCCTGCTAAATAAGCTTTCCTCGTTCGTTAGTTGTACATGTTCTTAGTTTTTTGTGGCGCTCCACGCTAGGGGAGGTGTCCGGGCCACTAATTAATGTAGACGCCCATGTTGTAGTCGGATGACCCTACATTTATTTTGAGATCAGTTTCGAAGGCAGCAGGATCCGTGAGTCGGGGAGCGCACATGGAATGCGACCGAACCACGCAGAGGCCTTGGTGTTCTCTGGCGCGTGGCTCGTCATGCGTGTCTAGGCTACGTGCTGCTTACGGTGGAGGTAGCGGCGAATGATGATGATGGTGGGCGCTGTGCTGTCGATGACGAAGTGCCGCCACACCGTATTTGTATTTTACCATAGTGTTCATCACCTTGATTGACTTTAATTAGGTGACCTTCACTTAGGTGGCCCTCTCGTTTTCTTCTTTTTTTTTCGCGTTTAAATTCCTTGTTTTTATGATTAAAATATGCCTCACTCTTAGGCATTACTTGTGTGTATGAATGGGTGCTCGTTAATTGGTGTGTGTTTGTTGTGTGGTATATATAAAGATATGAAGTTCTCCTTGTGTGTACAGGCTACTATTACCGTAAATTTTTTTCTACCGATATTCTACACCAATTTTGTATGTTTTTGTTTCCGTGCGCTAGCACAAAAGCCCCTGGCGGTTCCGGGACATGTATAATCTTATCTGTCTTTCAGTTTGCACAAGGGTTATTCCTTTGCTTAGCGTATAATTTTATACCCGTGAATGCATACCTTGGGCAGTAATCTTAAATAGGTTTGAAAGCATTATATTTCACATAAAGCATTCTCAGACAGCTTTAAAATCCACACCTGGTAAAAAGAATTCGACGCACACTTCATCCGCGCCTGACTAGACGCCGCAATATTTAAACTGCGAGCAATTTCAATTCCATCGAGCACCCTCTCGGTGGTGCATGGAAATTACTAAATCAAACTCAACAACCTCCCAACAAAAACAGAAACTTTAGAAATGTTCCCATGATAACTCGGTGTGAACAGAATTTTTCATCCAGTAAAATTTGAACCTCAGATGAAGTCTTAAACGCATTAGAATACAGTCATCCTCTCCGAAATCACGAACAGACAAGCACAAATACCTGGTTGCATCAGAGATTTAATTGAAGAATTGGCGCAGTAGCTTTCAGGAACTGGTGCGTATAACTGTGGGTAACTGTTTAAAACGGTTTTTTATCTTTCTGCCCCATGTCACTTTTAACAATGAAGCTTTTATCCAGGAACAGGTGTCTGCATGGGGTTTTCAGAAACTGTTTTTAGCAAGTGTTACGGAGTACTGAGAAGCGTATGACACTAAAAATATTGGAAATATATTTAGGTAATGTCGATGATTACACGATGATTACATGGTTGTTTACGGTGCGGTGAAGCCATTAGTCGATATTACATGGTTGTTACTAGGTGGGTTAAGCCAGTAGGAGACCTTTCATTCAAGACGTTAAGAGCATTTGTGGAGTGTTACGATTGCCTGAAATTCACTCATGAATTAAACGACTCAAGATTCGTGCAGTTTCTTCGATTTGTGGTTCAATTTCGGTGCCAAACACTTGTGTTTAGCGTATAAGCAGCACTAAAAAAGCAATTTTGTGATTAGCGCTCGGACCCATTCAAAGAGTGGTAAAAAGGGGGTATTGGCGTTTTCCTTCTTCCCGATGCTGGCGAAAAGTCCTGCCAGCACCAAGACTCCTATAGTTTTCAGCACCAAGTTGCACGTTTGGAAGTTTGGAACGTTTGGAACTTTTCTCGATAAATAAAAGCATAGGTGGGAGAGAGCCTTTGGCGTGACAATAGGTCAGGGCACCACGTCAAGGGACAGATGACACTCGAAAACACAGAAGGCCTGTGGTCGTCTCTTTACATGCACAATTCTCCCACCCGCCTCAAAAAGGGTGTTGGGGAAATTGTGGTGCCAAACGCGGTGTTTTCCGCTCAAAAACGTTGCAACAAATGTGCTCGGCTGAAAACAGAAGAAAAAGGGCAGCAGCTGTTGCTAACAAGCAGGCCATGCAGCTAGTTGGTTACAAACAAGGTTGTAAAGAAAGTAGCGCTATCTTGGGCAAAATGCTGTATAGGGTCAGGCCGGTAGGTGCAGCAATCACAGCTTGCGGGAGAACCATTCAGCCGTTCAAAGCGCTTTCCTGTGGGGGGCAATCAGCAGACATTGCCGGCACTGAATGTATGTTCCACACTGTTTTACGTTTCAAAAAGACGCTGATATTGTTTTTGTTTTAATGACCAACCCAGCGGTGAATTATTGAAGTGTGGTGCCTCATGGAAGCCGGTCATAACTGTGCATGCACGTCAGGTGTGTCTCAAAAAAGAATACATTATCGAAATTGCGCACTTGTCACGTGCGTAACAAAATGAACCACCTTCTTCGTCGCAGTTTTTTTGTATTTGCTTTGGCCATATTGAGGCATGGCGCCGTTTCTGTGTAGCTTTGTTTTCCGGTCGGACCACGCTACTTAACAAGTTTTATAGTTCGAACCAATAGCCAACAGTTGCGCGTTTGACAATTGCTACGGCTTAAAATACCCAGTACCAGGTACAAAACAGTTACAGCGCTACAACTTCTACTCCGTTGACTAGAACCCTCAAAACGTGGACAGCCAGAATATTTTGAAGTCTACGAACACTTCCCGTGGTGCATGCCCGCCTTCCGTGTCAGACTCGACCGTCTTTTAACTAAAAAAAACGCCGCCGGATACGTACCGATGCGCCCCTGTGTCAAAACATCAATCCTAGACAAGTTAACTACTACGAGTCACCTAAAATCGTGAACACAGTTCAAAATAAAGCTGCTCAAAATAAAAAAAAAACAGAAACCCAAACCTACAAAAAGTAGGTAAAAAACAGTACCACGCAATACCAGTACCTGGTAGACTTGACAAGGCAAAACGTAAACAGCGATGATTTTTTCCTAGTTTTTTGAGCACTTGCGCACTGCTTGTGAGTTCGTGATACGAAGCTCGAGAACCTTCCAACGTAAAAAAGGCACCGCGAAAAGCTTCCAAGTGAGTTCCGTTGTGAGTACAAATTTCTTTAGACAGTAAATTGGTGCATTAGGTTAATATCCTTGAAAACTATTCACGGTAGTAAATAGTTTAAGCAATCGCAAACAGCAACGTTTAAAGTTACAACACAGATACAAACCAGTAAAAGGTCACGCCCTAGAAAAAGTGCATCAGGTGGATCACTAAAATATATTGTTCTTCTTTCTTCGGCAATGTTGTAGATCGGATTCGTTGATTCTCAAAGTAATACCACAAGATGAAATGGGTGCGAGACTAATACCGTTGAATTTCATTCGCTCGTCGCAAACCAGCGCAGGTAACGTCGGTTAACTGCTTCCATGTCACTTATATATTCTTTTACGTTTCAGCAGAGCATAATTTGGGCCTCGCTCTTATGGACGTTGTGCCCTTCAAAATCCTCCGTAGTGTTAGCTACGTGACATTACCTAGTGATTTTCTGCGGTTCATCAACTTTCGTGAGGTGGGCGCTTTTGTGATGTTTATCTATCTTTACTTTATAATTACACATATATGTTCAGCCACAACGGTGAAACTTTGATATTATGGCTCCTCATGCCTTTTTATTAGGTGTTCTGTACACTCTCAGAGTAAGGCTATGTCAGCTACAATGCTCCAACCCCGCCTTACTTATACCCCGCAGGTCTCGCATGATTGTGCTCCCTCGGTTGAGCCTAGCAGAGGAATTCCGGCAGGTTGTTCTATTATGCCCACTACACTTCACCTTCTTCATCAGGCACCTTTATCTACTTTGACGCTTTTCCCTTACACTCAACAAAGACAATGGCTCGCTGCATATATCTACTTACGACCCTTAACCTCCAGATTTTCATACATCTTTGGTAGAAAGCCTTGGACCAACTCCGGCATTGAAATCTATGCGTCGCTAGATTGAAAGGGCCTCTTGATGCCACGCGATTTCAAAGCCTCTTTGAATAGAGGAAACTTCTCCGAAGCTTCTCATTTATTTATCTTAATTTTACTCGCTCTGTCTCTAAACATACCGTATTTGTTCCTAATCTTGCGTTTCTCAGTCTGGCGTCTTGAACATGCCATCGAGACATGGCAGAAATTTGGGGAGATTCTACGTTCCTGTCGTGGTCTCCTGCAGATCGGAAGAATTTCGACTTTGTTTATAAAGCATTGTCGTTCCCCAATATATATCTCATATATTATATGCAAGAGTCTTAAGTTCATCTCCTCAATTCACTGCTTCTTTAACGCTTGCAAAATTCCAACGTTTTCTTGTTGAATCAAACACATTTATTCTCTCACTGCGGTGTAAAGTGGCTATACAGTTTCAACGAAGATATTTCTTTTCCGTGATCGACGACGTAAATGCAACCTGCTGCAGAACATGACTGGGTGAACCAAGCCAGTTACCTGGGTTTTTAAGAATCTAGTATACATATCCGCTTATGCGAGTACTTATTACCTTGGTAAGAGAGCTTGCATACAACCGCAAATTCTTGTGACAATATTTGAATTATCGTACTGCCTGAGGAAATATAAAATAAAAATTTTAAGATTTCTTCTCTTAAAATTCACATTGCCTCTCCAAGCGTTAACACTCGGGGGGGAAACATGCTGTGGTCCCAGTTATAGAATAGCGTCGATGTTAGTATCAGTTCTTTAAAGAATGAAGCAATCTTCGGGGTCGCAAGGAAAACCAACAGGACGTGGCCACCCCAATCTCTAAAAAGTACGTTCTTTGAGGCTAACGTTTAACGTTATGCTTTACTAAGCAGCGAGACTATGGTCGACCAGCTTTGATTACGCCAGGGTTGTCAGTTAGCAAAACGTTCGGGTAATTGCCTGGTATAAACAAGACATTATAACAGACGCGCGATGTGCGTAGTGCCTTATAGCGGTGCACAACATACACGTTCCACTTTAAGCGAAGAAATGACCTCCTCTTGCATGGATGTGTGGTTAGTTGCTATAGGTCCTAACATTCTTGAACTGCGACACCAATGATCGAATCATTGCTGAGAACTCGGCTAACCGCGTGTGTAAAGGCCATGGGGTCTTACATATGGTCCTCACCGAGCGTAAAACTTGGGAAGACATTAAAGAAGTTTTTGGAGCTTTGGTTTAACAGCGCATAGTGTAAATGCAAAGTAGTTTTGCGGTCCATGGGTATGTGTTCCAGTCGTACTGTCTTTTTATAGGAATACGTTTAGTAGGCGTTGCAACGTATTGCGTTTATTATGATATAGTGTCACGTCAAGTATTTACCCTTCTGCCAGGCCGTGACCGCTTTGCAGGGCGTCATTGTCCGTGCATTGTTCCAAAACTGAAACGTATCCGTTTGTTCAGCGTCGTGAAAATAATTTTTTTGAGCGTGTGGTTTGAAATGGCCGCGCGACATTAAAATTAAAACCATTATGAAAGAAACGAATTCAGTTTTTGAAATGTTCTCCATCTCGATCTCTCTTGTTTGTTGAGCTATGGGACTGGTTTGTAATAATACGCGGATACGGCACAAAAGGCAAATACTTTTTGGGTTCGGGAAAAACCGTCCGTGCAAAAGGAATTCGTATTTCAGATTGAACCGCGCAGTTTTGTGTCATCGTTATCTGTTTTCGTTTTCTATACAGTGAATTTGTTTTTGATGACAAACGTTAATTATACGGAAGTGCAAAAATATTAGCAACGCATCGTAGACGCCACATAAAGGCAAGAGATTTCCAAAATAACATCAAGCCAATTCTCAGACATATGAACCCTGTATACCACTCCATACGCAGAGACCAGAGAGCGAAGGATCTAAAGGAAGGATTTTTTACCAGAGTGGGAACAATCTGTGTGGACGAGGCAGAATTTAAGCATCATGCTGCATTCGCAGTTGCAGTAACGAACGACCCCGAAAACACCCCCTTAACTCCCTAACTCTTCTCACCTCCAACCCTGTAACTGCAGAAGAGGCGGTTATAGCCCTAGCGCTCGTACAAAGGCCAACCCCTAATACCTAAATCTCCGATTCTAAGACCCCCGTTCAAATTTTTGCCGCCGGCTATTGTACTGACCACAATCCCCAGTAGAACCCGCTTGGGCTCCAGCGCACGCTGGCCATGAGGGTTACGAGGCTGCCCACAGTATGGCTCGAGGGCTTACTACCCGATCCGGGCCCAGCCCATTCCCGTAACAAGGTGACAGATTCGCCAGAGACAGGATGCACTAACCGAAAACCGCCACTCCAGCAGAAACATCGCCCCCCCCCCAACGTACTAATCACACCCGCCCAAGAGCACACGTGAATACTCCTCCAAACAGACACCCTTCCGAACCTAGCTGAGCTCAACCTCATCCACCCTTCACTTTACCCCTCACCTATATGCTAAACATGCGGAGCCATCGCGACCCTTCCCCCCAACATTATATCGGGATGCATCAAATACACTTTCCCCCTAATTCCTCCAATTACCAGTGGAAGGAGGCACTGGCGAGCTCAGGCCAACAGATACAAATCTCCCTGGTCAGCAGAGCCGCCGACGTCACTACCCGGCATAAACTTGCAGCCATAACAGCCTTCTAACAGCGCTAAGCAAATAGGTGTTCTCTCTCTCTCTCTCTCTCACTCTCTCTCTCTCGAAAATGACATCACTACCAGATGGAAAGGCAGCAAAGTCCGTTGCATGCATGTGAAATCCGACGAAAACCGCTGGGGTTGTTACACGAAAGTGCAAAACCTAACTGCAAACCGCGCTCTATTGAGTTTTATCTTGTTGGCAAGCAAAGCTACCGGTGGAAAACTAATTCGTGCTCACCCACCGAGGTGTGGTTAAGTAGGGACGCATGTATTTGGGGCGGTCGTGCGCCACGCGCACCGGTGCCCAATCACACTTCGCGATCTGGATGGTACCGGGCTTGTATAGGGACCGTTTTGTGCCCGATAAGGCGGTCTAAAATTGGCTGCCTGAAGAAGGGCGCGTGTGGTCGAAAGAGTACCGGACATCACCATTGCGGGCGGAAAACTTTCGTCGAATCACGGCGGGGATATTTCGTGGCTTCGAGATGGTCATGGACGACTTCCTAAGAGGCGGCATTTCTTCACGCTACTCACCGTGGTAAGTACAGTGCTGAGCGATTGAAACGCGATACTCGGAGCGCATGGCGGCAGGTGCTTGTTGCGCCACAACTGAGCGCTTGCGAAAGTGAGCTGACGCACTGTCGTATACGGTGAGGGTGAGAGCGTTCCTGACGCATGCTTACTGAATCCGAGAGACAGCGCCTTCAGTGTGTGGTTCTTGGCGGCGCCATAGGGCTGCTACATGCAATGGCTTCAAAACGCTGCGCCTGCGTGCCGGGCGCACCACGATAACACATCGCGATAAATGCGTCTTCAGATTCTTCATAACGCGCGCGGTGCCCGTTCACACAGCATTCCTACGTTGCGGCAGGCTCCTACGTTGCGGCAGGCCACGCAGGCGCAGCGTTTCGAAGCCATTGCATGTAGTACCCTTATGGCGCCGCCAAGAACCACACACTGAAGGACTGTCTCCCGGATGCGGTCCCCTGGAACGCTCTCCCCCGCACCGTATACCACAATGCGTCAGCACGCTTTCGCAAGCACTCACCTGCGGCGCAACAAGCACTAGAGAATGCGCTGAGCAAAATGGTGCAAGCACAGAAAGATATTTCAAGTGCCTGGACAGTCATATCATCGAGCCAAACCAAAACATCGGCATTGTAAGCACACCAGACGCTCAAGCGGCCTTATACCTGAAAAACCTCCGACCTGTCC
>CM023454.1:68358282-68542716 GCA_013339765.2 Haemaphysalis longicornis
ATCTTGTTAACACTTGCAATGAACCAAAACGGTTCTAAACTATTTTTCAAAACTGCGCTTTACCGTAGCAGTTACTTAGCTCGTTCTTGAGAAAACGGTCCGGAATTTACCGAGAATAGGCTTCGTACTCATTCCAGTCGCCCAAGGTGGTATGAAAAAAGTCTAATATACAAGACAACACACCGGCGGTTCCGTGAAACTTTGCTTTGGCTAGTGTAGTCACATAAACAAGTATTCCCGGCTACAATATCGTGCCGTCAACATTTTATCAGCGTGGGGTTTTTTCTAACAATGTGGGATCAGTCTACAAGGCAACGCACTACACAATGCGTTCGGAACGCACAAACGTTCGCGTTTATTTTGCAACATATCTATGCCAACTTAGAGGTACAAGAGAACCCTTGTGACCTTTTATAGCGTTGTATTTTTAAGAAGTAACCAATAAAAGCTACGCTACAAACCTAACTTATTGGCTATTAAACTGGTTAGGGTGCTGCTGGCGGCGTTGCTCAGCTCTGCTTCGCCGGACGCGCCATATGCGAGCGGAAGCGACAAAGAAGCTGAGAGGCAGGGTAAATAATTTGTCGCTGGTCAATATATATATATGTTTGTTGTTGTTGCTTTTTTTTCGCCGCCTGTGTACCTTTATTTTGCGATATATTTTGTGTTCACACTTGTATCAATTGTTTATCTGTACTATTTTTGCCTTCTGTGTTGCAGAAAATCCCCCCCTATCTAATGCCCTGACGGGCCCTTAGGGTACTGAAATAAATGAATAAATAAATGTGATTACGTTGCTCAAGAAAATAATGAAACGAAAGCTTCATTTATAGCTAGGAGTTTATAAAGCCAGCCTAATACATCCGTGACTCATATACAGACGCGAGTCTTGCTTTAATGCATGCTGAGCATCGTGAACCTGCAGTGGGTCCAAGGCCGCTTGTTAGGAAAACACAAAGTCGGAAAAAGGACAGCTAGAACTGGCGTCACACAAATGGAAGCACATGTATGTGACCAACTATTTCTTCGCAAGAACCACCACTAAGCAGCAATCACGCGCGCCAATTGTAATAAATGACAGCTGAAGTTCTTGGTGGGAACGAGCGCTGGCTCTCCCGTACCGCGCACGAAAAAATGAAATGGTCACTCACGTTTTGAGCGGCCAGCAGCACCATGCAGACGATGTTATTCAACCAGGCAGGAATACTTCAAACGCCGCCACCGACACCAATACGCACTTACAGACACTTGCAGCACTATGGCGGTTTCAATGCCACATAAGAGACGGAGACTTCGGAGCGACGCGTCCGGCCGCCTGCCCAGCCACGGACAAAAAGAACGCGCAAAGGTACAACGCTCAGGTATTCCGTTGGACACCGTTGCGTTAGGACACACAAATGACCCATTCCAAGAGAATGTGTAGCAATATCTCGCACGCTATTTTAAACAGGCTGTGCTTCAATTTGAGCACGCATTTTTTTGTCGCACGGGGCTGTGGCTACTTAGGTAGCTACGTTTTGTTGCGTAGTTGCCTGTTCACCACTCTAACCGCCGTGTTTGCAATCGCTACGTGCATGGCAAGCGTATGGACAAAATGCGCTTTTATCCATCTGCTAAAGCCTGGCCTCCGATGGGGTTTCCGTGTGACGTGCTTCCGATCGCCGTTTGTTGGCGCTGCATCAATCATTCAGCCGAGTTACCGATTAGTGGCCTCGGCAGCCAATGGGTACTCATGGGGGTTCCAGTCATTGGCAATAAGCCTCTGCTACGTGGGGCTCTCCCAAGAACTCCGTACCACGTGCCCTGGCGGTTGGTGTCTCTGAGGGATTTACTCTTGTGGATCGCAGCCATCACAGCCCCCAATGCTGTGTTTGACACAAAACGGGTCCGTCTACAACTTCACCTCACGTTTTCGCGGGCCTATCTGGCGTGGGGGCCACCCATTTATGTTCAAACGTCTGAATACATGGCACAGCTCTTGAAACGTTTTACGTCGCCGTGGACGACGCGTTTTTTGTGTGGCCCAAACACACTGAGCTGTGGCCTCAGCGCAGTCTTTTCAAGCGTTTTCGGGGAGCTTTGTGCGAGAAAATGATCCAGGCTGAGACCGCAGCGACTTGAGGACGATGGGAACCTATAGTTGATTTCACTGATTTCTGACAACATCCGTGGACTCAGCCCAAACTGAGCAGAATTTTTCTCAAATATTGTTTCTTCTTGCTGGCCAGGTATAATGCTGACTGAAACTTGGTTGTTTGTTCACATGAGTTCTAATGCCTTGTAAGTAAGTAAGTATTGTTGAATGAGGCGGACTTAGCTTTGCATAGCTGCCGGCAATTGCTCTGCCTAATCGTGTCCAATACCATATCAAAACTCTCAAAGTCATCACACCTCACTTAGTCCTAAATTACAGACACACAATGTCACCCCACCTTACTTAGTCCTGTGGACTGCAAGAATTCGAGTAGGAGATAAGACACCTCTCTTCGCACAATCCAGTGATGTCTAGTTAAAATAATGTCCTCCGATGAAGACATGGGGCACTCGTAACTTCTGGAGATCACGAAAAAAGTTCGTTCGCTCAGGGTTGGTTTTGCAGCAGTTCACAATGAAGTGATCAATATCACCAGTCAGACAGCATGAATGGCAGAAAGGGGATAAAACAATGTTGATTTTATGTAGCCAATCTGGTGTACGGGTTGAGTCTGTTCTTACGCGGTGGAGCAGACAGGCTTCGGTTCTTTTTATGCCTTTTGCCACGACTGGTTAATGTACTAGTCGCCACAGCGGCCTTAAGTGCTCGCCAACGGTCTGTTTCTGTATGCGTTGGAAATCGCACCGCGTTTGCACCGTCCTTGTACAACATAAGGCATCCTTGGCTAAGCTGTGAGCATGTTCGTTTCCCGCTACACCGACATGCGACGGGATCCACTGAAATTGCACGGTGAATCCTACCTGCCTAAGCCGCTTTAGTAAAACTAGGAATCCCTGACAGGTCTTTTCAACAGGTGTACCCCACTGCAACAGGTGAACTTGATCCCTCCGCATTACCAAGTTTTCCGGCATGACAGAGACCCTTTGCGTGGTAAACAAAGGCGCAGTGGTGTGCTTGTTGCCTTACATGACTCCATCAAATCTAAATGCTGCCACAACCTAGAATTTTAGAGTGAGTGTATTTGGTTAGAGGTGCTTTCTGCTCGGGGCGAATGCCTGTTACTGAGTACTTACTACATTTCACCAAAATTCAATGCCACTGAGTTTCAAAACAACTTATACACATTACGAGCTATAACAATATATCACAGTGATCACCAGTTCCTGGCCACTGGAGACTTCAACGCACATCAAATTTTTAGGAGACTGAGATGGTCAGTCAGCCGTCTCATACAATATATCAGAAGTGTAACTTTCTACTAGATTTCATTTCTTTTGGTTGTTTGCAGCAAGCTAACTTAATTAAGAATTCAAGTGGGAACGTCTGAGTTCTGTTTGATTACCTCGGAAGCTTTCGAGGTCTTCGGTAGTAATGCTAATCTTTTAAAACCTCACAAGTTGCATCATGCAATACTGATTTCAGTGCATATCGAATATGTTCTTCATCACAGTTTCAATGCTTGCGCACCAGGAAGCAGTAGCTACGACTTTGCAAGGACGGACTACGTTGGCTCATTTCACTTCCTAATAACGCTGACTACCCAATAGCTAACCTCAAATATGTTGACGAAGGGACCAATTTTTTTACGGAAATTCTTGACAATGGCTTGAGTAGCTTTGTTCATTCAAATGGAAATGAAAGCCTATTTTCTCAGTTGGTTTTTTGCTGCACTGATACGAGCTTTGAGCAGCAAAAATTGACCACAAGATAAAGCTGAGAAAACGGTGTAAGGCATGTGGCAGAATGAGTTTCGGCATATCAGATCTTTTTGTAAAAGTGTGGTTAAGGTCGATAGGTCTCACACATTGCCATGGTCGAGATTGATGCAACACGCAATTTCAAAGCATTCTAGGGCCCCGTTCGTTCACACACATCTAAAAACCTCCCAGATAAACGAGAAGGGAGCATATGGGGCGTTGCCAATGACTTTGCGCAACAATTCCATTCTGCATACTGCAAGAACGTGCAGCGCGACCACCTCAACTATCTTTAAGTTTCTAATTTTTAGAGCTTTAAAACAACTAAAGTTGTTCATTTTCGTGTGACACTGATGCCATTTCTTCTGCAGTATCTGAAAGCGTTTGGTATATCCATGTTTGTCTTGATGTGTAGATTCAAACTTTCTCTCAAGAATGATAAGTTTCTAGCTCGTTCGAAGAATGCAAGTGGTATTCCTCTATTGAAATCAGGTTCAAAAATTGGACCCCACGAACTGCCGATTGATATCAATTCTATGTGCTGCTTGTAAACTGTTCGAGTCCATACTGCATAAATTATTCACGTCTAGTAGGAAAGCTAGATTCGCGGTGCGTTTTTTGCGGGTGTGATAGGACCACTCCAAATGGTCGTCATCATGATTGTCATCTACGTTGATTTCAGCAAGGCTTTTTGGGTCATCTGCTACGAGAACTTACTCAAAAGAACCTGCCTCAGCTTGATATAAACCTCCTCGTATGCCCATGTCCAATTATTTATGATATTGGTCATGTTTCGTTCGTTTCAATCGGCACTCTTCTCTTTTCTATGAGGTGACCGGTCGTGTACCTCAGAGCTCAGTTCTCGAGCAACTTCTCTGTAAATTTTGCTAATTGATCTGTCACCACTATTTATTTATGTATATTTTTACATGCCGATGATGTAAAAGTACTGCTGCTGAAGCAGAAAAGAACTTCTTTTAAGACGTACTAAACAACGATTCTCTATAGCAGAGAACTAGCAAGGCAGATTAAGACAGGCAGCTAGGTGGTGGTGGTGGCCAGATACCCACTTACGGGATTGGCCAAGAAGAGTTATGTTACAGTCAATCGTGCGAGGAAAAATAATGGAGCAGAAGAATCAAGTGGTCTACGTTAAATGAGTGAGAGAAGGTGGGTGGTGGTGGCCCGAAAAATGGCGGTGACAAAGACGTCTTTCGCTCGTGCACTCGCTAGTCCACCAGAGCGGTCTTCTTTCTTTCAGGATGCCAAGTAGGCTGCCCTCACAACCATGGCACCTTGCCCTCTTTGGGGGGATTGCGCCCTTTGAAAGTCGAGTGTCTGGACAGCTGATTTCTCGGTTAGCACATTTCTCTAATAACAACCACGGGGCATAGCGCCCCGCGGGATCAGCACCGACGCGGTGCTGTGTAGTTACGATGTGGAAGGTGAATCAGGGGAGTGGTACGGTTTCAAGCGGGCGACGTGGACGATGTTACACCGAGCTTGAGAGCTGGAAGGGACGACGGGGCAATTTCATACGTAACGTCAGTAACTTGGCGGGAGTACTTTGTAAGGGCAAGCATAGCGGGAAAGCAGCTTCTCAGAAAGTCCCACACGACGACTCGGGCACCATTGTTAGACAAGGGACCGTGGTGAAAAGTGCACGACGGAGTGAGGTTCATCATAGCGCTTCTTCTGGCTGACTTGCGAAACGGCGAGGTGGGAACTGGCAAGCTGACGTGCTTCGTCTGCTCTAGCGATGGCTTCTTGGGCATATTCGGTGGACGGGTGTGTGGAGGGAGGCAAAAGGGTATCGAGCGGCAAGACCGGTTTCCTCCCGTAGAGAAGGTAAAAAGTGAGAACCCTGCAGTGTGGTGACGGGAGAAATTATACGGAAAAGTGATGAAAGGCACTGCAATGTCCCAGGCGCTGTCGTACTAGACACGTACATGGCGAGCATGTCCGTAAGGTTTCTATTAAAACGCTACGTAAGGCCATTGTTGTGGCTGATAAGCTGTAGTCATCTTGTGGCAAATCGACCATTAGCGAAGTATGTCTGCAATGACTTGAGAGAGGAAATTTCCACTGCGGTCCGTGACAAGCTGCTGTGTAGCGCCATTATTCAGTATGATATGGTAGAGGAGAAAAATCTGCCACGCAATTTCACAGCTCGTGGTTAGCGCACGGGTGATAGCAACGCGGGTACCGGGCTTGGTAGTGACAGCAATTATTTGTTCCCGGATGTAGTCAAGGGGAAGGGCACGTGTAAATCTAGTCCGATCAGAAAAAATGGTTCAGTGGGAATTTCGAGTTGTTGTAGCTGTCCTGCTGGTAGTTTGGACGGTAGCTTACGGCATTGGCGCAGATCACATTCACGCACGTAACGCTGCACCGAGCGGTTGAGGGCCGGTCCATAATAAACGATGTTGCACACGGTCGTAGGTGCGGGTCAGTCCGAGATGGGCGGCCATGGGGTGCGTTATGAAGCTGTTGCAGCACAGTCTGACGTTGGTGTTCCGGAAGGACGAGCCGGTCGTCAGGGCCATCCTAGCTAAAGGTGCGCCGATATAAGACTCCACCACGTATAACGAAGGAGCGGAAGGTAGGCTCCGCGGAACCATGGTTAATACCGTGCATGATGGAGCGCAAGAATGGTCGCGCCGCGGTTCTTCGCCGATGTTCACTATGTCGGAGACCGCTAGGACACAAGCATCAGTGTTGTTCGATGAGTATTCCGGAGGGCTGGCCGGCTTGCGAAATAAACAGTAGGTATCCTTATGTAGGCGTCCGGATTTGTAAATTACCGAAAAAGAGCATTCATGAAGGCGCAACGCCCAGCGGCCAAGGCGACCAGTAGGGCCTTTAAAAGAGGGGAGCCAGCACAGTGCGTGATGGTAATTCATGACTGCGAAGTGCCTACTACATGCCTAGGGGTGTTATTTGCCCACGGACCACACTAGAGCAAGGCATTCGCGCTCATTTGTAGAGTAATTGCGCTCAGAGGGCCAAAGGAGGCGGCTGGCGTACGCAACCACTCGATCAGTACCAGCTTAGCGTCGGGCAAATACAACTCCAATGCCGTAGCCACTAGCATCGGTGCCAATGTCAGAGAGAGCAGAGTCCTCGAATTGACCAAAATCAGGGTTGAGGTCCAGAGTTCAATCAGTGTGAAGGATGATATCTTGTTTCTGGCGCCCCAGATAACCGTTGTGTTCTTATGAAGGAGATCGGTAAGAGGGCGCGCTATGGTAGCGAAATTTTTGATAAAGCGGCGGAAGTATGAGCATAAACCAATAAATTTATGGGCGTCTTTAGGTGAGCGGGGCTCAGGGAAATTGCGAATGGCACCTATTTTACAAGACTCTCGTCGAACTCCCCTCGAATCAACCACGTGGCCTAGGATAGTGAGCTGGTGGCATCCGAATACCTGATAAGATTTTAGCGAGGCGGGAGATGTGGCTGTCAAAGATGGGCTAAAAAACGATGACTTCGTCCAAAAAAACAAAAAAAATGGACCCTTTAAACCCGTGCAAAAGTGAGTCCATCATTCTTTCAAAAGTAGCCGCCGCATTATTGAGGCCAAAAAGGTATCACTCTGAACTAATAAAGGCAGTCGGGGGGCACAAAAGTGGTCTTCTCTCCGCCTTTTTCGTCCACTGAAATTTGCCAATAGCCTGATCGTCTATTGATGAAAAATACTTGGCTCCATGCAAACAATCAAGGGCATCGTCAATGCGTGGTAGAGGGTAACGTCTTTGTTATCTTGTTTAGGTGTCGCTAATGAAGGCAAAACATGCAGGTGCCATACTTCTTTTGTACAAGTACGACAGGAGCTGCCCACGAGCTGTACGCAGGCTTTATGATTTCCTTGTCGAGCATCTTGTGAACGTCCTGCTGTATGACGAGCCTTTCAGCCTGTGACACACGGTACGGCCGCCTGCGCATTGGGTTTGCATCAGCAGTGATTATCTGGTGCCCTACAGCAGTAGCCTGGCCTAATGGGAGGTCAATCAAGTCAAATATGTCTTTATACGATTCGAAAAGGCGGTAGAGCCCTTCAGCTTCTGCTGCTGGAAGTCTGGTGGCAATCATGTCCTCTAGCGCGTCGTCCTGCCTCGGCTCCGCAGAGGTCTCGTTGAAAGGGCTCGACGGTGCGTCCGCCAATAGAGGGGAAACTTGATAACCATCCAAAGGGAAAATGGTTTCCAATGAAATACCCTGGGGCAGTACTTGCGTTGACAGGCCGAAGTACAGAAAATGGAGGCTGAATGACATTGTAAGTCATTGTCACTGCGGTTTCGGCAAGAGTGTCGTCGCACTCGAGTCGCACTGAGCGTATCGGCGAAATGACGTACTTACCATTAAGCACGGCCGGCCGTGACGACAAGGACCCCAGTCATGGTTTTTCCGGCAGACGAACGTTTCTTTCGCAATAAAAGTGTGGCCCTGGTTCATCACTTGCTGTTGCAAAAAGAGGCACCTTTAAATAGAGGACACCGGAGGACCCGTATAGGAGGGCAGCATGTTCTGACAAAATTTCGAGACCAAGAATAACGTCATTGCGACACTTTTTAGGGAGAGTGAACTGGACGGGAATTTGGTGGCCGGACATTTCTACGCGAGCAGTGTACAGCCCAGAGGCGACCGGAATGCATCCGTCGGAAACACGTATGGCAGTGGTTGGGGCAGTTATGAGGACTCTTTGCAGTTAACGGTGGTGATTAGAGTTCATTACAGATATTTGGCTCCAGCGTCAATAAGGGAAACTGCAGGACGCCAAATACATAAACGTCTAGTAATGTGACGGGCGATAAGTAATTCGGCTTGTCGTTCGGAAAGGGGGCCTTGTGGCTACCGGGTTGGTTCACAGTGCAGACGGAGCGGATGCCCAGTGTTTGCGATCTCCTGGCGTACGGCGGCTTGTAAAAGCGGGATGGACGGGTAGTTGCTCACAGATGCGTGTGAAACAAAGCCTGGTGCCATTTCCTCGAGGTCGCGTCGTATAACGCGCGTCAGATCCTCAGGAGCATCTCGGCCAACGTCATACGGGTAATGTCGACGAGAGGGTACGGGGTCCTCACAGGAAGATGTCGGAGCGGTGTTCGGCATTTGAGTGAATGACGCTGCGATACGGCAGCTTTTGGCCTGCTCAAACTTCCGACATTCTTTCATATTAGCTCTGACAGTGGTGCAATCTTTGCAGAGCTGCAAGTGAAGGTGTCATCTGCGTGTCTTTTGAGAAAATGGCCTATTTTTTTCGGCCTCTGTCATCTGGGCGCCATCCTTCATGCAGAGGGACAGCACGTCCTGGATGTTTGCGCACGCGTCGCCAGTTGCGTTTTCGCCGCTAGGTGACGTCCTTCTGGTTGCCAAAATAGTTCCCTCAAACGGGACTTGCAATCGCCCCAGCTCTTAAGGTCGTGCTCGGCCGTTTTATACCAGACCTTCAGTGTCCCTTCAAGTAATATCCTACGTTGGCCAGCATGATTGTGGGATCCCACCTGTTATGGCCACTGACGCGCATGTACACCTGCAGCCAATCCTCAACATCGATGCCATTGCTAAGGGAGCCGGGCTAGCGAGGGTGGGAGATGATGACGAATTGTGGGGCGGATCCCGAGGCTCCAGAAGTCACCATCGTTCCTTCTTAGATGTAGCGGCAGCTCCGAAGCTCCGTTCTGGCTTGAACCTCACCACAGATGTTGCGGAGCCGTGGAAACGCCTATTCACAAATAATAAACAAATGATCCTCTATTGGCCGATAATGAGCAAGGCAGGTTCAGACAGGTGCTAGGTCTTTCAGCTCGTGCACAGGCTAGTCCACCAGAGCGTCTTCTTCTTCCTTGATGGCTAGCTAGGCTGCCACACAACCACGGCACATGTCCACTTTTGGAGGCATTGTGCCCTTTGCAAGTCGACTCTCTGGACAGCCTATTTCTCGAATAGCTCATTTCTCTAATAACCGCCACGCGGCAATATTTATATATGTATCGAACACCGCCAGCTGTTCCGCTCTCCATAGAGCAATCTCTTCCTTTTCGCATCGGTGCTCATACAACAAACTCCTTCACACATTTAAAACTAAGATAATGTCATACACAAGAAGATCTCACAAAATCTTGGGCTTCAATAACATCAGCGGTGGATTACTACGACTCGTGCAAGAGGTTTACGACCTAGACGTTAATTTCACAGTAAACTTAACTTGTCCCCAGGTATTGAAGTAATTACTCGTTTTACTTGTATTACTCTCCACGTTTTCAAATTATTGCTTCAATACCTTTAAGTTGTGTGTCGCGTATCGAAGGTGTTCACCTGGCCAAATTCTCCTCTCAAGCTCTACACTACTATATGCCGTATTCAGCTTGAGTATGCACCTGTAGTCTCGAATAGCACGTGCACAAAAAACTCTACGCTTATCGAAAGCGTCCCAGAGAAGTTTATACCTATCTTCAACCATCTTTTTGGCGATATTACAAATTATACCCCATGGATCACCTTCTTCATTGATGCTATCAGGCTTAACTTCCAGGTGTAATGAGGCTGATTTTCTCTTCCTCTTTAAAATTATTCACGGCATAGTATGTTGCGAGCTGCTACAAGATGTTCATCTTTACGTGCCGCGAAAGTTGACCAGAAAAATCGTTGACAATGCCAAATGTCTGCAGGTCTTGTGCCCTCGGTTCTGACTGCAAAGCATGTACAACCGGCACGAGGATTACCTGGCTATATATTAATTGACTTGCATAGTCTATTTCGACAAAGTGCCTGTGAGTTTGTACTGTTGTAAGAAGTCAACTTTACTCATTCTGTTGTAGGCGCCGATATTGTCGTGCGGCTGACCCAACATTTATTTTCAGATCAGTCTCGAAGGCAGCAGAAGCCCCTCGAATCGGGGAGCGCCCGTTGAATGCGGCCGAGCCACGCAGAGGCCTGGGTGTTCTCTGGCGCGTGGCTCGTCGTTCGTGTCCAGGCCACGCGCTGGACAGGCACTGGACGCGCATGCCACGCGCAGGTAGCGGCCGATGATGATGATGGTTGGCGCTTGCTGTCGATGGCTAAGTGCCGCTTGGATGCCAGTAGAAGACGTCGCTTCATGACGCATCTCGACGATTTGAGATGTGGCGGACGCGTTCACTCCAGCTCCACTGCAGTCGCCGCATAGTACGCTCGAGAAGCACACCGTGGTACTCGTTACCGACGACGATGAAAGCCCATCCTCCAACGAGCTGCTGCCCCATTCCGGTGAGAACGGCCATTAGAACAAAGCCGACTTCAAGGTTTTCGTTGCCGACAACCCCTAGTACATACCGCAAAGCCCAGCCAACCGACTCTAAGGTGCAGCTTAAACATGACCAGCATGGCTGAGCGGACGCAAAGTTCCTGAGACACCAGTCCTGTATCTCCAACGGACAAGCCACATGGTCAATCTGACAACTAACCCTTTCCGCCCTTGACGGGTCGCCAACCAGTAGTAACGTGCGCCATCAAGGTTAAACGTCGCCGCCCACATCGCAAGCACTGACCATGACGACCGCCTTTCTCAAGGGCGAAATTCAAAGTTAACCATTTCTTGCGACTACGCCGACGCCCATGTTGCCTGCGATGTACCCGTCATCGGTTCTGCCTGAGTCCTCGCCTACTTTTGGTGGCATCTCCGACACGTGCATACAGCTGACATTCTCGGGGTCACCTCTAGATTTCGCGTCATGCACACACGTACATCCTGCGGCCAGCTCTTACCCCTGAAAAACTTAGTCGGACAGCTTAGGGTGCTGCTAAAAAACGGGCGCACTGACGTCGCGGGATGCTACACTTACTACGACCACTTTTTCAGACCTGTACCATCACCTACTATAATGTGGACATTCGCGACAACCTGACATCGGACCAGCCGATTCATGTTCAAGCTCGTCCGGTACTCAACTCCCAGCCCAGGCCACCGGAGGTTATAATGTGCACAGGAAGCCCTCATGAAGACGTCTTGGACTGTCAGCAGATGCAATTACGGCACCGACCAAGACGACTCTTTGATCTTAGATCCCTTTTCACTTAGACTATTTAAGGAGCTCTCACAGTGGACCCACCCTGTAAATAGCTTTCCTCGTTCGTTAGTTGTACATGTTCTTAGTTTTTTGTGGCGCTCCACGCTAGGGGAGGTGTCCGGGCCACTAATTAATGTAGACGCCCATGTTGTAGTCGGATGACCCTACATTTATTTTGAGATCAGTTTCGAAGGCAGCAGGATCCGTGAGTCGGGGAGCGCACATGGAATGCGACCGAACCACGCAGAGGCCTTGGTGTTCTCTGGCGCGTGGCTCGTCATGCGTGTCTAGGCTACGTGCTGCTTACGGTGGAGGTAGCGGCGAATGATGATGATGGTGGGCGCTTGCTGTCGATGACGAAGTGCCGCCACACCGTATTTGTATTTTACCATAGTGTTCATCACCTTGATTGACTTTAATTAGGTGACCTTCACTTAGGTGGCCCTCTCGTTTTCTTCTTTTTTTTCGCGTTTAAATTCCTTGTTTTTATGATTAAAATATGCCTCACTCTTAGGCATTACTTGTGTGTATGAATGGGTGCTCGTAATTGTGTGTGTTTGTGTGTGTATATATAAAGATATGAAGTTCTCCTTGTGTGTACAGGCTACTATTACCGTAATTTTTTTCTACCGATATTCTACACCAAATTTTGTATGTTTTTGTTTCCGTGCGCTAGCACAAAAGCCCCCTGGCGGTTCCGGGACATGTATAATCTTTATCTTCTTTCAGTTTCACAAGGTTATTCCTTTCTTAGCGTATAATTTTATACCCGTGAATGCATACCTTGGGCAGTAATCTTAAATAGGTTTGAAAGCATTATATTTCACATAAAGCATTCTCAGACAGCTTTAAAATCCACACCTGGTAGAAAAGAATTCGACGCAACACTTCATCCGCGCCTGACTAGACGCCGCAATATTTAAACTGCGAGCAATTTTCAATTCCATCGAGCACTCTCGTGGTGCATGGAAATTACTAAATCAACTCAACAACCTCCCAACAAAAAAAGGAAACTTTAGAAATGTTCCCATGATAACTCGGTGTGAACAGAATTTTCATCCAGTAAATTTGAACCTCAGATGAAGTCTTAAACGCATTAGAATACAGTCAATCCTCTCCGAAATCACGAACAGACAAAGCACAAAATACCTGGTTGCAGTCAGAGATTTAATTGAAGAATTGGCGCAGTAGCTTTTCAGGAACTGGTGCGTATAACTGTGGGTAACTGTTTAAAACGGTTTTTATCTTTCTGCCCCATGTCACTTTTAACAATGAAGCTTTTATCCAGGAACAGGTGTCTGCATGGGGTTTTCAGAAACTGTTTTTAGCAAAGTGTGACAGGAGTACTGAGAAGCGTATTGACACAAATAATATTGGAAATATATTTAGGTATGTCGATGATTACACGATGATTACATGGTTGTTACGGGTGGGTGAAGCCATTAGTCGATGATTACATGGTTGTTACTAGGTGGGTTAAGCCAGTAGGAGACCTTTCATTCAAGACGGTTAAGGAGCATTTGTGGAGTGTTGCGATTGGCCTGAAATTCACTCATGAATTAACGACTCAAGATTCCGTGCAGTTCTTCGATTTGTGGTTCAATTTCGGTGCCAAACACTTGTGTTTAGCGTATAAGCAGCACTAAAAAAGCAATTTTGGATTAGCGCTCAGCCCATTCAAAGAGTGTAAAAAGGGGTTATTGGCGTTTTCCTTCTTCCCGATGCTGTCGAAAAGTCCTGCCAGCACCAAGACTCCTATAGTTTTCAGCACCAAGTTGCACGTTTGGAAGTTTGGAACGTTTGGAACTTTTCTCGATAAATAAAAGCATAGGTGGTAGAGAGCCTTTGGCGTGACAATAGGTCAGGGCACCACGTCAAGGGACAGATGACACTCGAAAACACAGAAGGCCTGTGGTCGTCTCTTACATGCACAATTCTCCCACCGCCTCAAAAAGGTGTTGGGGAAATGTGGTGCCAACGCGGCGTTTTCCGCTCCAAAAAACGTTGCACAAATGTGCTCGGCTGAAAACCGAAAGAAAACGGGCAGCAGCTGTGCTAACAAGCAGGCCATGCAGCTAGTTGGTTACAAACAAGGTGTAAAGAAAGTAGCGCTATCTTGGGCAAAATGCTGTATAGGTCACGCCGGTAGGTGCAGCAATCACAGTTTGCGGGAGAACCATTCAGCCGTTCAAGCGCTTCCTGTGGGGGCAATCAGCAGACATTGCCGGCACTGAATGTATGTTCCACACTGTTTTACGTTTCAAAAAGACGCTGATATTGTTTTGTTTTAATGACCAACCCAGCGGTGAATTATTTGAAGTGTGGTGCCTCATGGAAGCCGGTCATAACTGTGCATGCACGTCAGGTGTGTCTCAAAAAAGAATACATTATCGAAATGCGCACTTGTCACGTGCGTAACAAAATGAACCACCTTCTTCGTCGCAGTTTTTTTGTATTTGCTTTGGCCATATTGAGGCATGCGCCGTTCCTGTGTAGCTTTGTTTTCCGGTCTGTACCACGCTACTTAACAATGTTTTATAGTTCGAACCAACTAGCCCACAGTTGCGCGTTGACAATTGCTACGGCTTAAAATACCAGTACCAGGTACAAAACAGTACAGCGCTACAACTCTACTCCGTTGACTAGAACCCTCAAAACGTGGACAGCCAGAATATTTGAAGTCCTACGAACACTCCCGTGGTGCATGCCCGCCTCCGTGTCAGACTCGACCGTCTTTTAACTAAAAAAAACGCCGCCGGATACGTTACCGATGCGCCCCTGTGTCAAAACATCAATCCTAGACAAGTTAACTACTACGGTCACCTAAAATCGTGAACACAGTTCAAAATAAAGCTGCTCAAAATAAAAAAAACAGAAACCCAAACCTACAAAAAGTAGGTAAAAAACAGTACCACGCAATACCAGTACCTGGTAGACTTGACAAGGCAAAACGTAAACAGCGATGATTTTTTCTAGTTTTTTGAGCACTTGCGCACTGCTTGTGAGTTCGTGATACGAGCTCGAGAACCTTCCAACGTAAAAAAGGCACCGCGAAAAGCTTCCAAAGTGAGTCCGTTGTGAGTACAAATTTCTTTAGACAGTAAATTGGTGCATTAGGTTAATATCTTGAAAACTATTCACTGTAGTAAATAGTTTAAGCAATCGCAAACAGCAACGTTTAAAGTACAAACACCAGATACAAACCAGTAAAAGGTCACGCCCTAGAAAAAGTGCATCAGGTGGCATCACTAAAATATATTGTTCTTCTTTCTTCGGCAATGTTGTAGATCGGATTCGTTGATTCTCAAAGTAATAACCACAAAGATGAAATGGGTGCGAGACTAATACCGTTGCAATTTCATTCGCCGTCGCAAACCAGCGCAGGTAACGTCGTTAACTGCTTCCATGTCACTTATATATTCTTTACGTTTCAGCAGAGCATAATTTGGGCCTCGCTCTTATGGACGTTGTGCCTTCAAAATCCTCCGTAGTGTTAGCTACGTGACATTACCTAGTGATTTCTGCGGTTCATCAACTTTCGTGAGGTGGGCGCTTTTGTGATGTTTATCTATCTTTACTTTATAATTACACATATATGTTCAGCACAACGGTGAAACTTTGATATTATGGCTCCTCATGCCTTTTTATTAGGTGTTCTGTACACTCTCAGAGTAAGGCTATGTCAGCTACAATGCTCCAACGCCTTACTTATACCCCGCAGGTCTCGCATGATTGTGCTCCCTCGGTTGAGCCTAGCAGAGAATCCGGCAGGTGTTCTATTATGCCACTACACTTCACCTTCTTCATCAGGCACCTTTATCTACTTTGACGCTTTTCCCTTACACTCACAAAGACAATGGCTCGCTGCATATATCTACTTACGACCCTTAACCTCCAGATTTTCATACATCTTTGGTAGAAAGCCTTGACCAACTCCGGCATTGAATCTATGCGTCGCTAGATTGAAAGGGCTCTTGATGCCACGCGATTTCAAAGCCTCTTTGAATGAGGAAACTTCTCCGAAGCTTCTCATTTATTTATCTTAATTTTACTCGCTCTGTCTCTAAACATACCGTATTTGTTCCTAATCTTGCGTTTCTCAGTCTGGCGTCTTGAACATGCCATCGAGACATGGCAGAAATTTGGGGAGATTCTACTTTCCTGTCGTGGTCTCCTGCAGATCGGAAGAATTTTGCTTTGTTCATAAAGCATAGTCGTTCCCCAATATATATCTCATATATTATATGCAAGAGTCTTAAGTTCATCTCCTCAATTCACTGCTTCTTTAACGCTTGCAAAATTCCAACGTTTTCTTGTTGAATCAAACACATTTATTCTCTCACTACGGTGTAAAGTGGCTATACAGTTACAACGAAGATATTTCTTTTCCGTGATCGACGACGTAAATGCAACCTGCTGCAGAACATGATTTGGTGAACCAAGCCAGTTACCTGGGTTTTTAAGAATCTAGTATACATATCCGCTTATGCGAGTACTTATTACCTTGGTAAGCAGAGCTTGAAACAACCGCAAGTTCTTGTGACAATATTTGAATTATCGTACTGCCTGAGGAAATATAAAATAAAAATTTTAAGATTTCTTCTCTTAAAACTCACATTGCCTCTCCAAGCGTTAACACTCGGGGGGGGAAACATGCTGTGGTCCCAGTTATAGAATAGCGTCGATGTTAGTATCAGTTCTTTAAAGAATGAAGCAATCTTCGGGGTCGCAAGGGAAACCAACAAGACGTGGCCACCCCAATCTCTAAATAGTACGTTGTTTGAGGCTAAGCTTTAACGTTATGATTTACTAAGCAGCGAAACTATGGTCGACCGGCTTTGATTACGCCAGGGTTGTCAGTTAGCAAAACGTTCGGGTAATTGCCTGGTATAAACAAGACATTATAACAGACGCGCGATGTGCGTAGTGCCTTATAGCGGTGCCCAACATACACGTTCCACTTTAAGCGAAGAAATGACGTCCTCTTGCATGGATGAGTGGTTCGTTACTATAGGTCCTAACATTCTTGAACGGCGACGCCAATGATCGAATCATTGCTGAGAACTCGGCTAACCGCGTGTGTAAAGGCCATGGGGTCTTACACATGGTGCGCACAGAGTGTAAAAATTAGGAAGAAATTAGAGAAGTTTTTTGGAGCTTTGGTTTAACAGCGCATAGTGTAAATGCAAAGTAGTTTTGCGGTCCATGGGTATGTGTTCCAGTCGTACTGTCTTTTTATAGGAATACGTTTAGTAGGCGTTGCAACGTATTGCGTTTATTATGATATAGTGTCACGTCAAGTATTTACCCTTCTGCCAGGCCGTGACCGCTTTGCAGGGCGTCATTGTCCGTGCATTGTTCCAAAACTGAAACGTATCCGTTTGTTCAGCGTCGTGAAAATAATTTTTTTGAGCGTGTGGTTTGAAATGGCCGCGCGACATTAAAATTAAAACCATTATGAAAGAAACGAATTCAGTTTTTGAAATGTTCTCCATCTCGATCTCTCTTGTTTGTTGAGCTATGGGACTGGTTTGTAATAATACGCGGATACGGCACAAAAGGCAAATACTTTTTGGGTTCGGGAAAAACCGTCCGTGCAAAAGGAATTCGTATTTCAGATTGAACCGCGCAGTTTTGTGTCATCGTTATCTGTTTTCGTTTTCTATACAGTGAATTTGTTTTTGATGACAAACGTTAATTATACGGAAGTGCAAAAATATTAGCAACGCATCGTAGACGCCACATAAAGGCAAGAGATTTCCAAAATAACATCAAGCCAATTCTCAGAAATATGAACCCTGTATACCACTCCATACGCAGAGACGAGAGAGCGAAGGATCTAAAGGAAGGATTTTTTACCAGAGTGGGAACAATCTGTGTGGACGAGGCAGAATTTAAGCATCATGCTGCATTCGCAGTTGCAGTAACGAACGACCCCGAAAACACCCCCTTAACTCCCTAACTCTTCTCACCTCCAACCCTGTAACTGCAGAAGAGGCGGTTATAGCCCTAGCGCTCGTACAAAGGCCAACCCCTACAACCTAAATCTCCGATTCTAAGACCCCCGTTCAAATTTTTGCCGCCGGCTATTGTACTGACCACAATCCACAGTAGAACCCGCTTGGGCTCCAGCGCACGCTGGCCATGAGGGTTACGAGGCTGCCCACAGTATGGCTCGAGGGCTTACTACCCGATCCGGGCCCAGCCCATTCCCGTAACAAGGTGACAGATTCGCCAGAGACAGGATGCACTACCGCCACTCCCGCAGAAACATCACCCCCCCCCCAAAGTGCTAATCACACCCGCCCAAGAGCACACGTGAATACTCCTCCAAACGGACACCTTTCCGATCCTAGCTCAGCTCAACCTCATCCACCCTTCACTTTACCCCTCACCTATATGCAAAACATGCGGAGTCATCGCGACCCTCCCCCCAACATGATATCCGGATGCATCAAATACACTTTCCCCCTAATTCCTCCAATTACCAGTGGAAGGAGGCACTGGCGAGCTCAGGCCAACAGATACAAATCTCCCTGGTCAGCAGAGCCGCCGACGTCACTACCCGGCATAAACTTGCAGCCATAACAGCCTTCTAACAGCGCTAAGCAAATAAGGTGTTTCTCTCTCTCTCTCTCTCTCTCTCTCTCTCGAAAATGACATCACTACCAGATGGAAAAGCAGCAAAGTCCCGTTGCATGCATGTGAAATCCGACGAAAACCGCTGGGGTTGTTATACGAAAGTGCAAAACCTAACTGCAAACCGCGCTCTATTGAGTTTTATCTTGTTGGCAAGCAAAGCTACCGGTGGAAAACTAATTCGTGCTCACCCACCGAGGTGTGGTTAAGTAGGGACGCATGTATTTGGGGCGGTCGTGCGCCACGCGCACCGGTGCCCAATCACACTTCGCGATCTGGATGGTACCGGGCTTGTATAGGGACCGTTTTGTGCCCGATAAGGCGGTCTAAAATTGGCTGCCTGAAGAAGGGCGCGTGTGGTCGAAAGAGTACCGGACATCACCATTGTGGGCGGCAAACTTTCGTCGAATCACGGCGGGGATATTTCGTGGCTTCGAGATGGTCATGGACGACTTCCTAAGAGGCGGCATTTCTTCACGCTACTCACCGTGGTAAGTACAGTGCTGAGCGATTGAAACGCGATACTCGGAGCGCATGGCTGCCGGTGCTTGTTGCGCCACAACTGAGCGCTTGCGAAAGTGAGCTGACGCACTGTCGTATACGGTGAGGGTTAGAGCGTTGCTGACGCATGCTTACTGAATCCGGGAGACAGCGCCTTCAGTGTGTGGTTCTTGGCGGCGCCATAGGGCTGCTACATGCAATGGCTTCAAAACGCTGCGCCTGCGTGCCGGGCGCACCACGATAACACATCGCGATAAATGCGTCTTCAGATTCTTCATAACGCGCGCGGTGCCCGTTCACACAGCATTCCTACGTTGCGGCACGCCACGCAGGCGCAGCGTTTCGAAGCCATTGCATGTAGTACCCTTATGGCGCCGCCAAGAACCACACACTGAAGGACTGTCTCCCGGATGCGGTCCCCTGGAACGCTCTCCCCCGCACCGTATACCACAATGCGTCAGCACGCTTTCGCAAGCACTCACCTGCGGCGCAACAAGCACTAGAGAATGCGCTGAGCAAAATGGTGCAAGCACAGAAAGATATTTCAAGTGCCTGGACAGTCATCATCGAGCCAAACCAAAACATCGGCATTGTAAGCACACCAGACGCTCAAGCGGCCTTATACCTGAAAAACCTCCGACCTGTCGACATCAATGAGCAAATGTTTGAAGTAACCGCCTACTTGGCGGCTCCAGACAACTCAATTAAAGGAGTGTTTCACCAGATTTTCCAAGGAACCACAGAGGAAGAGCTCCGAGACCAGATACGGGCGGATGGATATACCGTCATTAAAGGGGAATGCTCGAACGCTCCACTTCAGCAGTGATCACATTCGAGGGCAAAACTCTGCCTCACCACATCTGCTACTGGGGTGCATACGTTCGAGACTACCCCTACAGAAGATCCACCCTTGTATGCCACGTGTGCAGTGAGATGGGACATCGGGCGGATGTCGGCCCGAACTCATCAAAGGGGGCATGTGGTGACTGTGGAGAAAGACACAACCAACAACAGCTGTGCACTCCTAAATGCGCCATCTGTCAAGGAGACCACTCAACGGGGTCCAAAGCCTGCAACAAGTGATACAGACCGCCTGTAAAACCGAAACGAACCACTGACTACAAGACTTCAACCACCGGCACCCGGAAAACAAGACTGGAGACAGAAACCGGACAACGACACTGGTCGAAGTCTAAAACAGGAAAACCAGCCAATCCCTCATCCATCACAGCACCACCAGGGACGGCCCAGGATAGAGACAACGGCCGGCGAGCCGGATCCAGACCAAGATCCGCGTCAGGAATCAGGCACGGCCCGAAGGCGGACCAAGGGGAGCGATCATCATCGGTAAGCTGGGCAGACCGCCCCATCTCCACTGCTCCCAAAAATGATGCCAACAAAAACGACCCAACATAATTCAAATTCTAGCAGAAATCAAACAACTAAAAAGAGAACCGCAGCAAACCAAAGACTTTAACTAGCAATTACTAAAGGAAAACCAACAACTTAGGGCACAGCTTATGGCTAAACCGAACCATCACCAACCACTACCCATCACACCAACCTTGCCCGCCTCATCCCAACAAAACCAATCCATGGAAATTCCACTCGTTGCCCAATCTCACACACCAGCCATGCAAACCTCATCCACACAAATACCACACATGAAAATCCCGCTCAATGCCCAGCATCAAACTCCAGCTGTTCTTGACCTTGTCTTTGTGGCACAGAATTTCCACGAGTTCAGAGAGCAAATCCAACAGCTGTTCATCCGGTGTAAACGCATCATGGACAAACTGAATGAGAACGATGACCAAAAAAGAAGGAAACTCAAATCCCCGAACGAAAACACTGTGGAAACCGAAACGAATTAACATTGTGGGCAAACGTAAAAAAAGAAAGGAAATAAACATGTTTCACATATTGAAGTGGAATTGCAGGGGCATCAGCCAAAAACGAAGCGCCCTCTCGCTTTATGCCCAAACAAACGCTAAACCCCGCAACATTACCTCTTTAAAGGAAACAATGCCGAAGTGGCGATAACTGGATATCAGTGTTTTGCAGGCACAGATCCCACCAAAGTCATCACTCTCATAAATAAAACGGACACAGCAATTGAGCACAATATCGACTCAGCACGTGTCGCCCACTCACTAATCGAAATTCTTCCGGGAAACAAGGGCCAATCCGGGACGTGGATACTTAACCTTTATAGCCCGGCCAACTATAAAAACTACAAAATACCCCAATTACTGATGGCAAAAACCAAAATAGCAAATCAAGAGTCCCTAATTGTATTATGGGACTTCAATGCCGCCCACCCTCACTGGGGATATTCCAAACAATGCAGTGAGGGAAGGAAGACGTATGAAGCAGCCAGTCAACTCAATGTGACACTGCATTCCGATCGCAAATACCCAACCCGAATGGGAACAAGTATATCCAGGGGTACGTGTCCGGGTCTTACCTTCACTAAAAACGTAACTCAGGTCAGCTGGGAAAACACGGGGGAAAACCTCGGTAGCGACCACCACATACTAATTACTAGCATAGAGAAAACAGCACCTAAACGAAAGATCCGAACTAACAAAATCACAGACTGGACGCTATCTGTAAGGATAGATCCACCCATAGTGAACACATACAGGACATACAGGAGTGGACAATGCAAGTAATCTTGGATTTAAAAAAGCACACGAGATAGATCGTGGGTACAGAAGACATCCCAGCAGTTGACAAACAACTACTCCATCTGCGGGATGCATGCAGGAGCCTGAAGAAGAGATGGAAAAGGCGAAGGCACAACAGGTAGCTCAAAATTAAAATACCGAAGATAACTGCGGAACCGAATGAATAAGCGAGAGAACTAAATAACCAAAACTGGGCACACATGTGTAACAACCTACAAGGTACACTGCACTTCTCTTGCACCTCGGAATTACTTGAACAACTAGCAGACCCATTACAAGTTAGCCAGCAACAAAAACCCAATGTAAACAAGATTATACACAATTTCCTGGGAACACGGGAACAACTAAAAAGAGCACTCGTGGACGAATACCGCCGAAATCCCGCACGGACTTGGCCGCAAGGCTACACGTGCAGCGGCTACGCCAACCCAACCCTAGAAATGCCAATTACGGAAGCGGATATCAGAAAGGCCCTTACTAAGGTAACAAAGAGCCCCACACCCGGCAAAGACGGAATAACTTAAAAATACTTGAAAAACCTAGACGACAGATCTATAGGAGCTCTCGCAAACTACCACAATTGCCACTGGGAGGAAGAAACACTGCCACTGGAATGGAAGCATGCAGAAATGATTCTTCTCCCCAAACCGCACAAAACATTGTATAGGTAACATGAGGTCATATTTATTGCTAACCTTCTTTGTAGGTACGATAATGGAGCGTGTAGTCCTGGATAGATTTCAGCACTACGTAGAGACTAACCATCTCTTCCCTACCACAACATACGGTTTTAGGCCAAAGTTTTCAACCCAGGATATTTTACTCCAAATAAAAGAACAAGTTTTGGATGAAGCTTCTTGTGTAAATCAAGCAGTCACTAAGGTTCTTGATTTAAAAGGTGCCTTTGACAATATGACCCAGCAAACAGTTTTATACAACCTTAACCACCTAAACTGCGGAGTTACAAAATATAACAATGTGCGTTCTTTCCAGGAGGACCAGACCACCACAATAGGAATTGGTTATATATGCATAGATACAAACAAAGCACCGAATAAAGGCACAACACAGGGCTCGGTGATATCTCCAATGCTTTTTTAACGTAGCACTGAACAAGCTTCCAGAAACCCTAAACAAAATCCCCAATTTCCGTCATGCAATATACGCCGATGATAGAACCATATGGACAACCACGGGGTGAGACGGAGAAAAGGAAGAGGCTCTACAAACAGCAGCAACGGCCCTGGAAAAGGATGCCTCCAAGTGCGGACTACAATGCTCTGTGGAAAAATCAGGGTTTAGTCCAAATACTCAAAAGATCACCGGGAAAAACATTCGTACCACCCACTCTGATGACAATCAATATAGACGGGAAACCTATCCCAACAGTAAAGACACTAAAAGCGCTAGGGCTAAGACTACCGCAGGACAAATGATTATCATTTATTGAAACAAATAAAACAAGCACTATGAGTGATCGACCGAGTAACCAACAGAAGACACGGAAGAAAGATGGGGACATTCTAAAATTGTCAACGCTCTCATAATTTAACGAGTCGCATACTCAGCTCCTATTGTTATGTTTACAGCCACTAACATCAAATTACTCAACACAGGACTTAGAAAGGCAATCAAAATGGCGCTAGGATTACCCCAATGGAGGTCGACACAGAAATTAAATGAACTCGAAATTAGCAATACAGTTGAAGAAATACTCGAGGCCCATAAATAGGACAGTTTGAGAGGTTAAAAACAAGCCACACTGGCAGGGAAACCTAAAGCAACTGGGCTACCAAGTACATGACACCATGCACGCAACCACCCGCGAGATTCCTGATTGCAATCCCGGGCCCTGAAAGTAGCACTCATACCTAAAAACATTAATTCTACACCCCACTACGGCAGAAGGTTGGGACAGATGCCGTAATATTGAAAAAATATACGGGAATCGGTCGTACACGTGGTACACAGATGCTGCCATTACTAGTACCGGTGGCATAGCCGCCATCTGTGCGCACAACTGCAGTTCATCAACGTACAATAACTGCTAGCGTGCGGACATCATCACCTATTGAAGCAGAAGAAGCGGCAATTGCTCTAGCTGTCATTTCAGGTCATCAGCATGCACGAATGAACATTGTTTCCGACTCCCAAAACGCCTGCAGGCAGTGGGCGTAAGGGCGCATCGGCAAAACAGCCACAGATTAGCAATCAGCTACAAATGTAATATTCCAATCAAAATTTAATGTGCCCCTGGCCACGAAACTCTAGAGGGCAATCAACAGGCCCACGCCTGCGCTCGCGCCTGCCTTCCCCGAGCTGACCGCCCCAAGC
This sequence comes from Haemaphysalis longicornis, assembly GCA_013339765.2. Classification (NCBI taxonomy): domain Eukaryota; kingdom Metazoa; phylum Arthropoda; class Arachnida; order Ixodida; family Ixodidae; genus Haemaphysalis; species Haemaphysalis longicornis. The sequence goes on from CM023454.1 coordinate 68,382,344, forward strand.
AGAGTTTGCAGTTCCTGTTATGCCCATATATTCAGAAATTCTAAGCTACTACAAAGCAACCCGAATTAAAATAATAATCCTCATCCTACGTTGCAAAGACAGGATCAAACAGCACTCCGCTTAATCCAAACGAACACCTTCCCTCACCTCTCCCGGTCTACACAAACTGTACCCAACCCAATACCCGAAGCTGTGCCCCAAGTGCAACCAAGTAGCCACCCTCAACCATGCGGCAGAAGGTTGCCACAAAATTAACAAACACCCTCTAACAGACGAGCAGTGGAGTGAGGCACTGTCTCGCGCCGACTACGACGAGCAGTGCGAACGATCGCCAGAGCAGCAACCAGAGCCCTAGAACTGTAGCCCTGGACTAGGGGCACCCACCACGTCCAACTACCCAACAAACATAATAAAGTTATTTCTCTCTCTCTTCTCGTCCAAGAGCGCCTAGCAGCCCAGCGCTGCATTATGTTTATGCCATTTGTTGTCGTGTCTGGTAAGTTAAGGAGAAACCTGCTCCGGAGTGTCCCCCAGATATGGCAAAACGGCATCGCTGGGCGACGCAATGCGGAGCCAAGTACCGCGACTGGCCGTGACTTAGACCATCAACAGACATTGAGGGCCTCTCAACAGCTCCAACGATTACGAGCAAAGATGTGATATCTATGCTCGAACAAACTGATAGAGCCGCAGGCTCAATATCTCAGCATTCTACATTTATAAATCTATAGGACATCGCCATATCTGAAGTGCTCACAATTTCGCCTTTGTTTACAGTGGGCTCAATCGGCTTTTTTCGCGATTCTCGACGATTTTAAAGGTACTATTACAAATAGAACTAGATTTAATGAGATAGGTGACAAGTAAGGAAGTATAAAACCTTTTACATCTTGCTTCATATCCGTCAAAGAATGATCACATTGTTTTAAGTTAATTCATTTTAGTGTTTGTATATAGTTTTTCTTCTCTTTTGAAACTGTATGTAATCTCGAATGTGAGGAACAACTTCCCTGCATCGGCCCTCCCGGTAATAAACCCGTCACTAGCACATAATTTCCCGTCGCATCCAAAAAGGGTGAACACAAAGAGTAAGTAAAAATGGGTAAACCAATTTTAAAGCCCGCCATCTGGCATTCCAGAAGGCCTCTTGCTTACGCTATACGTCGACGTGGACGCAAGTGCAGTGCTTGTCGGTGTGGGTGATAGAGGAGGACATCATTTCGGAAGTCAGAAATTCAAACATTCGCTGCCATAATGAAAAAAGAGTAAGGAAGAGAACCAGGCTTCGGTGGCACTGTGTGGTCGCAATCCATGGAAAAAATAATGATGATTTACTCTTTCTCCTTTTGTTTTTTTGAAGGCGAAGTGGAGGCCACCCTAGAGGTTTGTCTTTCGAAGGATGCGTTCCCAGATTTTCCAGCAATGCAATGCTGCTCGAACATTCACTGTTATTAGTTTGATTTGGAAGAGAGATGGCTTCCTCTCGCGGTTTAAACGACTGTGCCTTCACTATATTCATCTCGTACAGTAAACGTTCGTCGTAGTACAAGGATAAATTATTGTCTCAATCAGGCGATTGTTTAGCAACATTTTTTGTGTTAAACGAGGCACTTTTGGCCATGGCTTACAACCTCTTGTATGGAGTCGGAACATTTCGGTTTATCGCAAAAAAATTGCTGTGCAGGTTTATATGTACGAAAATAAATTTGTGGCTCGGGAATTTAGGCATGTGTGTCTGTACGAGAAGGTAACTCGAGGAGTAAGCTCGCAGAAAGAGAATACAGTCATTTGGAGATGTTTGTAGCTGCTTCATTCAGGTTAAGTTGGTGAGTGGTCCAGACAAGACTACTGTTTGGAAATGTTCCCGTTGAGTCGTTCCGCAGTATAATATTCTAGCGTTACGCTATCGTAGTTCCAAATGACATCTATTTTTAATAATAAGAATGTACAAGGATTACAGGAAAAATCTGTCAGAACTGCTTGAGGGTCCCTGACCGCCTGGAAGTCTAGGCACGATTGTCTAGGTAACGCAGAAAAATCTGGTTGGGAAAGATATTTAGGCTATCTATTGTTGCTTGAAAAAAGTTCCAAATGACTCCATTAATAAAGTCTCCAAATCACATCTTTATGCAAACGTTGGGCAGAGTTGTCTTTCTGATCTGCAGCGTTTGTCAATGTTAGTGGCGGTATTTAGTTTAGAACTCTAGGCCATTTAAATTTTCTAACCGTTGATTTCTAAACATTGTTCTACAATTAGCGACAACTAGGCACACTTGAGGGTGTATGTATGCCAGCGAGGTTAAATGAGGGAAGACTACTCAGGATACAAGCTCAACTTTCTATGTTCCAGTAGGTACCAAAGAGAAAGAAAATGCTCACAAGGACATGAAAAAAGCAAAGGCCTCAGAGGACGATGGCATAACCGCGGATCTTTTGTGCAAGGGAGGAGAGGCAGCACTGAAGAAGTCTTCTACGATAAGCCCACAATGCTTCAGTACTCAAAAATTCCCCATAGCCTGAAAAAATGCCAACAATTATCTGATTCATCAAAAGGGAGATACCAAGGACTTTGACCATTACAGACACACCAGGATACTCTCAGTTGTTTACAATCTGTTTACAAATGTTATGGTTAACCGCAAAAATGCAGCCTGAATTTCTAACATCCCAGAGTGTAAGCTGGGCTTATGGTGGTGTGCTCAACCACGGGAAAACATCCATATTGACAATCACGTTCTAGAAATATCTGCTGAATCCGCTATACCCTTTTCCATGGTGTGATGATTGACGTCCCCGGGCGGGAGAGTGCGCCAGGAGACGCCGGTGGAAGAGGAGACGACGACGAGCGGAGAGCACGAGAGGGGTGGGTGCCGGCAGTGACCGCGGACGGGACAGCGCAAGGATTCCTCTCGGGAGGCCGGTTCGAGGGCACGCCAGGAGCGTTCACGCGCCGTGCTCCGAGAATCGTCCCGGGAGCTGTTCCGGGACTCCTCTGCTGCAACGAGGGGTGCCTGTTCCCGCTGGCGAGATCCCGAGGCGTGATAGTGGCCGAGGTTCGGGGCGAGACCTAGAGTGGCCAGGCACGAGGCGGGCATCGGCGTTCCGACCTGGTGCCTATGAGTCTTAAAAGGCGGCACCGAAGAGAGTGTACCGCCACGTCTCCGGACCACCGGCACCCTACACGGGGAGCGCTCAACACGTACTACCGACGTCATTCCGCCCAGCGTCGAATAGACTAGACGTGAGCGTATCGCCTCCTTTGTTTTCCACTCCGTTCGAACTTTACTTCGGACTTGTGTTAGTTTCTTTTAACGTCCGCGTTGCGAGTGTGCTGCATTGTGTTACCGTAATCGTTCCTAGTGCGTTTTTCTCTAGCGTTTGTGTGTCCGCCAAAGAATATGTTTTTTAACATGTGCTGAACCCATGGCATCACTTGTCGTTGATCATCCTCCGCAAGCCACACGCCCGCCTGCTCTGTCTTAACACGCGGCCCCCACAATTTCTATAAACCAATGCACTTTCCGCCGTGAGGTGTTTGGAGCCAAAGCAAATTACCCCCCCAAAATTATTCTTGAGTCCTTGCATATACAAGGATTCGGAGAAGGTTGAACAGCTCCAGGTGAGTGTCTCACGATTTACTCTTACATTGCATGAGAGAAAAGAAGTCGTGGTGAAACAAAAGAGCTCCTTTATTATGGGTGGTAGTGATTTACCAGAGCCGCCGGGGATAAAGACCCAAACGCGCTCAGAAACGTTGTGTCTGGTTTTTAACGACCTTGGTTGGTGTATATGTCTCGTGCTCAAGAAATGATCCTACGGAGCTATGATGCTCTAATACCATACATGTGAGATAATTATGGGGTGTGTTAAGCACAGTGATTTCTTTAACCAAGCTAACGCACGGCACGCAGAACATGAAATGCAACCTTTGGGGCGTCTTCCGCTTCCCGAGTCTTGCTGAGGTCGGTTTAGGAATACCCCCATTTGATGAGTGCCAGTTGGCACGATATTGTCACGAAGACAAGGACGATGCAGTTGTGTTGAATGAGAAACACGTTTATTGGAGCGAACTTGTGCTCCCCTAAAAACTCAAAAGAATACAGAGGTGGCGAAGCAGCGGTCAACAAAGTGACTTGCACAGGCGAGTGTCGTCGAATCGAATGCCCCGGCGTCCGCACTGCAGGCTTTTTATCTTTTGGCGCGCGTGGTTCTCGAAACGTCGATTCGCATCGAGAACATAGTAGATCCAAGAAGATTATTCTGGGCTGTTCACGTTAGATCGGAATGCTCTCCCTATCACAACAGATAACACATGCGGCAAAGAAAGAAAGAATGGAACACGCGCTTCCCTTGGCGCAGAGATAACACAGACCGGCGCAGCCGGGCGGTAAAAGCAAAACAAAAACAAACCCCATGTATGGTTCGCGGCATTACCCCCCCCTCTAAGAGTGCATCGACCCGATGTTAACATAAGCGACAGTCCGAACAAATGAAAATAAAAGTTCGTCATCGTCCGTAGAAAGGTTTTTAAGCGAACCACGTGGACGACTTCAGCCGCGTGCGTCGTCGTGATGTGCCGGAGTCACCATCGGGGATCACTTCGTAGGTAAGTTGGCCAACACGTCGTAGAATCTGGTAGGGTCCGAAATACCGTCGCAGGAGCTTCTCACTGAGTCCGCGTCGTCGGATGGGAGTCCCAACCCACACACGATCCCCTGATTGGTACTCGGCGTCTCGGCGTCGGAGGTTTGTAGCGGCCCGCATCCACCAGCTGCTGGTCCGTTATACGAACTCGAGCGAGCTGGCGGGCCTCCTCCGCACGTTGAAGATATCCGTGGACGTCGGCGTTGAGGTCGTCGTCTTCTACGTGCGGAAGCGTGGCGTCGAGCATCGTGGTCGGCCTTCTACCGTAGACAAGCTCGAACGGCCGTCAGCTGTGTCGTCTCCTGGATAGCCGTGTTGTACGCAAACGTGACATACGGGAGCACTTCGTCCCAAGTCTTATGTTCAACGTCAACGTACATTGACAGCATATCTGCGATGGTCTTGTTCAGACGTTCTGTTAGTCCGTTCGTTTGGGGGTGGTACGCCGTCGTTCTTCGGTGATCCGTGTTGCTGTAGCGTAATACTCCTTGCATCAGCTCCGCAGTAAATGCCGTTGCGCGGTCTGTGATTAGGACTTCCGGGGCTCCATGTCGCAGCACAACTTGGCTTATAAAGAACTTCGCCACTTCTTGTGCAGTCCCCCTCGGAAGAGCGGCGGTCTCTGCGTAGCGCGTCATGTAGTCTGTCGCTACGACAATCCACTTGTTCTGTGATCGTGACGTAGGGAACGGGCCTAAAAGGTCCATTCCAATCTGTTGCAGAAGTCCGGCGGGTCTTGTCGGCGGCGTTTTTCGTCGCTGGCAGTCACGGCAGCTCCGGACGTAGTGGGTGACGTCAGAGGTAAGGCCGGGCCAGTAGTACCTCGCCTTGATTTTTCCAATAGTGCGGGCTGTGCCCAGATGTCCGGAAGACGGGTCGTCGTGGCACGCTTCCAAAATTTCGTCACGAAGGTCCGCGGGGATGACGAGAAGGTAATTCGCTCTTGTTCCGGGGCTGAAATTCTTCTTCACAAGGACGGAGTTTCTCAGGCTGAATGCTGGTAAGCTGCGTTTGAAGGTCCTAGGAACGGCAACGTTGCATCCCTCGAGGTACTCGATTATGACGCGTAAGTCGGGGTCGGCACGCTGCTGGGCGGCTAGGTCGCTCTCCGTCACGATCCCGAAGAACGCGCTGTCTTCATCAGAGTCTTGTAGTGGTGGGTCGACGGGGGCGCGGGACAGGCAGTCGGCGTCGGAGTGTTTCCTGCCGGATTTATAAACGACTGTAACGTCGAACTCCTGCAGGCGCAAGCTCCACCGCCCAAGACGGCCAGAGGGGTCCTTCAAATTGGCGAGCCAACACAGCGCATGGTGGTCTGTTACAACCTTGAATGGCCTTCCATACACGTATGGGCGAAATTTTGAAATCGCCCATATAATAGCCAGGCACTCTTTCTCAGAGGCAGAATAGTTTTTCTCCTCCTTCGACAGACCACGGCTAGCATAGGCGATTACCCTTTCGCAGCCGCTTTGCTTTTGGACAAGGACGGCACCCAAGCCTATATCACTGGCGTCCGTATGCATTTCCGTTCTCGACATTTCCATCGAAATGAGCGAGCACGGGCGGCTTTGCAGGCGTTTTTGCAGCTCGCCGAATGCTTTTTCTTGGTCGTTTTCCCAGCTGAAAGGGGTGCTATCTTTCGTCAAGCGCGTGAGTGGCTCTGCAATGCGTGCGAAGTTTGCGACGAAGCGCCGGTAGTATGCGCACAGCCCGAGAAATCTCCGCACGCCCTTCTTGTCTTTCGGCCTTGGGAAGTTCGCAATGGCTGAAGTTTTTGCCGGGTCAGGTGGGACTCCCGCGGCGTTGACGACGTGGCCCAAGAACTTGAGTTCCCCGTATGCGAAACGGCACTTTTCAGGCTTCAGCTTCAACCCCGACGTACGAATGCCCTCGAGTACAGACTCCAACCTTGCAAGGTGTTCGTCGAAAGTCCGGGCGAATACCACTACGTCGTCGAGGTATACGAGGCAGGTGTGCCACTTAAGGCCAGCTAGCACAGTGTTCATGACTCTTTGAAACGTCGCTGGTGCTGTGCACAGCCCAAACGGCATCGCCTTGAACTCGTATAGGCCGTCTGGGGTTATAAATGCAGTCTTCTCTCGGTCTCTCTCGTCCACTTCAATTTGCCAGTAGCCGGTCTTCAGGTCCATCGATGAGAAGTACTTCGCGTGGCAGAGGTGGTCGAGGGCGTCGTCGATTCGGGGGAGGGGGTACACGTCCTTTTTCGTGATTTTGTTCAATCGCCGGTAGTCAACGCAAAACCTTAATGTGCCGTCTTTTTTCTTTAAGATGTACGACGGGCGCAGCCCAGGGGCTTTTCGATGGCTGTATAATGTCATCGCTCAGCATGTCGTCGACTTGAGTCCGGATGGCTTCCCGTTCGTGTGAAGAGACGCGGTACGGTGACTGTCGGGTAGGTCGGGCTCCATCTTCGGTTATTATTCGGTGCTTCGCTAGAGGGGTCTGACGTAGTTTTGCGCTCGACGAAAAACATTCGCTATAGCGACGCAGCAAAGCCAATAATTTTTTCCGTTGTTCTTGCGGTAGCGCCGGATTCACGTCGAATGGCTGCGGGAGCTTGAATGTTTCTACGGGTGTGCGTTCAAAGTCGGCGACTGCGATCACATCACTTGCATCTTGCGTTTCTTCGAGGAACGCAATTGCAGCTCCCTTGTTTATATGCTGGTACTCTTCGGTGAAATTAGTGACCAAAACGTGAGATTGGCGTTGCTTAAAGTGCCGCAATGCCTCTTGCGACGGAGACACCGCGGTCGAGAAGCAACCTTCGATCACTCTCTACGATAGCGTTGATGTCAGAAGCAGCATCCTCACAGTAGACGGCGATCATCAAGCTTGCGCGGGGTGGCAGGGTGATGTGATCGTCGGCGATCCTGACAGCAGCACGGTGATCGGGGTTCGTCTGCGGCGTCGTGGAGTGATTGGAGGAAAATGTTATCGACTTGGTCTGCAGATCAATTATTGCGCCGTTGTCCGTCAAAAAGTCCATTCCGAGAATCACGTCGCGGGAGCAGTTAGGCAGAACGACGAACGCCGCAGGGTACGTTGTGCCGTCTATGGTGACGCGCGATGTGCACGTTCCACTTGGCGTCACGAGGTGGCCTCCTGCAGTGCGTATGTGCGGACCGTCCCATCTGGTCATAACTTTCTTCAGTTTAGACGCAAATGGTCCGCTCATTACCGAATAGTCGGCTCCCGTGTCTACGAGGGCGACTACGTCAAAGCCGTCGATGGACACCTTGACGTCAGATGCAGTCGTCCTCGAGTTCCGGGTTCGTCGGGGCGTCGTATCTCTGCTTGTACGTGTTGATGGTCGGGCACTGTGCATCGTCGTTGTCGTCGTCTTCTCAATGGACGTCTCGGTCAGGTCGGGTACGCGTCGCGCCGTGTAGCTGTCGTCGTGTTCGGGAGTCTCGTCAGGGTTAGGTGGGGTCGTCGGGATGAGGGCATGTCGTGAATCACTGTCTTCAGCTGCGTCCTTGCGTCGTTGGAGGGTTTCTAGTTTTTCGCCGTAGAGCAACTTCACCTCCACAAGTTGCCGCCTTTAGTTTCCCCCGCGTGGGCTGGGGGACCTTCCACGGGTGAAGTCAGCGTTGCTACGGCGGTTCGGCGATTGGTAGGGGTAGGGCGACGGCGAACGGTTGAAACGCGCTGGGCCACGGCTGGTTTCAGATAGATACTCGTCGATCTCACGTGGTCGTTGGCCAGAGAGAGGGCGAGGTGCGTCGACGGAGAAACCACGAAGTCCGAGTCTCTTGTATGGGCAGCGACGGTAAATGTGGTCGGCCTCTCCGCAGTGGTAGCACAGAGGACGGTTATCGGGAGTTCGCCATACGTCCGTCTTCCTCGGCGTCTGTTTCGGGCTACCGGGGGTCGGGCGGGTGACAGTGGGCGGCGGTACGGCGAGGCCTCTTGACGGCGTGTTGGAGCAGGGCGGGGGTCGACGAACAGCCGCGGAGTATGTCATAGCTTGTGGCTCTCGGGGTACCTCGGATGGCGCAGAAGTTTCCAACGCTTGTTGCACTTCTCTAATCACGTCGGTGAGGGAAGCGACTTGGGGCTGCGGCGGCGTTGGGAGAAGTTTCCGCAGCTCCTCTCTCACTATTGCGCGGATAGTCTCGCGTAGGCTGTCGGCCGGGATCCGCGTGCTGCCAAGGTCGTTCGCATTGGCCGCGCCAACAAAGTTGCGGTCATACTGCTTAGCACGCATTTCGAGGGCTTTCTCAATGGTGCTGGCTTCGGTCACGAATTCGGCGACGGTTTTGGGCGGATTTCGGACAAGTCCAGCAAACAGTTCCTCCTTCACTCCGCGCATTAAGAAGCGCAACTTCTTTTCTTCCGTCATTTCGGGGTCAGCGCGGCGAAATAGCTGCTTCATCTCCTCAACGAATATCACGACACCTTCGTTGGGGTGTTGCGTGCGCGTTTCCAAAAAAAGGGCGGCTCTTTCTTTCCGCACGACGGTAGTGAAGGTCTTAGTAAACTCGCTTTTGAACTGAGCCCAGTTTGTCAAGGAGCTCTCGTGGTTCTCGAACCAAGTGCGAGCCGAATCTTCCAAGTAAAGAAAACGTACCGGAACGTTTCTGCGTCGTCCCACCTGTTGAATTTCCGGACGCGCTCCAGTTTCTACAACCATTCTTCTGGGTCTTCTGCGGGGGCTCCTCGGAATGATGGCGGTTCCCGGGGCTGCTGCAGGACGATTGGCGACGTTGTTTCTTGCACCATGGTGTTGGTTGCAGCGTTCCTTTTCTTGGGCCCTCCTGGCATCAAACCGAACTCGGGCGGTAAATCTTGCAGGCGGGGGCTGGCTCTTGTTTGACTGGCTTGCTTGCTTTTCGAGGTTGTAGTGGGCATGAAGGGTGCGTACCCCGCACCTCCACCAGATGTCACGAAGACAAGGACAATGCAGTTGTGTTGAGTGAGAAACACGTTTATTGGAGCGAACTTGTGCTCCCCTAACAACTCAAAAGAATACAGAGGCGGCTACATGCACAGTGACTTGCAAGTGACTTGCACAGGCGAGTGTCGTCGAATCGAATGCCCCGGCGTCCGCACTGCAGGCTTTTTATCTTTTGGCGCGCGTGGTTCTCGAAACGTCGATTCGCATCGAGAACATAGTAGATCCAAGAAGATTATTCTGGGCTGTTCACGTTAGATCGGAATGCTCTCCCTATCACAACAGATAACACATGCGGCACAGAAAGAAAGAATGGAACACGCGCTTCCCTTGGCGCAGAGATAACACAGACCGGCGCAGCCGGGCGGTAAAAGCAAAACAAAAACAAACCCAATGTATGGTTCGCGGCAATATTATCAAAGGTTTTAAAGGCTCAGAAAAAATGGGACAAAAGAGGAAAACTAACGAAAAAACGAGACTTCGACAGTCTGCTTCGTTTGTTTCTATTGTCCGCGTATTTCCGGCATCTTAGAAACCTTTATTTGTGCTTGTTTAGTGCTCATTTATTATATCAACCACTGTTTACCGGTCATGAGCGCTCTTATGTTTTAATTTCTGCTCCAAATTTGCTGTTGGTACATGATGCTGGAACAAAATCTATCCTGGACTTCTGCCCACACCAGTAACATAGGCAATACATTGTACAGTGAAAGCTGGTCAGTTATATTCAAATTGATCGATTACTAAGACCACTGTGGCTCATATTTAGGCCTTCATTCATTTACACACCCTATTGAAACCATATTTGAAATCTTACAGAAACCAAAGCCATATCAGCTATTATGTATAAATATGACTTGTTAGTGTTTTCTATTGATGATGTTTTAATAAAGACTCAATATTTTTACCGACATTGCATCCTCCCATGTTTAGAAAATAATTTCTTGTTGCAAAATTGACTGAACCCAGCCAGGTTGCCGCATTCCTGATCGAGCCATACATGTTTTTAAGCAACGTAGTGTGCTGCTGTGTGGTTATGAAAACAACTTGTGAAGAAACTCACGTCAGCCACAGCCTGGAAAGAATTAAATTTATAGAAGCATAACATGCATACTCACCTATTTATATGATGCCAGAGTTACCGCGCTACTTAAAAATATTACGCTCACCGTTGATCTTTTTACTTATTATATATACGTCAGAAAGGGGAGTGACAATTATTATATTAATCATGGTCATAAGTTATTACTTTTTGCTATGCGTTTGAGAGATGTAGAAAAATATTGCACTTGTAAAAAATTTAGCCGATTTTGACTATCGGACACACTTGCATGTTTAAAAAAATCCCGCTATCTCCACAAAGTGAATGATGATGAGATGTGCGAAGCTATGATGCTTATAGGTAAAACCTTTAAAGATTCGCCCACACATCATATAGAGACTCGACACGTTTTTGTAGGTCTTCTTGACTGCGCACACCATCTTAATGAGTGATGGGCATATGGTGAATTGGTAGTCATGCTCGCGTGTCGGTTTGTAGAAGAGTGGGAAGAGCGCCACGTACCTCCCGTCGCGGACAGAGAGTCGTGCGATCGAAACCTGGCCCCGCCGCGTCAATGGCACTTGAAACGTTGTTATAGGTCTTCTTGACGGCGCGCACCATCTTAATGAGTGAAGGACATCAGGCGCGTTGGTAGCCGTTCTCGCGTCCTGGTTTGTAGCGCAGTGGGAAGTGTGCCACGTACCTCCCGTCGCGGCAAGAGAGTCGTGGGATGGAAAACGGGCGCCGCCGCGTCAAGACCACCACTCCTCGCTCGCAAAGCATGATACTTCCCACCGCTCCGTTCACAAGCCCGTCGATGACGTCGATGTTTGTGGTGATCATGTAGGGCTTGTTTGGAACGATGACAATCTGCTTGGGTAAGTTGGCAAATTCGGTGCGTGACATTTTAGCCATCTTGGCCGGCGCCTTCTGCAGAGCGGCTTGTGTCGCGTAGCTCTGGTACGTGTCTTGAGCTTGCAGCGACGAAACACACGCTCTTCTTCCTCCTCTCCTCGTTGTTGGGTAGCAACAAACGCGTTGAACGTTTTGACCTTTTCATCCAATCTTTGGTTGGCCAATCCCAAAAGGCATCCTGCCACAATCATTATCAGTGGTATGTAGAGGGCGCTACGAGGGACGGAACAGGGCCCGAGCAAACGGAGCTTCGCCCCTCAAACACTTCCAACAGGCAAAAGCCTGATACAGTGTAAAATGAAGGATTAAAGATCGCCTACACTTTCACACAAAGCGGAAAGGCAGTATAAAGACATTAGGGCCTAGTCCGGCGCATTCATGCTTTATTCAAGAATAAATGCGTTTTCTTAAAATTGCGCCCACTTGGTATGGAAGTATTGGCGTGATTTAATGTTTTTTTGGCTAAACCACAAGATTTCGTATTTATTTTGAACTTTGCGAGTGCATCTCTCAAAATACAATCCCCTTTCAGTTCAATTTTCTACATTTTGCCTGGTTGATGTTTTAGACGGAATAAGCTGCACTCGCGCCTTTTTCACAGGTGATGGTGTCCGTATGATTATTTTGTACGTGACTACGGCTCTATGTATCAACAACGGCAGAATGCCCGACCGCAGCTTCCCAAACTTCCGAATTTGTGGTCGGAGACACACTTTTTAACGGTGCAGGAACACCATAGGCTGCAGTGTGGGTTTTGGCCAAACGCCTATTTACTTTTTTTGCATAAGATGTAAGTTTTTACTGTATATCTTAAACAATTACCAGTGCCAAATGAAGCACACTTTATTTAAAAGTTCTTTCAAAATGTTCAAACTTCTTTTAGAACATACTAGGCACGTTTTGAGAAGAGGGGGGCCTTTATAAACATAACATATAAGCCCGAATGTAAATTTCCCGAGGCTATGTGTATATACAGATATAGGTTGCATATAAGAAAACGCCTGCAAAATACAGTAGCAAAAATGCCATATATTGCGCGGCTAGCCAAAACATACTAAGTTGTAAGCGAAAGTACAGAGGTGATTTGGGCTGTTCGATGCATATTTAACCTATATTAAAACACTGATAACAAACTAAACCAGGAAAAACAAAACGCCATCGAGGAACTGTTCATTCGAAGAACTCCGAAGTATAAACAAACAGACAAAAAGAAGGCGAAAATGGCCCAACAAATCGCGATTGGCCAAACCAAACTACAAATATAAAGGAATTAAAAAGCGGCCGGAAGCTCAGAGCAAGCAGCATAGATATTGGGGACGAGGGCCGCCTTCATGTTGTGGGCCACATGCAAGCGGCTAACGCATCTTACTCACAAAGGGCGAACACTGGGGCGAAGTGAGCGTCAAGCCATCAAACCCGGGCAATGTGCGAAAGGACGTGGTGCTGAACGAAAGCGTATCTCATGTATTCTGGCGGGAGGACCACACGAGGAAACACTCCAGAGCAGCTTCCGAGCGGGGCGAGAAACTGAAGCACCATTGGAGTACAGACCCACAACAGCACAGATTGAAGAGAAACCAGCCCTCGCGGTGTACCGTCAACACACAACTTACGCCAAATACATTGAATCCCGTACCTAGAGACGTATGGTAAATGCTGGGTTATGCCATATCGGGAGCCTAGAGCCTTATTCTTCTGCTTGGCGCACTCACGCTTGTGGGAATAAGGTTATTGTGGACGGCGAGGCTGGCGTTCTCATTGAACATTCCGGAGGTCAAGGAAGCAGGATTTGTGGTGATGGCCTGCCCAGTGTTCAATGAGAAAGCCAACTTGGCGGTCCACAATAACTTTATTCCGGCAAACTTGCGTGCCATTAGGCAGAAGAATAAGGCTGTAGCCCTTTGTAAGAGCCTTGAACTTACTGAACTTACTAAGGCCATTGGGGAAAGTAACAAAAACTTCCTAACAGTTTTCTTCGCCACCAAAACGAATGAAGTTGGTATCCCGTGACGACATTCTGAGCGAGAAAGAATCTTTGCAAGCACTTGTTAGTCGCTACCTTCTGAAGCAACTTAGCGGTTTGGGTATAAATGACCCATTTGATGCCTAGAAATTTACGAAGGTAATCAGTACTATACGGGGCCACACGGCCCTCAGCTACGCCTTCTCAATTTGTGTAGAAGATTTGTTTTATTCCATACTGCACCGTGAATTTGTGCTCGCGGTTGTTTAATGTATTGAGACAATAGGTGACATAGCCTTCCACAATTCTGCAGGTATTACCATCACTAGCTTCTTGGTTTAAATTGAATTTTACCTCAGTGCAACGTGCTTCTTCTCTCACAACAAGCTGATTATTCAAAAGAAAAGCATTTGCATCGGGTCGTGTGTAGCGCCACTACTGTGCAACATTTTCTTGACGAATCTCGAGCGTGACCTAAGTCATTCATTTACTCAGACGAGTAGTTTTTTTTTAAATTACGCTCACAATTTTCTGGTCCTCTTGAATAAACAAGACAAAGCCACCTACCTCGACACTGTGACTGAAATTTTAGACTATGTAAGCGGATGGGAAGGGTTTACCTTTTACTCATCAGCTACACCTTAACAGTATTTTTCTGTTTTTAGATCTTAACCTTACCGTTGAGACGACCACGTTTTTGGCGAATATTGCGATTCTTATGAGTCTGGACATTCCAAGAGGGTAAAACGAGCTATATCGGCTTTGTGCCTCCAATCTGAGTACGACAATTCATGTGAGCATGCTATACAAAAATGTTTAGGGCATCAGATGACCAGACTACAAGCCGCAGGCTTTCCGCGCTCAATGCTCACTGTCGTGGCCGAGGCTTTGCTTCTCAAACGAAAAACCGTCTTTGAAAGAACTCACGCAGAGCCTTTGCACAAAACACGCCCTGAAGCTATACCGTATGCGCATAGAGTTGCACATCATCTAAAGAAGGTCACCGCGAGGTATAAGTCCCGCTTGTGTTTTTAGCAGTGCTTCAACTTGGCACACTATGCGCGCGAACATACCCTAAAAAGAAACGTCCCAACACATGTGATAACAAGTAAGGTAAAAACTTTTGTAAACTGCATTTAAGGTGTTTTGCACCAGATGCCGTTGGATTGTGGGAAAGTATACATAGGCTAAAGGGGTCGGCGTGTCAATGAGCGACTACGAGAGCACGCTCTTTCCATAAAAAGCGGTAGCGGATCACACTTTCCGTCCAACTGCAAAGAATGTCCCTGTGTACAACAAGTGGATAAAACAAAAATTCTGAAATGAAGTCGGGACGTCATGGCACGTCAAGTAGCGGAAGCCTTCTACATCAAGGGAAAGGAAGATAATTGGGTGAGCGGGCCATCGCTGCTAATCTACGCAAAGGAATGTGCGTTCTTAGATAACTTTCTTTATGTTTGTTGATGTGTGCCTTCTGTTGGAGCCTCTCAGTTTTCAGCCCACGTTTGAGATTATGCCGAATGTATAAATGCATGAAGTTTTTTCAATAAAATCCTACTTGTGAGATAGCGCCCATCCCGTGCTTTTCACCACCTGTGTGTTTCGCTGCGGTAAATCTTATTTCTCTAGGTATTACAGTCCTCAAGAGGGGGGAGGAGCGTACCTTTGCAACCATAACCCAAGTCTGGTCCGTAAGACCCAACCACTGACTTGAACAACCAACTCAAACAGGATATGAAATGCCGCTCCCGAAGTAGACCCATCAAAAACCGGTAAAAACTATTGCTGAGTTTCCAACGGTGGTGCAAAAGGCGTGATAGGTCAACAGGCGCATGCAGGGCGGAGGAAACCGGTCGTCACGACGATTCCATGACGACCCTATGGTTCTAGAGGTCATTTATTCAAACATTGACATCCACTGTTCAGACAGTAACTTTCTGGTTATGTCATTTATTATTTTCGTAGATGACGCTGGTATGGCAGTCCAGGCGGCCGAACAGGTTTCGACCGAGTGCTTCGAAATGGTTTGAGTACGCGTAATTCATGGAACCTGAAGGAGAGACAACGTTGCGACTTGCCTTTGGTTGAACATGAGGCCGGAGCAGATCCTGACCCATGGCGTGGCCTTTGTCGTCCACACACGAGACAAATTGGGTGGAGATCAAAGTGCAGGCTTAGAGACAACCTCTTAGAAGGGATGTTAGTGGTCCCTTGCTACTCTGAATCCATGTGGCAAAAGCACGCATCCCTCTTGGTGGGTACCCGCGCGCCTGGGTGCTTAACGGCGCTCCTCCATGATGGGTGCTGGCGCAGCAAGAAGGGACGGAATCTAGGCGAGGGTTTGAGCTCGACTGCGGGTCCCCCTTCCGATTAGAACGTTGCCACCAAAAATATTGCGGGCAGCTATTACCTCAATGCAATACTGATTTATTCACACGTATGAAGCAGTCTCACGACAATGTAGTTCAGAGGAGAGATACATCCCACCAGTAACGAAAGCCGAAGTGAGGAAGTCTTTGATAGAACTGAACACGGGCAAAGCACTTGGTGACGATAACATAACAGCAGACCTCTTGAAGGATGGTGGGCTAATTGTACTAGGAGAACTGGCAAACCTGTACACGCAATGCCTAACGACCGCTAGTGTACCAGAATCTTGGAAGAAAGCAAACATCATCGCAATTCAGAAGAAAGGTGACATGAAGGACTTGAAAAATTACAGGCCGATCAGCTTATTGTCAGTCATCTACAAGGTACTTACCAAGGAAATCGCTAACAAAATTTCTGCACCTTTGATCTCAGTCAACCTAAAGAACAAGAAAGTATTCGTAAAGGCTATTCAACGATGGATAATATTTACAAGATGAATCAGGTGATACAGAAGTGCGCGGAATATACTGAACTCTATATGTAGCCTTCATAGCATATGAGCAGGCTTTTGACTCGTTCCAAACATCAGCAGTCATTCAGACATTACGGAAGACACTGTAGACGACCATTATAAAAATACTAGCGGATATTTACAATTGGTATACGTTACCATATTACTACATAAGGAGAGCAGTAAATACCTATACGAAAGGCTGTGAAGCAAGAACACAGAATATCTCCATTGTTGTACACAGCATGTTGACAGAAAGTTTTGATAACATTGGATTCGGAACAGGTGGGAATAAGGGTAATGGAGATACCTTAGTAACCTCCGATTTGCTGAGGACGTTACCTTGTTAATTAACTCAGGGACGAATTGAAAAACATGCTTACAACACTAGAAAAACATAATAGAACCATGGACCTCAAAATTAATATCAAGAAAACTAAAGTAATGGTCAATAACCTCGGGAGAGCACAGGAGTTTGAAATAGGTGGTGAGGCTGCGGGAGTGTTAAGCAAATAGGTTGTGATCCCGGATCCCAACGATGAGGCAGAGATAAGTGACAGTTAAAAATGGGGTGGAGTGCATTCGGCAGGTACTCTCAGATAATTACAGGAAGCCGACCATTTCCCCTGAAGAAAGTGCATGACAGCTGCCTCTTACAGGCACTCACCTACGGCGCAAATTAGGAGGCTCACAAAGTTGGTTCAAACTAAATTGAGAACGACTCAGTGGGCAATGGAATTCAAGATTATGGGGTTAACATTTTGGGAAAAAAAGACAGCGGAGTAGTTCAACGTCTAAACGAGTGTTGAGGACATATTGATAGAAATTAACAAGAAGAAAGGGGCGTTGGCATGGCACGTAAAGCGGAGTCAAGATAACCAATGTATCCATTGATAAAGGCAAGCGTGGGAAGGGATGGTAGAAAGATAGATGGGATGTGAGATCGAGGAGATCCCAGGAAAAATTTTGTCGCAGTAGCACACGAACGGGATAATTTGAATATAATGCGTGCGGCCTTTGCCCTCCAGTGGGCATAGATAGGCTGGTGATGGTGATGATGAAGGAGTCAGTATCGCGATCTGCCGAACTTGCTTCCCCTTCCTCAGCGATTGGTCTGCCTGGCTCACAGCTCAAGGTGGACTGCATATAGATATATGTATATTTATATATATGTATATGTATATATCTATATTTCTGTAAATATATAGTATATATATATTATATATATATATAATATATATATATATATATATATATATATATATATATATATATATATATATATATATACTATTAATATATATATATATATATATATATATATATATATGATGATGTCACAGGACGTGGCGGACAAACCCCGTGGCGCCATGGCCCAACCATCAATGTGGTGACGACGAAGAAGTGCTTGTGTGCACCGCGCTGCCAGGCCGGCTCCGTTTTTGGCATTATGTAAATAGTTCTTTAACCATTATGTAAATACATCGCTTCATCGCTACATGTCCGTGTCATCTGCGCCACGTAACAATATCCATATATATATTTATATATATATAGAAGGTAGAAGTTCCGGACTATATGTCAAAACTTGGGTGCACACACTTGGAAAACACTGAACAAGGGTTTTATTGTTCCCAACAGTTGCGAAAGGAGAACCTTTCTTCTTCAGGGGTTATTTTAGAATAGACGGAAAAAACGCTTATACACTTTGCCTCCGAGGGCTTCCCTTTCTCTCACCCTCGTCAATGAGAGCTCTCGGGGAGAGTAAAGATGGGAGAGTAAGATAAGATGTCGTAACTATACTACAGAAGGTGGAAAAAGCAAAAAAAGAGGAAGGGAAAGAGGAAAGTTGTAAATGGGAAGGGGGCACCGTTGCGGCATTGATAGACAGAAAACAGACGCATAAAGTTAAACTAATGTGTGTCTACAGGGAAAATGGCCTGCGGCGTCTGCGTGCGGAAAGAGAGAGAGATACATAAAATTTGGAGAGTCGAAGGTCGAAAGCCTGAACGAAAAATCCGTGGATAGCAGAGAAGCATGCCAACCTCTGCCTACTGGTGATGAATTGTAAAAAAGACGAAAAAAGACGCATTTGTTAATGGCGGTTTGAGACCGTCGTAGACAGAAACAAAAACACATGGCCGCAGGTGCCCGAAGGAAGCTGATCGGGGAAACGAAACATTCGTGGACAGCCTTGAAAAAAAAAGGATCAGTGAGTCCCCAATGCGCGGAGGCTCGTACGGGTCCGTCTGAGTGAAATGGTCCGGAAAGTTTGCGTAGAAAACGATTTACGCCTTGCGAAGAACCACTGGCGGAGAAGGATTTATCACCTCACCGCCACCGGAGGTGAGTGAGGGCAAAGGCCTCTCCCATTATTCTCCAATTACCTCGGTCCTGTGCCAACTGTGACCAATTTATCCCCACAAACTTCTTGATCTCATCTGCCCATCTAACTTTCTGCCGCCCCCTGCAACGCTTGCCTTCTCTAGGGATCCACTCTGTTACCCTTAATGACCAGCGGTTATCTTGCCTTCGCACAACATGCCCTGCCCACGTCCATTTCTTCTTCTTAATTTCTACTAATATGTCTTTAACACCAGTTTGCTCCCTGACCCACTCCGCTCTCTTCTTGTCCCTTAATGTTACACCTATCATTTTCCGCTCCATTGCCCGCTGAGTCGTTCTCAATTAAGTTGAACCCTCCTTAGTTAGCCTCCAAGTTTTCTGCCCCGTAGGTGAGTACCGTAAGATGCAGCTGTCATACACTTTCTTCTTCAGCGACAATGGTAGGCTGCTATTCATTATCTGAGAATGTCTGCCATATGAACCCCACCCCATTCTGATCCTTCTAATTATCTCTGCCTCATGGCTGGGATCTGGGGTCACAACTTGGCCTAAGTAGATATATTCGCTTACCACTTCCACTGCCTCGCCACCTATCTCAAACTGCTGTGCTGTCCCGAGGTTTTTGATCATTACTTTAGTTTTCTGCATATTAATTTTCAGGCCCACGGTTCTACTCTGTTCGCCCAGGGCGGAAAGCATGCTTTGCAATTCGTCCCACGAGTTACTTAGCAAGGCAACGTCATCAGCAAATCTGAGGGTACTGAGGTATTCTCCATTAACCCTTACTCCCACCTGTTCCCAATCCAACGTTCTGAATACTTCTTGTAAGCATGCTGTGAATAACATTGGAGAGATTGTGTCTCCTTGTCTGACACCCTTCCTTAAAGGTATTTTACTGCTCTCCCTGTGGAGGATGATGGTAGCTGTAGACCCATTGTAGGTATTCTCTAGTATTCTTACATAATGCTCATCTACCCCCTGTTTCCATAATGCCTGAATGACTGCTAGGGTTTCGACTGAGTCAAATGCTTTCTCATAATCTATGAAGGCTATATATAGGGGTTCAGTATACTCAGCGCACTTCTCTATCACCTGATTGATCGTTTGAATATGGTCCATTGTTGAATAACCTTTACGGAACCCTGCCTGTTCTTTAGGCTGACTGAAATTTAAGGTTGCAGAGATTCGGTTAGCGATTACCTTGGTAAATACCTTGTAGACGACTGACAGTAAGCTGATCGGCCTGTAATATTTCAAGTCATTCATGTCGCCTTTCTTAGAGATTAGGATGATCTTCGCGTTCTTCTAAGATTCCGGTACCATTGCGGTCATTAGGCATTGCGTATACAGGTGTGCCAGTTTTTCAAGTACAATTTCGCCGCCATCCTTCAAGAGGTCTGCTGTTATCCGATCTTCACCAGGTGCTTTGCCCCCTTTCATTTCTTTCAAAGCCTTCCTTACTTCTTCGGTCGTTATTGGTTGGATGTCTATCTCCTCTGAGCTACTGTCTCGTTCGGCATTATCCTGTATGTCCCGGCTACTGTACAGATCCCTATAGAACTCCTCGCCACTGTGACTATTTTATCCCTATTTGTGATGACATTGCCTTGCGTATCCTTAAGTGCATACATCTGATTTTTCCCCACGCCAAGACGTCTCTTCACTGCTTTCAGGCTACCTCTGTTCTTTTTCAGCGTATTCGATCCTCTCCATATTATACTTGCGTATGTCAGCGGTCTTACGCTTATTGATTAACTTCGAAAGCTCCGCTAGTTCTATTCTGTCAGCTGCGGTAGAGATTTTCATGGTTTGAGGTTTCCTGATTAGATCTTTTGTCTCCTGTGAAAGTTTACCAGTGTCCTGTCTAGCCATCGTGCCCCCGACTTCTAATGCACACGTCGTGATAATGCGTGTAAGGTTGTCGCTGGCTTCCTGTGTCGTAAGCTCGGCTTCCTCGTTAAGGGCGGAATATCGGTTCTACAACGCGATCCTGAATTCTTCTACTTTACGTCTTACTGTCAGCTCATTTATCGGCTTCTTTTGTACTAGGTTGTTGCGGTCCCTCCTCAAATCTAGCCTAAGTCGAGATATTACCATTCGCTGTCTAAGTCGAGATCGTACGATATATATAAATACCATGGTGAAAAAGAAAAAAAAACATCATCTGCCGGCACCCCAAGACCACTGCGTCGACTACAATCGTCGGGAACTCGCAGACCAAATATCTTCACAGCACTTCAATGTCTTTCAAGACGGCACTGCGATGTTGGTTTCGCAGTCAGGGGCTGGCATATATGATCTTCCCAGCTTGCTTGAGTCCGTACCTCGTTTAACGAGCACGCTTGTGGTCCATACCGAGACGAATGACCTGCCATCTACTTCTGCTAAGTCGGCATGTGAGAGTTACCGAACGCTTCTCCAACGTGTCGCACAAGACCGTACTGGATTCCAAAGCATCTACACTAGCCTCATTTTTCTTAGAGGTTGATATCGGCGTTTCGCCGACCACAACGAACAATTTATCCAAAATTTCAACCAAAAGGCATACTGTTTCAACACTCTCGCGCAGAAATTTTGAAGACTGCTCCTGATTTTCGACTTTTTGGATCATGGCTTCTAGTCCATTCCACCCATACGCGCACTTGAGCCGGACGATCTTTACCTCAGTTTTGAAGGCACAGCTTTGCTCGCGAGCCACTTTAGGGAGCTGCCGTACCCACGGTTAGTGACAATTCCTTGATATCTTCGAGTGACCATGCTCCCGACCATTTGTTGGACATCGCGGTCACGTCTCGGACAGCGGCGGCGTCGGCAGCGATGGCGATGGCAGTGGGGACTCCGGCGGTGGCGGCGACAGCGCGGGCGGCGGCGGTGGCGGCGGAGATTCCCGCGGCGGTCAGGGCTCCGGCAGCGGCGCGGCCGCGGTGCCGATGCGGACTCCGGCGGCGGCGGCGCCGGCGGCGATGGTTCGGGCGGCGGAGTTGGTCCAGTCTACGGGGACCGCGGCGACGGTAACGACGAAGGCGGCGGCAGCGACGATGATGGTGGCGGCAGTGAGGGCGACGATGATGTTGGCAACAAAGATGGCTGCGGCGACAAAGGCAACGACGACGGCGATGACTACGGCCGCGGAGGTGAATCAGGACCACCCTTCATTGCCTTCCCATCCTTCTGAACCAACTTTTGGTGCCCCTACCAACATTCCGAGATGTTCATCTCCACTTTGTACCGCTCCTGGAGTCCCCGTTACGACTTGCGTAAGAGATATTCTGGAGTGCCAAAATCAAACGATCCAAAGTGACTAAAGTCTGGGACTGATAGGTACTGCAGAAGATGGCATGCTTTGTAGTGGTTACTTGAAAATTATGAAAGCAGTTGAAAGCGTGTTAGTTGCAACCAAAATATGTTAGCTTTGCGCACTTACTTTGAGGCTTCTATAGTGCCGAAAGGTGTAAAAATATCACTCAAACCGCATGTAGATCATATGTCAAGTTATAATGTGTCGGAATGAAATGTGTTAAAAACGCTTGTCCCGTCCTTATGCACATCATCTTCAAGCATCACGAGTTTTTCTTAAGTTGTTGCGCAACAAGAAACACAACTTCTTTTTCGCAACTGAAGTGTTGACAAAAAACGTTTCTAGAGGCCTACGAGCAGAAATATATCAGCACAATTCAAGCAATGAAGCATAAGAAACTTTTACGTGATGGTGTAACACTGCCGTGCATTTCTGGTATTTCCTCAGGAGAACTGTTAACTTTAACACTCGAAGTGTCTTCAATCGCGCGTAGCTATATTGTAAATCTGTCATCAACTGTGCTGTCAGACGAGGAGAGGAGTGTTCTGTCTCGGGGACTCGTTTTCTGTCCAGCCACAGCGAAATTAAGGGAACTCAAGCTACTGAAAGAGTTAGAAAACTTTGCCCGCAGTTTTAAGACAACGAGGATATTTTTATGACAGAGATGATTCTAACAATACATACAAAACAGTTCCTTCGTGAAAGCGGAGGACGCCTCTCACTCAACGTGAAAAACGTCTAGATTTGTATATTAACGGAGTACAGCGAGACGTCCTACAAGCATCCCGCAATCAAGCCTGTTACAAAAGTAACCTAAACCCAAAGGAAACCTTAGCAATAAAGAGAATAGAGACCCGTGAAAGCATAGTCATCATCCTGCGAATAAGGGGGGCAAAGTATTAGTGCTAAAGAAAACGGACTATCTCAAAGAAGCGATGAGGCGCGTTGACGATCAGTCATTTTAAAAACATTTGGATGAAGACCCAACTGAACATTTTAAGTCTCTTATAACAAGTACGCTAACCATGCTCGCATCCCAAAAAAAGTTGGATAGCTCATAGTTACGTCCCTTATTCCTCTAAGCCCCGTCGCAGGCCGTTTCTAACTCCTACCGAAGATTTCATAAACATGGTAATCCTGGCCGTCCAATCGTCTGGGGATTAGGAACTGTAACTGAAAATATCTCCCGTTTTGTCGATACTGAAATCTACCACATTCCTGCAACGTTTGCTTTATATGTTAAAGACACGAATCAATTCTTATCTTATATCACGTCTGTTAAGGTCCCCGAAGGCGCCCGCTTGGTTTCCTTAAGCCTGGCGTCCTGCATACTAACGTACCGCCTACCGACGGCATTCGATCTGTACTACTAGCATATGAGATATCAGATACCAATAACACCTTGGACAGCCAAACTTTTGCTACTCTTTTCTGCCTAACATTAGAACTATATATTTTGAATTCAGATGAATCCATTACGTTCAGTTTAGCAGTACATCAATGGGCACCGCCATTGTTCCTAACTATGCTAATATATTCATGGGCTTGCTTGATTACAAATTTCTAGCGAGTTGTGCTCCTAAACCTCGTTACTCTAAACGCTCATTGACGACATCCTAATTTGTACACTCGGCGAGGCCGCTCTTTTGTCTTTCATTAATGATTTTATTCAGGCTCATCATTCTATTTTATTTTTCTGTACATTTTCCCAGTCAACAATCAATTTTCTCGACGTTACCTTGTCAATAGATAATGGCGAAATAAGGACAAAAATCTGCCGCAAGCCAACCGACAGACAACAGTACGTCCATTTTGACAGCAGCCACACGAAGCATTGCGAAACTAGTATGCCGTATAGTCAAGCCATTCGTTTGAAAAGAGTTTCGTCTAAACAATCTGACTTCGAGTCCAACTGCCTAAAACTTCGCGATGCCCTTACTAAACAAAAGTACCGTGCCAAAATTGCTGACAACGCATTTAGGCGTGCCGATGCTCTTGATCGTAATGACCTCCTCGATCATTATGCCTGACTTCACTCCCCGAAAAAACTAACGTCGTGGTTACGTACTACGCGTCAATGCATAACATTAGGAACATTTAAAGTAAACACAACAATATTCTCACGCAGAGTGATGGGCTGGAATAATTTTTTTCCGGACGGCCACGAGTAGTATACCGCAGAGCTAGAAACCTTGGCGATATTTTAATTTCATCACAAACCACACTTGTCGTTCCATTTGGGTGCCACCATCGCAACAAGTCCCAAAGCAATGTTTATGAACACGTAAATACTACCCGATCGGTTTCAACTTCAGCCTCTAAGTACTGCTTTAATAAAATAGCGAACTTTGCGGTGAGAGTGAAAACATAGTATATATTTTAAAATATTCTCTTTGTAATCTGCAAAATTTTGGACAAGCGGTGCTAGCCTTGATACTACGTTTTATTAACCACGCGGCACATGTAACATCTCTTCAGCAACTTCCGCTATTCAAACACTCGAACGTTACAGGCCATTCCTTTGACCATGTCAAAGCAACTATCCTTCAGTCTGGTTTTCCTACCCACCATGATAGAGAAGTTTGCGAGTAATTCCAAATTTACAAATTGATCACCTTAGCGTCCGGTTTAAACGAAGGTCCGGGGAAATTAAGGCGCCTGAAGACGCAGTAATGTGATAACACTGTGTTCTGTTGTTGAACTGGATATTTATATAATTTTTTTTGTTTAAAACATACTGCAAGCCCAGTGAAGGGCCCAAGCAAGAGGGGCATCACAAGAGAAAAACAATTTGGCACAAACACGTGGTACACTGATCAAAATATTTTGAATAAATACAGGAATGTACCAAAGATACAAAAAATAGGCAATACACATGGCACACTGCTGGAAATTGTTCATGTTATCGCGGTTAAGTGTCGTTGCTGGTGTTCTTGGTGTTTTTAAACACAACCTTGTTAATATAGCATTGCTTTCGTATAAGCAAGGACATCGTGCAGAATTGATAATGCTGATAATTATCAATGAACCTTCATTGATAATGCTGAGCACCATAGCGTCTAAGTAATGCTTTAGACAAGTGCCCGAATCTTCTGTTCGCCTCTTTTCTTTTCTTCCATATCCCCATTCAACTGCTGTAGCTGCTTTTACTTTTTGGTAATATTTCTAGTTAAGAAACATATATAGGCTGTACAAAAAATGCCAATACTGTAATCTCAAGAATTCGAGTCCCTCGGCTGAAACTTTATTAAACGTGTTCTGTGTTTTTACCGTGGTCGAAAACTTCTGAGTATATATGTATGTATATATATATATATATATATATATATATATATATATATATATATATATATATATATATATATATAATATATATATAATCGCGAATCAGAATGGGAAATGAGGGGGCTCCTGAAATAAGACAGAAATAAGGGTGGGCAGTGACAAGAAAACCTCGGAAAGCAAAGGGTAGGATGTGGTAGGTGATTGAGAACAGATAAAGAATTTTGGAAAGAAACAAAGAAAGTGGATGAAAAAATTCCCGCCAGGTGGGATCGAAACACACGAACTTCCAGATCCCCCGAGATCCTCCCCTTTGCTTCCGAGGTTTTTTTTTACCCTTCTTGCTTCTGATATATATATATATATAATATATAATATATAGTATTATATATATCTATAGTAACTATATTATATATATATATATATATCTTCATATATATATCTATATATATATGTACAGAAAGTAGAACTTTGAAGATGGTTGAGAACACAAGAAAAGAAAAACTTCGAACAAAGTAAAAGCACAATTGCTGCCATCGTTTCAGCAAAGAGCCTTGCTTTCGTCATATATATATTGTTACGTGGAGATAGGACATTCAGAGGCGAACCATGGGCGACGGTGGAGTGATGTATATACAAGATGTTGCCGCAGAGCGAAGCGATATATGTACAAGCGGTAGTGATCGCTCGGGCCAGCCACAATCCTCTTCGTGGTCTTGGGTGACTGATTATGGGGCTATGGGGCATTGTCCACATAGGTGTCGTGACATCACCCCCGGCGGAGGACTAACTGTCCCGGTCGAGATCATGGCAAAGACAGGGTGGCGACGCGGATGAGTAAAGCGATGAGAACATGTACAATGAAGTCCTTGCCGCCAGTGATGATGATGACAGTCGCGATGAGCACCGGCACCGGAACTGCTGTGGCCACACCGCCGACCCCACGAGAACAGCGTCCAAAGCTTTTGGAGAAGCGCCGGAGATCAGGGCGGAGGGACGTCATCGGCTATACGTCTGGTCGTGGCTAGTCACTTCGTGTGGTTTCGGCGGGGCATGGGCAAGAGACAGGAGGCCGGGGAATGTCACGTCCGTGGATCACCGGGGCTGGGACGGGCCGACGCTTGCTAAGAGCCAGGTTGAGACGGCTTCATGAGCCGAGACGGGGTGAAGCTCTAGGCCGGGATGGGACTGAAACCCGCAACCCCCACCACCAGATGTGACTCGGCTACGAAGGGGATATATGCAGATATCAGTTAAAAAATAGTTACGACAGACAAGGCAGCCGCGTTGTCCCTGGTACTGTGCGCACACCGACATCACCGAGCGTGTTCTTCCCCAGCCTATCAGTTCACTTATCCTAGAGGGCGCGTACCCGCAGACGGGGGGTTTGCCACTGGTTGCGTTTTTAGTAAGGAGGCTAAAGACCGAGCCCGTAATATATATATATATATATATATATATCGATATATATATATATATATATCTATATATATATATATATATATATATATACACACAGAAAGAAATGCCGGCAGTCTACAACGCCAAAGAAGGCATAGGGGAAGGTTGGACTATTTTTTTACCGTTAGTGACGTTACATTATTATTAATTTTTATTAATTACGTGAGAAAGAAAGAAAAACACGCGCCCAGAGTGGGGACCGAACCCACGACTTTCGATAAGATCTCGAATGCCTTACCAATTCGAATGCCTTACCAATATATATTGAATCAGAATAGGAAACGTGGGCCCCGTTGAAAATTACACTGAAATAAGAGTTGGCCAAACAGTTGCTTCATCTCCTCGACGAAGATCACGACCCTTTCGTTAGAGTGTTGCTTGCGCGTTTCCAACCAAAGGGTGGCGCGTTCTTTCCGCACGATGGTTGCAAATGTTTTGATGTATTCGCTGTTAAAGAGAGTCCAGTTGGTTAGGGAGCTTTCATGGTTTTCAAATCACGTTCGGGCCGTATCTTCTAAATTAAAGAAAATACGGTGGAAGGTTTCTTCGTCATCCAACCTGTTAAAGATGCGCACTCGTTCCACTTTCTCCAACCAGTCCTCAGGGTCTTCTCCGGGGGATCCACGGAATGATGGTTGTTCCTGGGGCTGTTGCAAGACAAGGGCGGGATTAGAAGCACTGGTTTTGGTGCCTGCGCATGATCATGGTGGTGGTTGCAGCGGTCGTTCCTTTGGGTCCGTCTGGCAGGAGACCAAACTCCAGAGGGAGATCTTGCAGTCGGCGGCTGGCTCTAGTTGGACTCGCTCGGCGGCTTCCAGATGTCGTTGGGAGCATAGAGGGTGCGTACCCAGCACCTTACCAGATGTCACGGAGCCATAGATGAGGCAGTCATGTCAAAGGAAAAGCACGTTTATTGGAGCGAACTTGTGCTCCCCTAACAACTCAAAAGAACACAGGCGGCGAAGCAGCAGTCAACAAAGTGACGTGCGTCGGCATGCCTCGCTGAATCGAATACCCCAGCGTCTGCTCTGCAGGCTTTTTATCTTTCGGCGAGCGTGGTGTCCGAACCGTCGATTCACGTCTAGAAGATTGTCGATCCAAGAAGAGTTTTCTAGGCTGTTCAGGTTAGTTCGGAATGCTCTCCCTATCAGAAGAGATAACACAAGCGGCACAGAAAGAAAGAATGGAACACGCGGTTTCCTTGGCACAGAGATAACAAAGACCGGCGCAGCCGGGCAGTAAAAGCAAAACATAAATAAACAAACCCAATGCGCGGTTTGCGGCATTACCCCCCTCAGAAGAGTGCATCGACCCGATCCTAAAATAAAATGACAGTCTGAACAAACAACAACAAAAAAAGTACATCATCTTGCGCAGCAAGGTTTGAGGCGAACCACGTGGACGACTTCGAGTCGCGTTCGTCGTCGTGATGTGCCGGAGTCACGAAGCCATATAAATAGGAGCGCCGACTGTGCCCCAGAAAAAATCATTTGCTCGGGCCGATAATGTCTACGCGCCGCCGGCCACCCAGCTTTCCCTTTGCTCTCTTCCTCCTTCGTTCGCCCTCTCGTCGCTGTGCCTCTGCACACGGCTCCTCCCTTCTTCACTCTCCCCAGAGGTGTCTTTTCCTTGGCAGCGACGTCTGCCCTGTGTCTGTTTTACTATGCAGGAGGAATGCGTTCACGCGCGGAATTTAAACACCGTGCTCAGACGCAATAGACGGCGCAGACATTTGTACGCCACCGCATACGTGGCGATCACCGCATACATGGCGAGTGTTAATTCTGACAATATGAAGACCCGGGTAAAAATATTCTACTAACCCAGCAGATGTAAGACGCAACTGAACGACGACGACTTCAGAAGCACCTAAGAATTAGCAATAGTAATATGCAACGCCACAACATGGAGTCTAGCGTGATTCTGCTTACGAAAAATCGATGCAGCGCAAAAGTTACCCTCTTTTGTTAAACCCGCTCTCCGGCCGCACGCTTAATTATTTATACTGCTTCTGCGCACGAACAACGCTTATCAGGTTCGCCAGGAGTCTCCATCGGCAAACGGCAATGATGCACATTTCTGTGCTATTGACTGAATTGGACGGCTGCCCTGTTGTATTAAGTATACAAAAACACTGTCAGCTTGATAAGGCTCCCAAGAGTATCAAACGCAGTCTTCATTGTAACTCGTGCGGCAACTTACCGCCCGATGTTCACTGTCGCTCTACAGTCGTGTTATCTCGTCGATAACGCCGCGGACTCCGAATAAAAGGCTGCAATTTGTGTGGCTGCAATTTTGAGCCTACCAGGGTTCCTGGCGTTTTTTTTTCTTTAAGCGGCTGACCAGCAAAACAACCACCTCGTTAAACATTTTCTTTCTGCGAGTCATCACCACAGAGATGTAGGGTCCGGACGAATCCAAATATTGCGAAATGAAGGCTTGTGAAAACACCGCACTGTCAGGGCCTTTATCTTGAGCAGATTGCTACGTCGCGGGCAGTCGCGGGTGGTGATATCGCATTTCTGTTATTTTCTGATGAGCGTGTGAGTGCCGGTCCGTGTTTTAGGCACACTCTGTTTTGGACGTACGTTGGAGAACTGCGAGAAAGCTGAGGGAACTTTTATAATCGCTATTGATCAGAACCAGTTGCTCCTTTCGCCTTTTGTAAAACCAGTTAAAACACAGCCGAATTGGTGTTCACAAATTTACAATCCGGAGTCGCATTTTCGGCAAGCACTGTGCAAAAGTTAGTGTTTGTATAGCAGTTTTGTTTTCCCTCCATGCAAAGCAGTTCTTAACGTATCATTCGTACGACCACTCAATTCCTTCGGGTCCAGGTTACCCAAAAGGTGCTGTCGAATAAGTTAATCTAAGCCGTGCGAAGGGGGAGCGCAATGAATGCGAAGCGGCGCCAAAGGAGGCCCAAAGCACTCCGTGCCCGAAACTACCATCGCCGAAGCAGACGACAAAAGCCGACGGAATGCGTCCCGCCAACGCGCCCGCCGGCGCACGGGGAACGCCGCGCCTGCGCAATTCGCTAAGGCATCTACGTTGCGCTCCGCGAGTGATGGACATTAAGAGCCCGCCGGAGAGAGTGAAGTCGGCGCTCCTGTTTATCTTGCTCCGTGGCCAGAGTCACCATCGGGGACCACTTCGTAGGTAAGTGTGCCAACACGTTGTAGAATCTGGTATGGTCCAAAATACCGGTGCAGAAGCTTCTCACTGAGTCCGCGTTGTCGGGTCGGAGTCCACACCCACATACGATCCCCAGGGTGGTACTCGGCGTCTCGGCGTCGGAGATTGTAGCGTCCGGCATCCACCAGCTGCTGGTCCATTATACGACATCGAGCGAGCTGGCGGGGCTCCTCCGCACGTTGAAAATATCCTTGAATGTCGGCGTTGAGACGGGCGTTGAATGTCGACGCCATGCGGAAGCATGGCGTCGAGCATCGTAGTCGGCCGTCTTCCGTAAACAAGCTCGAACGGTGTCGTGTGCGTAGTTTCCTGGGTCGCCATGTTGTACGCAAACGTGACATACGGGAGGACTTCATCCCAAGTCTTATGTTCAACTTTGACATACAAAGACAGAATATCCGCGATCGTCTTGTTCACACGTTCCGTTAGTTCCTTAGCTTGAGGGTGGTACGCCGCCGTTCTTCGGTGATCCATGTTGCTGTAGCGTGATTCCCTGCATAGGATCCGCAGTGAAGGCCGTTTTGCTGTCCGTGATTAGGACTTTAGGAGCTCCATGTCGCAGCACAACTTGTTTTTTTTATCTTTCGGCTTAAAGAACTTCGCGACTTCTTGAGCAGTCCCCCTCGGAAGAGCGGCCGTCTCTGCGTAGCGCGTCATGTAGTCAGTCGCTACGACAATCCACTTGTTATCGGATCGTGACGTAGGGAACGAACCCAGAAGATCCATTCCAATATGTTGGGAGGGCCTCGATGGGACGGCGATTGGCTGGAGAAGTCCGGCGGGTCTCTTTGGCGGCGATTTTCGTCGCTGGCAGTCGCGGAGGCTGCGGACGTAGTGGGTGAAGTCAGAGGTAAGGCGGGGCCAGTAGTACCTTGCCTTGATTTTTCCAATAGTGCGAAATGTGCCGAGATGTCCGGAAGACGGGTCGTCATGGCATGCTTCGAAAGTTTCGTCACAAAGGTCCGCAGAGATGACAAGAAGGAAATTCGTTCTTGTTCCGGGGCTGAAATTCTTCACGAGGACAGAGTTTCTCAGGCTAAATGCTGGTAAGTTGCGTTTAAAGGTTCTAGGAACGGTGACGTTGCATCCCTCGAGGTAGTCGATTATTACGCGTAAGTCGGGATCGGCACGCTGCTGGACGGCTAAGTCGCTCTCGGTCACGATTCCAAAGCGCAGTCTTCATAGGAGTCTTGTGGTGGCGGGTCGACGGGGCGCGGGGCAGCCAGTCGGCGTCGGAGTGTTTCCTGCCAGAATTTTTGGACTACTGTAACGTCGAATTCCGGCTGGCGCAAGCTGCACAGCCCAACACGGACCAGAGGGGTCCTTCAAATTGGCGAGCCAACACAGCGCATGGTGGTCAGTCACAACCTTGAATGGTTTTCCATACACGTATGAACGAAAATTTTATATCTCCCACATAATAGCCAGGCAATCTTTCTCAGAGGTAGAGTAGTTTTTACCCTCCTTCGACAGAACACGGCTGGCATAGGCGATTACCTTTTCGCAACCGCTTTGCTTTTGGACGAGGACAGCACCCAAGCCTATATCACTGGCGTCCGTGTGCATTTCCGTTTCGGCGTTTTCGTCGAAATGAGCGAGCACGGGCGGGCTTTGCAGGCGGTTTGCAGCTCGCAGAATGCATTTTCTTGGTCATTTTCCCAACTGAAAGGGGTGCTATATTTCGTCAAGCTCGTGAGTGGCCCTGCACTGCGTGCGAAGTTTGCGACAAAGCTCCGGTAGTATGCGCACAGTCCGAGAAATCTTCGCACGCCCTTCTAGTCTTCCCGACTTGGGAAGTTCGCAATGGCTGAAGTTTTTGCCCGGTCAGGTAGGACTCCGGCTGCGTTGATGTCTTGGACCAAGAACTTGACTTCCTCGTACGCGAAACGGCACTTTTCAGGCTTCAGCATTAACCCCGACGTACGAATTGCCTCGAGCACAGACTCCAACCTTGCGAGGTGTTCGTCGAACGTTCGGGTGAATACCACAACGTCGTCGAGGT
The DNA here is from genome assembly GCA_013339765.2 of Haemaphysalis longicornis. NCBI lineage: Eukaryota > Metazoa > Arthropoda > Arachnida > Ixodida > Ixodidae > Haemaphysalis > Haemaphysalis longicornis. Next base: position 68,414,288 of record CM023454.1, read on the forward strand.
ATACAAGGCAAGTGTGCCACTCCAGACCAGCTAGCACAGTGTCCATGTCCCTCTGAAACGGTGCTGGTGCCGTGCAGAGCCCAAAAGGCATCACCTTGAACTCGTACAGGCCGTCCAGGGTTATAAATGCTAGTCTTCTCTTGGTCTCTCTGCCCGTAGCCCGTCTTCAGATCCACCGATGAGAAGTACTTCGCTTGGCAGAGGTGGTCGAGGGCGTCGTCGATTCAGGGCAGGGGGTACACGTCGTTTTTGGTGAGTTTGTTCAGTCGCCGGTAATCAACGCAGAACCTTAGTGTGACGTCTTTTTTCTTCACGAGTACGACCGGCGCAGCCCAGGAGCTCTTCGATGGTTGTATATGTCGTCGTTGAGGATGTTGTCCACTTGAGTCCTGATGGCTTCGCGCTCGTGTGAAGAGACGCGGTACGGTGACACTCGGGTAGGTCGGGCTCCATCCTCGGTTATTATCGGGTTCTTCGCCAGAGGTGTCTGACGTAACTTTGAGTTCAACTACAAACACCCGCTGTAGCGACGCAGCAAAGCCAATAACTAGTTTCTTTACTTTCGCGATAGCGCCGGATTCACGTCGAAGGGATGCGGAAGCTTGAAGGTATCGTCAGTTGCGCGTTCAAAGTCGGCGAGTGCTATCACGTCGCTTGCTTGTTGAGTTTCTTATGGGAACGCAATTGCAGCGCCCTTGTTAAGGTGCTGGTACTCCTCGGTGAAATTAGTGACCAAACTGTGGGTATTGCATTGCATAAAGCGCGCAATGCCTCTTGCAACAGAAACACCGCGGTTTAAAAGCAACCTTTGGTCACTCTCTACGATAGCGTCGATGTCAGGAGCAGCATCCTCACAGTAGACGGCGATCATCAAGCTTGCGAGGGTTGCAAGGTTACGTGATCGTCCGCGATCCCCACAGCAGGCCGGTGATCGGGGATCGCTGGCGGCGTCGTGGAGGGAATATTACGCCGTTGTCCCTCAAAAAGTTCATTCCTAGAATTACGTCGCGGGAGCAGTTAGGTATAATGACGAACGCAGCAGGGTACGTGGTGCCGTCTATGATGACGCGTGATGTGCACGCTCCACTTTGCGTTAAGAGATGGCCTTCTGCTGTGCGTATGGATGGACCTTCCCATCTTGTCCTAACTTTCTTCAGTTTAGACCCGAATGACCCGCTCATCACCGAGTAGTCGGCTCCCGTGTCGATGAGGGCGACTACGTCATCTTGGGAAACAGCGCGAACTAACAGGGACACAAAAAGAAAGAAGTGGAGAGGACTAGCGCTGTCCTGTCCAATTCGTTCTTTCTTTTTGTGTCCCTGTTAGTTCGCGCTGTTCCCCAAGATGCAAGTACACCAACTCGCCCAACTCGCCACCCTGCGACTACGTCAAAGCCGTCGATGGACAACTGGACGTCGGACACTGCCTTCCTCGAGTTCCGGGTGCGTCGGAGCGTCGCATCTCGGCTTGTGCATGTTGATGAGCGGGCACTGCGCGTCGTCGTTGTCGTCGTCATCTTCTCAGCGGCAGTCTCGGTCATGTTGGGTACACGTCGCGCCTTGTAGTTGTCGTGGTCGGGAGTCTCGTGGAGGTTCTGTCGGGTCGTCGGGATGAGGTCATGTCGTGAATCACGGTGTTCGGTGCCTCATTGCGTCGTTGGAGGGTTTTGGATTTTCCATCGTTGTGCAACTTCACCTCCAGAAGTTGCTGCTTTTAGTATCCCCCGCGTGGGCTGGGGGACCTTCCACGTGCGAACTCAGCACTGCTACGGCGGGACGGCGACTTGTATGGGTACGGCGACGGTGAACGGTTGAAACGAACGTGTCCACGTCGATATCAGTTGGGCGTTGGCTTTGTAGGGTGCGTGGTGCGTCGTTGGAGAACCCTCGCAAACCGAGCCTCTTGTAGGGGTAGCGACGGTAGATGTGGTTGGCGTCTCCGCAGTGGTAGCACAGCGGACGATTCTCGGGCGTTCGCCACACGTCGGTCTTCCTTGGGGTGGGGGGTGGCACCGCAGGTGGTCGGGACGGCGACAGGGGACGACGGTATGGAGCTTCGCGACGATAGGACGCAGGTGGGAGAGGGCGACGGAGAGGAGCCGCGTAGGCCATGGCTTGCGGCTCGCTAGGTGCTTCTGGCGTCGTTGAAGTGCTGCACTTCTTCTCTAATGACGTCGGTAAGGGAAGCGACTTGTGGTGGCGGCGGCGTTGGGAGCAGTTTCCGCAGCTCCTCCCTCACAATTTCGCGGGTAGCGTGGCGTAGGCTATCTCCGGGAATGCGCATGCTCTCGACGTAATTCGGATTTGCCTTGTCAACAAAGCTGCGGTCATACTGCTTAGCGCGCATTTCCAGCGCTTTCTCAATGGTTCTGGCTTCGGTCACAATGGTTCTGGCTTCGGTCACAATAGCCGAATTGGTAAGGCCTTCGAGATCTAATCGAAAAGCGTGGGTTCAGTCCCCACTCTGGACGCGTGTTTTTCTTTCTTTTTTTCTCACGTAATTAATTAAAAAAATATTGTAACGTCGCTAACGGTAAAAAATAGTGTAAACATTCCCCTAAGCCTTCTTTGGCGTTGTACACAGCCGGATTTTCTTTCTGTATTTGCTAACAAGCCCCTCATTTCCAAACCATATTATCGTGCGAAAGCTTAGCGAGGGCCTCGGTTCTGCCAGCCTTGATGCCAAGGTAGCATAAGAGGGTTTCCCGCCAGTTACCCGCTCATGACAGGCTTTAGACGTCCGAATCACGCCCCAGGGGTTGAAAAGAAGGTCCCCCTCGCCCTGTGTTGTCTGGGTGGTGCTGGCCACCACCCTCAAGCGTCGGATACAGTTGTAGTAAATACAAATACCCCAGAAAGCGAAGGAGAACACAGTAGCCCAGATAGCTGAATTGGTAAGTCATTCGAGATCTAATCGAAAGGCGTGGGTTCGGTCTCCAATGTGGGCGCGTTTTTTTCTTTCTTTCTTTCTCACTTAATTAATAAAAAAAATATTGTAACGTCACTAACGGTAAAAAATAGTATAACCATTCCCTTATGCCTTCTTCGGCGTTGTAGACTGCCGGCATTTATTTATGTATTTCCTAACGAGCCCCTCATTTCTAAACCATATTAACGTTCGAAAGCTTAGCGAGGGCCTCCGTTCTGGCAGCCTTGATGCCAATGTAGCATAAGAGTGTTTCCCGCCAGTTACCCGCTTATGACAGGCTGTAGACGTTCGAGTCACGCCCCGGGGATTGAAATCAAGGTCCCCTTCACCCCGTGTAGTCTGAGTGGTGCTGGCTGCCACCCTCAAGCGTCAGATACAGTTTAAGTAAATGTAAGTACCCCAAAAAGCCAAGGAAAACACAGTCGCCCCGATAGCCGAATTGGTAAGGCATTCGAGTTCTAATTGAAAGGCGTGGGATCGGCCCCACTCTGGCTGCGTTTTTCTTTCTTTCTTTCTCACGTAATAATAAAAAGTAATGTAACGTCAATAACGGTAAAAAATAGTATAACCATTCCCCTATGCCATCTTTGGCGTTGTAGACGGCCAGTATTTCTTTCTATATACATATATTATACAATATATATATATGTATAAATATATATATATATATATATATAATATATATATATATGTATATATATATATATATATATATATATATATTATATACACAAGAGAAGAACTAACTCCGAACAAGGTAAAAGCACGATTGTGGCCTACGTTTCAGCAAAGAGATCTTTGCTTATTCAGGGCCCGAGGAAAGCAAGTTCTCTTTGCTGAAACGTGGGCCACAATCGTGCTTTTACCTTGTTCGAAGTTTCTCTTCTCTTGTGTTCTCTACCATCTTCAAAGTTCTACTACTCCCTATATATATATATATATATATATATATATATATATATATATTTGTGTGTGTGTGTGTGTGTGTGTGTGTGTGTGGTGTGTGTGTGACGTCCCGCAGATGGATAATGCAAGGCTGTTGGCCGGAATGGGAGATTAGCCACCAAGAGACGGTGCGGTGCGATAGTGGTGGATGATGAAGAAGAAGTTGTTAATAAAGGGGTTGGTTTGACGGACGCCTTGTCTGCTGCGTTACACTAGTCGACAGGATTTACCGTGCAACCCCGCATCATGACAACACCCAAGAAAGCCATCACCATCCCCAAGTACTCGGGAGCAAGCGACGATGTTCCCTTTGACAAGTGGCTCCGACTCTTCGAGGTGAAGACTGCGGCCGCTGCATGGACCGAGCGAGACAAGTTGTGCCGTTTCTCCGATTACCTTGAAGGTGAGGCCTTCCGCTGGTACCTTACCGAGGTGTTTGACACTGGCGCAGCTTAGGAGGACCTCGTTGCATGCATGACCCAACGGTTCACAAGCGCCATCGCGGAATCATTCCGTCAATTCATTCATTGCAGCCTGAGATCGGGCCAGAGCCTCAAGGAGTATTACGATGAAAAAATGTGTCTGGGACGCCTTGCTGATCTAAAGGACGCGAACCTTATATCAGGGCTCATCGACGGCCACCCTGCTGAAATGGAAATGGCTCTTGCTGGGCTTACTTCATCTACCCCAGCAGCGTGGCTTTCAGCTGCGCTTAGAGTAGAGGCTGCTATGCAGCGGGCTAAGTCACAGCGCCTTCCACCAGGTGGATGCACGCAGATCAATGCACCGAATAGCAATTACCATAAGCGTCCGACTAATCCGCCGGTACGAGCACCCATGTCCGAATGCAGGTACTGCGCTGTGTATGGCGTACCTACTACAGATGCACTGGCACAGTGAATGCCCACGACGCGCAAGCATTTTTACCCTCGCTACCGACCAGGGAAACGAGGAGGGCGAACCAAAGCTATGTTAATTCAGTTTGATGCACTCCTTAACGGGCACCCATTCAGCGCTACTCTCAATACCGGAGCTACAATTACCTGTATCAGCGATGCAGTGCTGAAGGCGCTTCACATGCAAATAAGGACAGATTCGTGCATCACCGTTCAACAAGTTACGTCATCTACCAAAACTTTGGGTCGCATTAATCTAAAGGTACAGATTGGAAGAATTACCAAGGAAATTGAAGCACATGTTCTGCAAGGCATGAAGAGCAATTTACTCTTTGCTTGGACAGTGTCTGTCTCTTCAACTTGTCTCTAGACATCGACACACTGGCGCTACGCCAAGGAAACGACGTCCTCCACCCTCGCACACAAGCCCGTCAAACGGCTGGCAAGAACGCCTGTTTGCAGGAACCTAAAGTTTTCGAATTGGAGCACCTGAATGAAAATCAGAGGTCAGCCCTTAAGCAACTTCTCCACAAGTATGAGGACATTTTTTCCAAATCCCAAACTGACATTGGGTGCATCAGTAGCGAGATGCATCGCATTCCCGTCACTGACGACGTCCCCATCCGCAGGTCTCCCTATCGATGCTCACAAGCCGATAGCGTCGAAATGGACAGACAAGTCAGCGACCTTCTCACGCAAGGCGTAATACGGCTGTCTACGTCTCCGTACGCTGCCCCGGCACTTCTGGCAGAGAAAAAGGGAGAAGGGCGTACACGTTTCTGCATGACTACCAACCCATCCCTCGCGTTGACGATGTTCTAGGGTCTCTCGGGAAATCGACGTACATTTCAACATTAGACATCACGTCGGGTAACTGGCACGTCAAGATGCACCCGGACGACATTTCGAAAACAGCCTTTGTGACACGTACTGGTCACTACGAATGGCTTGTTATGCCTTTCGGTCTCCGGAACGCCCCAGCCACTTTTGAGCGGGCTGTCAAGTCCATCCTGGCAAAACACCGCTTAGCGCACGTCACGAACTACTTCGATGATATTGTGGTGTATTCTGACACGTTTTCCGACCATCTGAAGCATCTCGACGCCGTTCTAAACGCTTTTAAAAGCGAATGCGTCAGGCTCAAAATGAAGAAATGTCAATTCGCACAAACATTCATTGAGTACCTGGGACACAGGGTTTCAAATGGCGCAGTTACTCCGAAACGAAGCAACGTGGAGGCGATTTTGCGGTTTCCCACACCATCGCGCTCGAAAGAGCTGCAGCGTTTTCTCGGTACCGTAAATGTTTACCGTCGGTACATCGCTCACTTCAGTGAAATTGCCATCCACTGACGTGCCTCCTCAGCAAAGACGCTACGTGGAACTGGGACTCAAACTGCCAACTGGCTTTCACTAATCTGAAGAAATGTGTCACGGAAGAGCCGGTTCTTGCCATCTACGATGCCTCCAAACCTTGTGTGCTGTACTGTGATGCGTCCAGCAAAGGTGTCTGCGCCGTTTTGAAGCAGGCTGATAAAGAAGGCCGGGAGGCGTATTCCCAAACCATACCCCGTAGGGTCCAAGGCCGACCACACCAACCTAAGCAGGGGCGCAGCCAATTAGGTTAAAAAATTGCAATTGTTTAATCTCCTTGGACGCAGCACCGTGACGTCTCTACCTATATGTGCGCGACTTCATGCGAGGTGGATTTTTTCTTTTTTACCCCTCCCCTTGTGTCGGCTGCTTTGCGGGCGGCCGATGGTTTCGCTCCGTGGGCAACTTGTGTTGTACTATTTATATTTTTATTCCTGCTATTTCTTGTTTATACATTTGTATACTTTTTGCAATTGAGGCACGAGCTGTGACACAAAACTGGCGAAATAAAAGGCCAGACACTACAGAAATATATATATGTGGTAGCTAAAAATGTGTCGCAGGAAACAGACACAAACTGCTCATCTATACCGATCAGTGGATGTCTGAAAGTGACAATTTTTGCCGCTATTTGGGCTCCCAGATAACTATCGCAAAAATAGTGCGCCAAGGAGATAACTTTTTTGCTTAGTTTTATCTCTGCTGCGACTACCTTGACTTCAAGCTCACGGGTAACTACTCATTAGTCCCAGCGAAAAGAATATACGTATCTGAGTGAGTGTAACACTGCATTAAATGAGAGGCCATGGGGCCCTGGGGGAGCAAGGATGAGGAGAAAAGGGGAAGGTCACAACTCGCACATTGAACACAGTTGCAATCTTGGGGTCCTAATCGCAAAATGAACACATTAAAGTCAGTGGCAGCAAAACGCACAGTTCACACCTAAATATACAGTTCACATTGTGGACAATGCGGTTCACACTGAAAACAGTGGACGCTGCAGACAGTTCCCATTGTATACCGAACGGGGAAGTCGGCCAGGCTGCTTCACCAATTTGTAGAGTCTGTTTTCAAGGGCGTACTCGGTAATTGCTTCTAGTGCGGTGCGATCGTCACGGTACCGACTAACATGTTCCTGTTCAGTTGTAGGGGCGAGACCTAGAGTTAAAAGCTGGTGGCGATTCCTGCCGAATAATGGACAGAGCCAAATTAGGTGGTAACGACTTGGTGTGCCTTCCCGATTACAGGGGGGGCATCAGCGCCATTCGGTCATTGCTGGAGCTGTCTATTTATAAATAACGTATCTTATGCAGCAACATCTCTGTGTGCATGAAGCACAAATTGTTAAATATAACTAATCGACATTGGCAACAGCGTAAGTGGTAGCACGCATGATTACTGATATCATACTCGGCCTGGTGGCTTCAGTGAAGAGACTGTGGTCAATAGCCCTGTACAGAAGACATATATCAAACTCCTAGAGTACTTCAGTTGCTGTACAATCCAACTATTACTTAGCCCTTGGTTGGTGTATATTTTCGATATTGTTTCCCTAAAGTGTTATGACCAGCAGTGTAAATTACGCAGAATTCATGACCGAGTGTAAAACGTGTACGTTTGAGCTGGTGTCTTTCTTATCAATGTATCACCCTTGCAAGAACGATTCACATCTCCCATTGCTGTTAACAAAATGTCAATGTTTTCCTTAGTGGCATTGTTGCTGATAAAGAATAATGCAATGAAGTTAATGTTAACGAAATTCAATGTAATAGTGCTTATGAAAGTGCCAAAATGTAGCAGCTCATGCAGCTGTAATATTTCGCAAGACTAGGACAGTTTGTAAATGTAGTCATGGGTAATTGGCTGCCCTTCTTGTAATCCTTACCTGCAGCACCGAATCGTGTTTTGAGGTGTGTGTATAGTGAAAGAGCACCGAACTTAATTTTATGCCCTTCTGTGTGCTGTACAATGAGCTTTCAATGACGCTGTTTGCTTTCCGGACCGTGTATAATTGCCACATGCGCGTGAAAGCGTCCATCCGCGCGCGCTCACTTCGAGCACCGAGTCGAGCGCTTATCTAGGAGCACGATCGGAGGTCAGCGTCAACTTGCAGGTGCGCAAGAAGAGCGCGGATAGATCAGGGGCTCAGGTACAAAAGGTTAGCTTCTACCACATGTGCGTCAGCTTCCCCAGCGCCACAGGCCAGCCCCGCCCACGGAGCGAAAGCATCGGCCGCCTGCCAAGCAGTCGAAACGAGGGGAGGGGGAAAAAAAGAAAAAATAAACCTCGCATGAAGTCGCGCACATATAAGTAGAGATGTAACGGTGGCTGCGTCCAAGGACTTAAAAAATTGCAATTTTTTTAACCTCTTTGGCTGCGCCCCTGCTTAGGGGATGTGGTTGGCCTGGGCCCCTATGGGATATGGTTTGGGAATACGCGGCCGGGAGCACCCAGTTGCACACCACTCACGCAAGCTGCTCAAGCATGAAATCAATTACGCCATCACAGAGCTTGAATGCTTGGCAATTATTGACGCTATCGACAAATTTCACTGCTATCTGCATGGAAAACCTTTTACGGTAGTCACCGATCACGCTGCGCTACAGTGGCTTAAAAACATCAAGCATCCCCGAGGCCGTCCGTTTCGATGGTCCTTGAAGCTCTCCATGTACGATGTCAATATCAAGCACCAAAAGGGCACTGACAACATCGAAGCTGATGCACTATCGCGAAACCCGATTATTCAGCTTCTATCAGCTGAGCAACTGCAAGAGCATCCCAACGACGAACCGCCTTGCAAGCACGTCATTGAGAACGGAATGGCCATAGTGACGCGTAGAGGGATTCAAAAAGTCTACGTTCCTGCCGCTCTGCGATCTTCTGTTCTTCAGAAGGCTCATGACGCTTTTGGTCACGTTGGAGTCAAGAAGACATTGCGACTTTTGTCTCCACAATATTATTGGCCTGACATCATCACCGACGTCTCAAAATACATTCGCCACTGTGACACTTGGCAGCGCTGCAAGAAGACGAAGACCAAGCGTTTCGGATCTTTGGAGTCCCTACCACCAGCTGAACAACCATTTGATCTTTTGGCAATGGATACCATCGGAGGTTTTGCGAACTACGGTTCTCCAAAAAGGTTCGTTCACTTGGCCGTTGATCGTGCCACTCGTTATGTTTGGGCTTTTGCGCACCGGCAGTAGCGGCGAACCACGTACGCACCGCTCTGAAAACTTCGTGTTTTTACTACAGGGCCCCACAACGGAGTAGCTGCACGCATCGCCCGACACGGTACATCACTGCGCCTGCGTGGACGCAAGAGTCAATCTTTTGGCACCGGAGGCGTGGCCGTCAGCTGCGCCAGCGACCTGCTGTGTCGTCCTACGTCACGGCTTGGATCGCATAAAAGGGCAACACACTACTCCTGGCTTCACTTGGCAGTAGCGGCGAACCACGTACGCACCGCTCTGAAAACTTCGTGTTTTTACTACAGGTTAGTAAGAACCTATACTGTAAAAACTACGTTTGCTTTGTGAACATTTTGTCGCTGCTGCCAAGTGTACAAGTGTATAGCATTGCTATAGTAGAGTGCTTTGTTTCACCGTGCTTGAGAGCTTCTGTTCAGCACTTGTACGATGACAAAAGACGTGGGAAATCTGAAAGAGGAAATGAAAGGTGAAATAGCTAAACTGAAGGAAGAAACGAAGCAGGAACTAAAGACATTTCGAGAAACCATTGAGAGGGAGATGCGGATCGAAATCCGTGAGCTCAAAGCTGAACAGAAAGAAATAATTAAAAGTCTCGATAATGCCCATGACGAAATACGTGACCTCAAAAACGCACTACACGAAGCTGCTGAAAAAAACAAGCAACTTGAGAAAATGAACGAGGCGCTTCGCTCCAAATGCTCGTTCACAGACACAAAGGTACAGGGCATCGACAATAGGTTAGTTCAGTCCGAACAGTATTCAAGGCGAAGCAACCTTGAAATCCAGGTGTCGTGAGAAAAGAACACGAATCTGTCGCAAGCATAATTGCAAAGATCGGTTCCGCAATCAGCGAGCCGATTAGCGAGAGCGATATCGAGGTCTGCCATCGCGTTCCAACTCGGAACGCCGAAAAGACGAACATCGTTGTCCAGTTCCGCTCACGGGCGAAACGCGATAACGTCCTAACGAAAGCCAAAAACAAACGCCTCACGAACAACGATCTCGATCTAAACAGCCCAGCGGCTGTTTATGTGTACGAGCACCTCTGCCCCACACTGAAGAGGCTTCTTGCAATGTGTGTCAAGAAAAAGTACGAATGCAATTGGAAGTCTGTATGGACCAGTAACGGCAAAATTTTTGCCAGGCAATCTGATGGGGCAACCAAGGTTCAAATCTCGAGCGAGAAGGACGTTGAGAGGGTGTTTGGTGATGGGAATGGTAGCCAACTCTTTGAGCGATCCCCAGAAGAGGGCAGCGGCCAGGCGCGGCCACTGGCGGGGGTTTCTAACCCTCAGGGTCCTGCGAATTCTGGTGGAGATAATGTTTGAGCCGCTACTTGCCTACTAGCCCCGCTCTGATGAGTTGCCACGAACTTTAGCTCCTTCGGCACTCAAGAAGCTTGTAAATGAAAATATACTAAGAATTTTTCATCTAAAGTGTCGCTCAATAAATAACAAGTTTGATGATTTGCAGTTGTTTTTTGATTCGCTAGGTTTCTCTTTCAATGTGATAATGTTCAGTTAAACGTGGTATGATGACGAATCCGAATATTTTGCACTAGATGGTTATAAGCACTTTTTCCTAAACAGACCCGATCGCAAGGGGGGTGGCGTGTCGATGAATGTTCATAATTCAATTCGCGCTGAGCAAAACTTGCAATTTACGTTTGTAAAGGAGGATCTGGAACTATTAACTGTGGAAAGACGAAATAGCACTTTTAGTGTCATATATCGTCCCCCAAATGCCAAACTAGACGCCTTTTTTGAGACACTGGAAGCCCTTTTCGATTACGAGTCTTCAAATGGAAGATCCCTCTATCTGGCGGGCGATGTGAATGTAGACATGAAATGTGTATCGAAACCAGGAAAGGAACTTGAAGCATTAATTGATGCCTATGGTTTTTGCAACGTTATCGAAGCCCCGACGCGCATTACATCTTCCACGGCAACGCGTATTGACGTTATCATCACTAATGCCGATAAACCCAACATAAATGCCGCTACTATTGCCGGTGACATCAGCGATCACCTTCCAATCTTTGCTTTGCTTAACAATGCTGGACCAGATACCGCTTGTAAGCCGAATAATTTGAAATATCATCGTATCGATATTAACACATTAAGCAACTTCCGGAACGTGATTTCCGCAAATGATTGGAGGTACGTCTTATCAATAAATGACGCTGACAGAGCCTACGACGCTTTTCTGTCCAAAATTAAGGCCATTTATGACGCTTCCTTTCCTCTCAGGCATGCCAGGAAATGCAAAAATAGGAAACCCTGGGTAACGGCAGAATCAATCCGGAAAATTAAATGTAAGAACAAGTTATACACGCAGTTCATAAGATCACGGGATCCTAAAAAACTAGATATATATAAAAAATACCGAAATCAGTTAAACCGAGAACTGAAGAGAGCAAAACTGGAGTACTTCAGCAATCTTTTCGATCGCTCCTCAAGTAACAGTGCACGAGACCAATGAGACCAACTAAAACGCTTGCTCAACTTCGGGTCGCGCAGCCAAATTGCTTCGATTGAAAAAGAAGGGGAAGTTCTGTGCGGGAAGAAACTTTCCAACCAGTTTAATCGGTTTTTCGTCAATATAACAAAAGCGTTGTGTGCACCACTAGATGTCCCTGCTAGTTATCCCGGTGGGACACCAGGCGTACAGGAAACGCTTTTTATGTTTCCAACAACAGAATCTGAAGTAGTATCAATGTTTTTACACCTCCCAACAAGTAAATCCAGGGATAAAGACGGTTTTCAAATTCACCCGTTTAAATTTGTAATAGACCTTTTGGCCCCGACACTGGTCCATATCTATAACCTATGTCTCCGTACTGGCGTCTTCCCAAAACAAATGCAAATTGCAAAGGTTGTTGCCATACACAAAGGTGGTTCTGTTTCTGACTTTTCTAACTACAGACCGGTACTATTCTTCCAAGTATTATCTAAGGCACTAGAGAAAATTATTCATTGCAGATTATCTAACTTTTTAAGTAAGCACTCTGTGCTTTCCGATTCCCAGTTCGGATTTAGAAAAGAGAGATCCACTGAAATGGCATTAACGAAACCAAAAGAAATTATAATTGACGCATTTGAAGAAAAGCTCTTTGCTGTTGGCATATACGTAGACTTATCCAAGGCATTTGACCTGATTGATCACTCCGTCTTATTTCAAAAGCTCAGTCACTATGCATTCGGGGAATTGGCCTTGCTTTAATACAGTCATACCTAATGTACTGTAGACAAATGGTGTGTTTTAATGAAACCTTGTCAGACGATGAGTCCATCACGTCTGGTGTACCGCAGGGCAGCATTTTGGGGCCTTTGTTGTTTCTAGTATATCTAAATGATATTTTTGATATCCCTTTTCCAGTTCATCTCGTAGCTTACGCTGATGATATTAAAATGCTTGCCACAGGAAACACACTAGCTGATTTGTCACTCTTTGGCAACCAATTTTTGGAATATTTGCGTTACTGGTGCAATAGAAATCGTCTCAAGGTTAATACTTATAAAACATAAGCTGTGATATATAGAGCAAAAAACAGAGTAGTAAGTGGTAACATCGAATTGCTTTTGGGAATGACAAGATTGACATCGTGTCCAGTATAAAATCTCTCGGTGTCGTATTCTCGGAGACGCTGAATTTGAATATACAGGTTGACAGTGTTAGAGTTATAATGAACAAATTAAATGGCTTGTTATGTAAACATAAGTTAACACTTCCCACACAAGTTAAACTGCTGATTTACAACGCATATATTGTACCTGTGGTCACTTAGTGCCCCACGGTTTGGGGAACGACGACAAAGTCTAATAAACAACGCCTTCTTGTTGCGCAAAAAAGAGCAATAAGGCTGATAGCTAATATACCGTGGAATGCTCACACAGAAGAATACTTCAGGCAGTATATTATTCTTAGAGTAACTACCCTGTATACATATAGGCTACTTTGCATTTACAAAACTGCTGTAACAATGAACAATGCCTTCATGATAACAATCTTTAAGCTAGTGCGTCATGAACCTACTTATAATATACGTCACTCTAATCCATGGATCCTACCACTAAGCCGCACCAAATACCGCACACAGTCTTTATCTTGGAATCTACCCAAATACCTAAATATTCTCGATGGTAATAACGTTAATATTCGAATGTTTTCTACAACAACCTATATAGAATTGATGCATCTTCTTGAGCCTTCGACCGAATAGGCTCATCTAAGTAGCAATTTTACAATGAAATGTCACGATGTAATATTTTCGCGGTATTTTTTTTTGCCTTTGACATTAGAATTGTGTAATGGTACTTGTGTGAAAGTATGTACTTGTATATATTTAGAATTGTATAACAATGTTTTTACCGATTTGAATTTCTGTAGTTGTGTATATTTTTCAAACTGTCGCGTTGCGTTTGTGCTCTAATCACATAACTGCTAAGTGGGGCGTAAGGTGTCTTCAAGCTGCATATGGCAGCTTCTTCCCTTCCGTCCTCTCTCATTGTGTAGTTTGTGTACTTTGTTTGTGTACTTTGTTTGAGAGAAATAAAACATATCATAAAACATATCATATCATAAATGAGATGTGCGATGCTTACATTTCCTGCCTGAAGAGCATCTTCATTACTTGAGCCTCGGAAGTTCCTCTCCGACCGCGGAACAGGATTCACCTTAGGCAAATTCAAGCAGTTCCTCAAACACAACAACATTCCTCAGCTTTTCACAACTTCACAACGACTGCAGTGTAATGGCCTAAAAGAGCGCACTAATCAGTCCATAGTTACTCGCCTCCACTGCAAAATCAACGACGAACCGCGAAAACCATGGACACGCCTTCTTCCAGATGTTGTCGATGAGTACAACAGGACACCTCATGAAGTCACCGGCTACCCGCCATGTTTTCTCATGTATGGCACGCCATCATACCCCTGCCTCCTCTCCAACACTGTCGAAACCCTGCAAGAAACTCGCGCAAACGCAGTCCGCAATACCCTGGCGTATCACGAGAAGAATAAGCTCATCTACGACAAGAAGTTTCTTCCGTCAGAGCTCCAGGTGGGAGACTGTGTGTTATATGAGACACCCTGGCATCCTAACCGCGGCAAACTCTGCGCGATAATGGAAGGGCCGTATACTGTCCTACGCCATATCTCTGCGGTAAACTACGAGATTGACCGCAGCGTGGCTCCACTCGGTCGTCAGACTGACATTGTCCATGTGGGGAGGCTAAGACAATATTATCCGCCCCTACACCAAACACTCTCTCGGGGGGGGGGGGGAAGCGTGTGACGTACCGCAGATGGATGGTGCAAGGCAGTTGGCCAGAATTAGAGATTAGCCACCAAGAGACGGTGCGGTGCGATAGTGGTGGATGATGAAGAAGTTGTAAATAAAGGGGTTGGTTCGACGGACGTCCTGTCTCCTGCGTTACATATATATATATATATATATATATATATATATATATGTGGTAAGTTGAGGCAAAGACATTAAAAATAAATAAAAGTTTTCTGATGTTGCAGCCAGAGGACTTCATTTCTTCAGAGTGCCGAACAAGTTGGTTTCAGGTTTATATATCTATAGAAAATCTAGCAAGGGCAGGGTAAGGGAGGGGGGAGTTTGTACAATGGGAGTATGGTTGGTGGGCAGCAAAAGAATGGCAGAAGTGGCAGAGGCAGAGGGAAAAAAAATAAAATAAAAAGGATAACAAGCACGCGCACTCCCGCGGTATGAACATGAAGAAAGAGTGAAACAAGAAAATAAACAACGAAAAAAATTAACAAATTAATTCCCCCCTCCCTTGTGGCATCAGGGGTAATAGAGGGGTCAAAACAAGATATGGCCATGCACATGTTTGACATCGCCAAAAAAAATCCGTCACGAGGAACAAAAAAAGGTCCACAAAAGATATGCCCATTCACACAAAGGGCGAACATCTGCACAAACACCCGTTGTAAGAATGAGGGTCAGGTGATTGAAACAAGACAAACGTGGCTTCTGTTTGTGGGAGGCAAGGTTGCGCAAAAAAGCAGTTGGACAATGTTTCTTCGAGAGGAAATGAGTGTACATTGGTGTACAAAGAACAGAGAAAAAAGACGCGGTCAAAAAAGTCATGAAATGAAAGAAAACAGAAGAGAGGTACATGCGTATGACGTGAAATCGGGCGGTATGCATCTGGCTGGCGCATGGTACCAGTTCAGTTAACGCCCAGGCGGTCAGCAAGGAATATTAGAAAACGGCAATACAAAAAAGGGGAGAGGAAAGCAATCACACACTCTCGTGTGCACAAATTGATTACAAGTTGTGAGTGTCAAAGCTAACAACGGTACCGCAGATTTCTATCCAGAACATAATATCCAGACTTGCATGTGGTGCTTGCACAAAACTATAACCATCTAATGGGGGTCGCCAACTAATGGGGGAATATTATCGAGGGAAAGAAATGAACAGGCCTATTACTAGCCTGAGAAATGCATTATCAATTTTATTCCGAGGAAAGACACCTCAATTTTTATAACTCTCATTGATGAAAATGACGCTGACGTAAACATATAGATGAGGTAGGACTAACGAACCTCGCGATCCTGATGCTTGTAAAACTAAATTTAAGAATTGTGGCCTTCAGTTGTTCAAAAGAATGACCAGGAGTGTTAACATACTTTCATAGAGCAAAGAAGGGCAGGTTTTTGCAGGAGAGGGGGTGATTGTAATCTCCCATGAAAGGGTGTTTTAGTCTGGTCTATGTATTGCTTGCCGCTGAGGGTGCATTCCAGCAGGTATACGAAGTTGGTGGAATCACAGTTCAAGTTCACTTTACCATGAACATAATAGTTTTAGGCTGTGCTTTCGGCGCGATGTGTGGTGGTCACTTGTCGGTATACCTTACACCGTGGTTTGTTACAGGGCATGCAACTTGTAGCCTGTGGTCGGCTGATCCTGGATTTGGTGATAACGTCGCCGAAATTTTGCTGCGCGTGTACACAACGCGTGGCAGCTTAGTAAATATTTATTTTAGGCGTTCACTTTGAGCAAGGATATTGTGATATTCTCCTAGATTGGATGCAGCTTTCGGAGAAGAGGCCAATTGGTAAAAACGAGGTTTGTTTGCGGATTGGGTTTTGGAGCTTTTTTATGGAGAATGTCGGTGCGGTTCCACAGGTTAGCTCGTGTAATCGCTTCATCGATCTCCTGCTCTGGGTACCTGTGATTTAGGAGCGCGGTTTTACGTTCTCTGCAGTTTGAAGCGAAATCCGCCTAGCTTGTGCAGATTCGCCTAAAACGGTGAGAATGGCTATCAGTTATTCCCATCTTTGCAGTGCCTGACATGGCTGCTTTGGAAGAGCAAATACTGGCGCGTGTCCTTAGGTTTCCAATAGAGATCAGTCGGAATCCAGTCCTGAGAAACTGTGAGAGTAACATCCAGGAAATTAAGCTGGGCGTAGAGTAGGAATGAGATAGGGAGATTGTAGGATACGCAACCCTAAAAGTCTGAATAAACTCAAGAAATTCCATTTCACCGTGCTGTCATATCATGAATATATCACCTATACCCCTTTTTTAGTACAGTGGCTTCATATTTTGGGTTGCGAGGAAGTTTGACTCTAGACATCTCATAAAATTATACACGTAGTTGGGCCCGATTTTGGTTACCATTGACTTTCCGCTGACTTGCACGTAATCGACACCATCAAACTCAAAATTGTTAAGTTCAAGGATAAAGTAAAAGAAAGTTTTACGGTGAGAGAATCGATAGGTTTGTCACCCACCGACCGCTCATGCGGACAAGATACAGCGGCGATTCGATCCGCATACGGAATGTTAGTGTATAGCAACACGACATCCAGGGTAACACGTAAGCAGATCTTAGGAATTTCTACCTTCATAATATCCGAAAGCAAATCATTTGTCTCTTTATTGAAGAATGGAAAGCGGGGGGAATGTCGCCAATGAAAGAGTCGACATAGCGCGAGAGGCTCTCGCTAACAGTAGCAATGCCAAGAACAAAGGGACGACCTGGGTAATTACTTTTATGTATCTTAGGGAGAAGGTAGAGTCTACCGGCCACTGGGCTTAAAGGTGTAAGAGAACGAGCAGTTGTTTCACGTATTTCCTGATTTTGAACAACCTCAGCGAGTTGATCTTCGAGAATTAGCTTATAATCATTAGTGGGATCACTACGAATTACTCTGTAAAACGTAAATTCTAAAAGTTGTTTATAAGGGTCATTGACATAGTCAGCTTTTTCGAGGATCACGATGACGCCTTCTTTATCGGCCGGTTTGATTACTATTTCGGGGCAACCGGCGAGTTCCTCCGGGACTTTCTTTTCCTTTTTTGTGATGTTACGTCGGAAAGAGACTTGCTTGTGGAATTTTGCTCGTACATCGAGGTGAACGGCTTTAATGTACATGTCGAGGCATGTATCACGCTGCGTGGGAGGGTCCAGTGCTGATGGCTAGGTAATGCAGTTCGGGAATTGACGGTTTGCGGATAGTCATGGAAGTACTCTCGCTATCTCATATTTCTGGCAAAGTCAGCTAAGTCTTTAAAAAGATGAAATTCATTGAAACCACCATATGCCAGGCAAAAATTCAGACCTTTTGACAGGATGAATGAAACCACGTTTATTCCACACTTATGTGCCTAGTGCACTGCGTTCGAAAGGTGTACGGTGTAATTGAAGAGGGAAAGGGTTGGGCTGCATCCGTTTAATTAACGCACGCTTTCGAGGCAGCTAAGTGGGGCCTCTTGAATCTTGTGGCTGTCGAGGAGCCCATCACCAACCGGTTGCGCCACCGGGTCTTGAAGAAACAGGAGTGCTCACCAATGCTCGGTGCCTGGAATCTGGAGGCTTGGGATCTGGACAGTCCCATGTCCAGATCCAGGGCAGGAAGCCTAGATGCAATGTTGAGGGGGCACTGTCAACACAGGTGGTCGAGGTCAGCGCGGCAGTTGCACGTGGAGCAGGTGCCAGGTAATGGCGGTGGTGTGTCACCTCTGTGGAAACGGTTCAGCAAAAAAGGAGTAGGAGTGTGCCTGTCTGAATTCTGCGAAGCAGGACAGACCTTTTATTTATTTATTTATTACACTTTCCCGCAGCGCCCCTCGGGCAATATTGTGAGGGGGATATTTTGAACAGTATACAACACATATAATTGTTTGTGTGAGACAAATAACCATGAAACACTTATTTGAATAACAATAGATGGGGAAAACACCATTCTGGAAATAAAATTATACAGCATGCTCTATAGCCTCAGCAAAATTCGCTGCAGGAAACACTTCTTTCGGGAGATTATTCCAGTCACAAATATATTTATGAAAAAATGAATGTTTGAATACCTTAATGCGGCATTGGAATTCTCTAATCTTTTGTGCATTATCTTTGCGTGCGGATACATAGTGTGGCTGTTTTAAATATGAATCGTTATCTATTCCGGTTTGCTTATTGTAAATGTTGTGCAGAAATTTCAACATTCTTCTCTGATGCAACGATTTCCATCCAAGACTCTTTACAATTTTTGAGCTCCTGGCGTTAAAAATATAATTACTGGTTACAAACCGAGAAGCTCGTTTTTGATCTCTCTATTTTTTCTTGTAATATTGCAGTGGAGGGGTCCCATGTTGTGCATGCTTACTAAAGTACTGGTCTTATATTTGTGAAATAAAGAGTTTCTTTTAATGCCTAGGGGGCATCCTTAAAATTCTTCTGGAAGAAGTAAAGGAGACGATATGCCTCGCTGATTATTGTGTAGATGAGGGTGGTCCAGTCTAATGTTTCTGTGAGGGTCACAGCAAGATATTTTACCTGGTCTACAGTCTTTATTTTACTATTCTGCAACAATAATGAAGAATGCACTTTGTTTTTCTTGTTCGTAAATTGGACGTGACAGAATTTGGAGATGTTTAACTTCATCTGCCATTCTGTACACCAAGTGATAATTCAGTCAAGTTCTGTGTGCATCACATCTACTGTCTTTGGCACATTTCACAGGATGATATATGATGCAATTGTCCGCATAGAATCATACAGTTCATTTAGGTACGATAGGAAGATCATTGATGAAAATAAGAAAAAGTAGTGGTGCAAGGACGGAGCCCTGTGGGACTCCAGATAGAACACTAACAGGAGATGATGAAACACTGTTACAAGCACCTGCTGCTGGCGATCACTCAAGTAGTATTTCACCCAGCTGAGGAGATATTTGGGAAGGCTTAAAACGACATCTTGTAAAGCAAAAGACTGTTCGGAATAACTTCGAAAGCATCTACCTGCAAACCTTTGTCGAAACCTAGAGCGATATTGTGAATAAGCTCAGTAAGTTGCGTTACACAAGATAAACCTGACCGAAACCCATGTTTCCACGGCGTGAAAAATTTATTATCAAGAAGGTGCTTGATTACACATGAGTATATAATATTTTCTAAGGTTTTACAGCAAGCGCAGGTTAGTGAAACTGGTCTCTTGTTGCAAGGTTTATCTTTGTCACCAGTTTTATGTAGGGGCGTGACATTCGCAATTTTCCTGTCTCTGGGCAACGTCGCGCAGTTTAAAGGTAGTGTGAACAGTACCACCAGAAAAGGAGCAATATGGGTTGCACAGCGTTTAAGAACTTGACTTGATAGGCCATCAGGGGCATGCGCAGAGTGTGCATTAAGATTCGCGAGCAATTTTTTACCCCTGCCTCAGTTATCTGAATATCATTCATATTTGTATGTTGCAGAAAGGGAGTGGAAATCGTGAGTGGGTTTTCTTCCAAAAAGACCGAACGGAAGTATGAATTAAAGCATTCAGCTCTACCTTTATCGTCTTTTATTATTACACCGCTGAGGGAAAGAGGTGGAATGCTAACAGAGTCTTTTCATTGCTGTTTATGTAGTGCCATACTTCTTTTGGATTTGTTTTCTGATTGATTGTGGGGGTTTAACGCGCCGACGCAACGCAGGCGATGAGGCGCGCCGTAGTGGAGGGCTCCGGATTAATTTTGACCACCTGGGGATCTTTAACGTGCGCCGAAATCTCGCACACACGGGCGTTTTTGCTTTTCGCCTCCATTAGAAAAGCGACCGCCGCGGCCGGGAATCGAACCCGCGACCTCGTGCTCAGCAGCGCAACGCCTTAGCCACTGAGCCACCGCGGCGGGTTTTGGATTTGTTTTGATTCTATCAGTTGAGAGACGTTAGGTACTTGTGTTTTGGCTGTTTCATTTCTTGCTTAAGTTGAGGTGCCAGAACCTTTACTTCAGCCAGCAATGATGGCTGGTTTGTTCGGCAGAAGTTTTTGTACAACTGAGCTTTTCTTTTTATCGATGTACGTAGTTCTCGTGTAACCCATGGTTTTCTACTCCGTTCCTTTGATGTAATCATTTTTGAGGGGATAAATTGGTTTACTAACGTTAAAACATTCTCTTTGAACAACGTCCATAGCTGTTCTATGTTTATATCATTACTGCGGTCTACGAATTATAACGAAAACGAGCCTAACTAGTTGTAATGAAGTTATAGCTACCTTTATCGTACGAGAACACCTTTCTTTGTCGTGTTTTGCTTAATACTACGCTCTGACATACTACCGCACCTACCACCACATCATGGTCGCTAATCCCTGGTGTTGCTATAGCCGACAACAGTGTGCCCTTGTGGTTGCTGAATAATAAACCTAGTATACTATCACCTGAGCGGTTAGACCACGTAGGAAAATCTACAAATTGAAAAAGGTCAAATGTTCTAACTATTTAAAAAGAACACCGTTATTCCCCCAAAGGTAATTTTCCACCGGTCGGTGGTCTCGCTAGGTTATTTCAGGTAGGTTAAAACCACCGCCCAGCAGAATCGTCTCTGCTGATACAGCAGTCAGTGATTGTGAAAACCACAGCAAGGGCTCAATACTTTTTGATAATGGCGGTCGATGAAAAGCACCCACAACAAGGCTGCTGCCATTTTAAAATATTATTCTGCACCAAATAGATTCCGATGCTTTGTCAGCACAATGAAGGGACATGCTCTGGAGGGTATCACGAACTAAAATAAATACGCCGCCCCCACGCGGGCTGCGGTCTTTCCTATAAGCGACATAGCAACTTGGAAAAACTTCAGTGTCTGAAACCTCGGCATCTAACCCAGTCTCGGTTTCAAGTATTATGACTGGTTGAACAATGCTGACCAAAGTATCAAACTAGACGATTTACTTTTTTAGACTTCTGCAGTTTACATTTATGTCGGTCAATTGATGAAGAGAGCGATTACTGGATTTTGTTTCGCTACTGGTTAACTGCTATCGAGTGACTTCGCTAACGAAATCAGTGGTAGCATCATATGCATAGGTTTTTTCATCAACCGTCAACTTGTTGTATCTAAGCGTGTATTTTCTGTTGGTTTCTTTCGAATATGCTAAAAGTTTTGCTCTTTCTTTGCGAACATTCTTCGAGTAGTCTTCATTATTTGAGATTTTTGTGCCCTTAAGTTTCAGTGCAGCAGAAAGGACCCGTTGTTTGTCTTTAAAAAGGCAGAATGTGACTGTTATTGGGCGTGGTTTTTCGGCCATGTGTTTACCTATTCTATGTGCTCTTTCTGTTGATGAAGGATTTACAGTGACGCTGAGTTTTTCAGCGCATATATGAATAACCTTTGCTTAGGATTCATCCGAAGTTTCTTTTCCGCTATCAGGTATCCCAAACAACAAGAGGTTATTTCTACATGACCGATTTTCTATGTCATCCTGTTTTTGCATAACATTTCTCACGGCGTCTACGAAGTGGTTATTTTGGGCACGAAGCTCCAATGTGACATCATTGATTGCTATTGGTCCTTGCTCGAGTTCCTCAAGTTTTGTCTTGATGCTACTAATTGTTTGGTTTGTATGCTCCTGTCCTGTTTTAACACCCCGATTTAGGCTAGAATTTTTCGTTGTCCCTCTAGTATTTCAGATAAGAAGCGGATTGTGTTCATTAGTTCCCGTTCCTCTTCCCTGGACAGAGGTGCCGGGTTTTTTCTATATTACCTGCTAACAGTATCTTTTCTCCAAAAAGAGCCAGAGCTATAAATGCCCACAAAGTGGTTATTTTGAAACAAATAACACTCCAAAGACACACAATGAGCCTAGCACCGATCTACAGAATCTTCCCGCTCGTTTTTAATGGGTAAACAAACAAACCTGAAGAGAAAGAGTCTGTAAGTGCGTTGCCTGCATGTCGGTACCAGAGCCCAATGGTCCTGTGCCGATCACACACTTATGTAGGCTGTGATCACATTACGAGTGCCCCTCGTGCCGCCAGGCGATCCCTGTAATCACTTGACTCGCATGTGCTGGATCCGAGCCGGGCCATGAACACGTGTCGTTGATTACGGTTGGCCACACAGCGTCTTCGGAGTCGTCATCCCGATCGTTAAGAATGGTGCCCTGCGTTGTGTCTGCAGCGAGGAGCCGTTGCCGCACTTGCGAAGAGCGCAGGCCTCGTAGTCCCAGTACGCTGCCAGGAAAAAGCAGGCATGCTCCGTATTCGTCGTAGTTGCCTTGTGGTAACCACGTTAAAAATCCGGTGGCCGACGCTGCCCCAACAGCCTTCAAGAGCTGAAGAAAGAGAGTGCGCAAGCGCGTTGCCTGCATGTCTGTACCGGAGCATGCCGTGTAATATATTCGAGGGGAGCGATGGTATCAAGAGTAGATTGCCAACTGCTGTGAGGTGGCGTATCTATGGGGCGCTGTTAAGGGTACAAAAAATAGGCCCAATTTATGTAAAGAGGTCATGAAATTCTTGAGACACAGTTCCTGGAGAACTTCCCTTTAAAATCACGATTTTACAAGCGGTACATCGACATTTTCTTGGTTTCGTCTCAGTGGTGAGGAAACCCTGAATCGATTAATATCCGATTTTAACAGTGCCCTTAGTGATATCTCATTCTCACATGAATATTCAACTTCAGCAATAAATTTTCTTGACGTCCAGATGACTAATGGACACAGACTGGCTACTTCGGTGTACAAAAGCCCACCGACCGACGCCAATACTTGAACTTTCACACCAGCCACGGGAGACACTGCAGAACGGCCATTCCATACAGCCAAGCCCTTTGCTTCCACATTATTTGCTTTAACCAAAATGACTTCGCTTCTAATTGGTATCAGCTCCGCATTGAACTAGCACGAAAAAATACCTACTACCACTCAATGAAGATTAAATCACGAAGGAATCGGAACAAGAGCGTTTTAGACTAATTAGTGGCAATAAAACCTCCACTTCGAGGTCACAAACCAATCTGATTCCAACATATTTGGCATCTGGCGCAAACGACCATGAACGTTTAAGGAGACACCACAACATCTTGCTCCACAGTGAAAGAATGAAGCACATCATCCCAGACCCGCAACGCGTAGTGTATCGCCGAGCAAGAAGCATCAAAGACATTGTAACATCATGTCAATCAAAAGAAACTGGTTTCACAGGTTCCACACCTTGTGCAAAACCCTGGTGATAATTGTGTCTGATGATGACACCAACAACAAGCACTCAAAGTAGAGAATCGGACTTTTCCATGCTGATCAGGGGCAGTTTTAATTGTGACACTGCAAATATAGTTTACCTCCTAGAATCTGGTGCTTGTGGTGCGCAATACAATGAACAGATCTCTCTCTTTCAAAACATAATAACTCTTTTAAACACACGTTGGACCAATTTAAGGCCACCGTGCGCCAATCAGTATTTAAAGCAATTTCGACAGGGAAGCCTGCGAATCTTACCGGATCCAAAACTACGACACTCTCACAAGGGGTATCAATCAGTCTCCAGGAAGGCTGTCGTGCCTTCAAACCTAGACGTTGTATTCGCACGTGTCGGATGTTACCACTTCTAAATCGCCGGATGGTTCACCGTTTTCATCAGGTTACTTTTCTGTATGCTTTATAGCTTCTAATGCACGAAATCTTGGTGTATCGCATTATTACACTTTCCGAGCACTACTCTTTTTGATGTTGTGAATAAGTTATTTATTCGATAGTCTTCATTGCTCTTATACCCGAAATGTCACTTTCTAAGCAATTTTTGTTCACTGATATGGTTCCTCATGTCGTAAAATTTGTACGCGCAACTTCTTTGTTTGTGCTTTTTTTTTTCAGTTTGTTTATAGAATACTGTGTGCAAATTCATACTGCCATTGATGACTAGCTACGAAGTGTCATTTGTTTCCTCGATTACTGGAGATTTGTTCTCGTACGTGCGTCACAATTGTATTTTCTTTTTTACATATTGGGCAAGCCCTTTTACTTGCAAAATTACGATATGTAGGCTCTAAATTTGTTGTATCTATTTCCTTTATGTCATGAACTGGGGGCTCGTTGTACTGCTTTTTTTGTGTGCTGTTATTTTGTTAATTTCCAGCCTCCGAAATCCCTATGGAAGCGTGTAGGTTGGGTGGATCTACGGTACTCTTGTCGCAGCCGCCTACTATGTGTATGAGGTTCCCAGGCTCTCTACAGAAGCGGAGAAATGGAGAGAGTTGTGTCCTGTCAAAGAGGTCGAGTCTGGTGGTGTGTGTGAAGGTGTATACCCGCAGGGCGCGGAGTAATCTTTCCTTGTTAATTGGTAGCGATTTGTGCGAGGAGGAATACGTTGTACGGAACAGGATATAGTGCTGAGTAACTTCCTGGTCTGTGACTGCATGATGCATGCACTCGGCCCGGCTTCATCAGCGCTGGCTAAACGGGTCAAATCTCGAGCCACGAGGTTGGTGATCTTGTTTGCCGGGGATGCCAGTATGAGCTTGTGCCCATACGATAGTGACTGTCTCGTTGATGGTCTCCGATTGATCATTGGAAGTGTTGTAACATGCAATCGATCGTTGGCAAAGTTGGGCCACGCCTGCTAAGAGTCTGTTATGTGAGTTTTGGCGCCGCTTCCTCAGCTTGAAGGGGGCTGTGTTCGGAGGATGAGATGCTACACCTGTGGCAGGCTGCAGAACGGTAGCACAAAGAAAGAGAAGGTATTAAGAATGCTGTAGGCGTCTCTTCCATCAAACGAGTTGATAGTTCCTCGCTTTTTTTCTTTCAGTTTAGTTTCTTTCCAACGGTCCTCCCCTCGTATATATTTACTCGTTTTGAAAGCCCTTTGAGGAATATAAAATATACATTGGGCAATTAGTTATTACTCTAGTGCGAGATGTCAATTTTAATGTAGAAAACACATACCAGCGCCATAGGGGCAAAAAGAAAGAACTTTTATAGCATGCAGGTGGTCGTCACATAACTTTGCGGCTACTTTGTGCCTGGCAAATTTTCCTGATTGGTCCAGAAGGAGAACACGGCAAAATTTCCAAATGCCAAGGACCTCAATGATATCATATGTGGTCCGACGTCTAATCCGCCTTAACTGACCAGTCATGTAATCCAAAATAATCAACACACCAGTCCAACTAATTCACATTACCTCATTCTGTCACCAAAATAATCCACCCCAGTCTACCCACTAACCCACATTATTCGACTTTACCCATCCACCTCTTAAGTTTAAGGATTACCAGATTCAAGATAACATAAAATGCTATAAAATATGCTTTAAGAGTGGAAATTAGGATCCCCCATTTTTTATATCTCATGTTCTCTTAGAGCAGAAACCAAAGGACCCAAAGGCACTGTATGCAAGAAAAAGTGATGTTAACTTTGAGAAATAAAAGTGTTTGTGTCTCAGTGCTGTTTGTATATAACTGCCCATTCAAACTTAAACAAGTGGAAGATATCGATTTATTGTTTATGCTGTCCCTGAAGGCCTTCACAAGCGGACAGAGATGCATGCGACAAAACAGAACATTGAAAACTTTACGCGATTTTGAACACCAAGCAGATAGAAACGACGAAGAATATTCCATGGTATCTGGCCTCGGAATATGCGCTCTAACAAAAGTTATGCTAAATGTATAAGATAATTGGGAGAGATGGGCAGTAGCTAACGCAAACTGGTCGTTTATACGGACAGCTTTACATTAAATTGAGGCAATAGTTAGAAGAGAACATTATCGGCCTTTGGAACTGCAGACTATGCAAAATATTTCATGCTGCTGCTGGCGAGTGGCAAAATATCTTCAGACGCAAAGTAGGGTAACTAAATGGAAAACTAGAAATCATATTTTTGAGGCCCGGAACCGGTTCGGAACGGTTCCTTCGATTGGTTGCGGTTCGGGTTCAGTTCTAAAATGGCATAAAAAATACGGTTCCGGTTCAGTTCTGGTTATGGGCCAAAATTCGGGTTCGGTTTCGGTTTCCGGTTCGGTTCCGGTTCCGGTTCGACACCCTGGGAAGAAGTGGCCCCAGCAACATAACTCTCCAATCGTCATCTTTGTACATAGTGTTCCATCCTTTCCCATTAACGCGGCGGCTCCCGTTCGTGGTCCCGGCTCGATCCTTCCCGCGACAGGCCTAGTAAAACAAATTGCTAATATGGCCCTGGTATCGACGGTGGAACAGCTTTCCCAATCAATGACACATGTTTGAGAAGAAGTATGATGTCCTGTGAAGAGAGTTTTGAGGCAGAACCAGATGTTGGAGTGCAGAAGGAGACCATTTTCTCCCATGAAGTTAGTGCTTCGATTTTGGAGAACGTGTTCCATTTGTTTCCCCAGGCATGAAGTAAGGGAAATAGGTCGAAGGTTTTTAATTTGTAGTTTTTTGCCTGGCTTAGGTATCATGACGACCTCGACCATTTTTCAATGAGCCGGTAGCCGCACATTCTCGCAGCAAACTTTCATGTATCGTGTGATGGCTTCAACGAACTGCTGATATAGGTTTCACAGAATTTTACTTGTAATGCCGTCCGTTCCAGGAGCAGAGCGAGGGCGCAATGCTACGATAGCACCCCCTAACTTCACTTACAATAATCGGTTGGTCAAAGACAGCATTGCCATTGCCCATGTAAAAAGGAAGTGCCTTGCGGGTGTAGTCGCCAATGTATCTGTGCTGAATGGCTTTGAGCAATTCCTTGTTTGTTCCCTAAAATTTGTGGAGAAGTATGCTGATGTTGTGCCTTTGTGTAGATTTGTTAATTTTGGAGCAATGAGACAGCGGAGGATGTTCTAGATATTTGTGAGACCAATTTCGTCGTCCATACGATCGCAGGTGCTTTTAATATTTTGACGTGTTAGTTTTTGGGTGTACGTTTCTATATCTTGTTTGAGGACCGCTAGTCGTCGCCGAAGGTTTTGGTTAAGCTTTTGCTTTTGGAGTCATCTGTGCAAGCTGTTTTTAGCTTCCCTCACATGTCGCAACATTACGTCGGCCTGTTGGAGCTCTTCTTCTTCCAGTGCAACCACAGTTGCCGGTTTAGCCCCTGCGCGAAGTTGTTCTGCCCAGCTCTATATGCTGGTACTGTTGGCCCCAGAAGGGCCGTCCTCCGTGCTTACTGGGCCTGGTTTTTCGGCAACAGTACACGGAATGCATCCCAGTCTAATAAATGTAGTTTTTCACCGGCATTTCATTTGAATACCCCCGATTCGACCCCAATAGCGATGATGTAGTGGTCGCTGCCAAGGTTTCCCTTGGGTGTCTGCCAGGTCTTCCGGGCACATGTTTTTGCATAGGTAAAGTCATGGCTGCGGTCCCCACTAACACTGTTTCGAATATGCGGAGGCTGCTGCCGATCATTCACCAAACTGAGACCCTCGTTTTGCGTATCAAGCCAGAGATTGCGTACCTTTATTGTGTCCCGCTTGCAGCCCTATCCCATATGGTGCACGTTCAAATGTACGATAATATGCAACGTGGTCTCTGTGGCCATTTCGGCACGTTTTGGGCGGAGTTTACCGAATTATTAATTATATCTTGGGGAACTATAAACATTGAGTAGAAACGTGCTCTGCGACTCCGGTCTCGCGCCGCAGGACCGGAGGTTTAGCATTATGAGGGTGGTGAGTAGGGCTTTTTGTTCATTTATTACACCGGAAGTGTCACCCTATAAGTCACTAAATGTTTTGCAGTTGAACAATATAGCGAAATTGCCTGTCTCTCGCAGACAGACCACATCGTGTATTGTATCCGAAATTTGTTTTTGATAAACAGTTCTAGGTGAGCTTCTTTTATTTTGAATCCTTGGCCATTACACTGGCAAACAATCAGTGTTGACTGATTTTTCGGTCGGATGATCTAATAGACATCGGATATATATCTCCTATTTGTATATGTTAAGAGCCTTCTATCGACCTATTTTTTGGCGTTTCTGTGATCTGGGTTGAATTATCGTTACTTTGAATTGTATTTTCTTTGCTTTGCGTGACATTGCCTTTCTTCATGCGCTTCGTGGACGGCTGACACAGAAAAACGTTTCTACGATTTGACTTTGTGTGAAAAAACATGTCTTTTGGGGGTTGTTTTGAACCTCTTTAATCCCCGCTATCCCCCGCGGCGGTTCCCGCGCCCCTGCGGCTAAAAAACCGCCGTCCCTTGTCTCAATATCCCTCTTCCTTCCTTTTTTTGTTAACGCTTGAACGATGCATCCGTAATTAACTCTAGACTCTCCCACCAACTTCTCCTAACCAATAAATTCCCTCTGGTTTTTTGCATAGTTCTGTATTTTTGAAATTCGCGTGCTCTCATACCTACAGGTGGCAGCAAAGTTTTTAAATAGCGACAGGTGCCGTACCAGGCAGCAGTCACCATAGGAAGGATGGAAGAAAACTTTATTAAGAAAGGATGGCCCGAAGACGCAGGTGAAGGGGGAGGGTAGGAAGGACGCTAGTAATGTCCAGCCATCGATGCCGCAGAGACAAAGCTCCAGAGTGCTGTCAAGGTGTCCTTGACATGCCAAGAGGGCCGCATCCACTCTTCGTAGGAGTGAACCCATGCCGGGCGGTGTTGGGCGCGAAGCACGGCAAGGCCTGGGCAAGACCAGACGAAGTGCGGAAGGTCAGGCTTCGTTGTGCCATGACATGCGTTGCAGAGCACAGCAGTGGCCATAAGCAGGTCAAGAAACGAGCAGGAAGCCAGCCCCTTCTTAGTCCCTCACGGTTGTGGTAACTTCGGTCCCATGCGACCATTTCCTGTGATCCTATAGCCTCGCTTGTCTTGATTATTCCCCCCCCCCCATTTCTGTTCTCAGGCACCACTCCAACGCCCTTTTGCCCCCATCCCTTGCGTTCTGGCGCTTGGTATCCCTCTCTGTCTTATAGAGCCCACGTTTTAATTAATACAACTTCTTGTTCCGCCAGCTACTGAAATGTATTCACACCCAACTGATCTGCACTATTTGTATCATTGAAAAAAATCGGCCCCCGGTCGAAGCGTAAGAATAAACATTGTTAGGTTTTTCAATGTGACTTCTCAGTTGTACAGTTAACCTTATAGCCAGGAGCATTTTCTCTTAACTTTAGCACAGTGGCTAGAGGCACAGTCAACGCGAAAAACATACGTTTGAAATTTCAAAACTACTTCAGGTGCCCTTGGAGACTCGCACTGCAAGCACATACATCACATGTACAACCCAGGCCGCATACAAACGCCAGCGTTCATCTCACGATACGGTGCGAAAATCGACAACGTCTGCTCCTTCCTGGACTTCGTCCCAAAGACAACAACCGCCATTGTGCTACATGTCGGCAACAATAAAATGGCCCTGTCTTCAGCGGGATAAGCGTTCGGGTGCTATCGCACCCTTTCGGACGTCATCTCCCGAGACTTCCTGAGCACCAAGAGGGTGTATGCCACCCTAATCCTGCACAGCAATGGGAATCGCCGCTAAGGCGGAATGAACCGTCGTTTTGTCGGGAATTGCACAAGAGAGTCTGCCGGTTCGACAGCCTTCTTTGACGGCATTTCCGGCAAAAGAGGGGCCTGTTGTTACTCGACCACGGCTTCCAGTGGGTATTGCCGCTCGGGTGCTAGCTGCTGATGGTATCCACACTTTTTGATATTGTGGCGATCCTGTCGAGCCACCTTCACCAGACCTTACGTCGAGAATACGCACCGCAGAAGACCCATGGAAGCATCACTCTACGGGTCAGAAGGCGGTTAAACCGACCCCGACCATTCCTGCACTAGTACCGGCCTCCCTAGCGGCACCACCCCAGGCTTCATCCCAGGCTCCATCGGAGGCACACTACAACATGCGAAGGGCCTTCTCGACCGTCGCGTCGTGAAACAAAACCCAAGGAGCTGAGTATAATCCCGTGACTCTTGTGGTCAGAACAAACCAACCGTGTCAAAAATTGTTTGAAGGCTAGGAAAATTGTCGAAAAGTGAGTGCGATATCATTGTAATGTTAGTACCCTCATTTTGTATCGCACAAGTGGCGTAGTTGCGAAAGGGCTGCGCCGTTACGTAAAAGCCACCTCCCGCATGTCCCGAGATCTTAAAGCTAGGTGGGCGCTATACATAAATGAAGCATCCAAGCAACCTAATAATATTGTTTTTGAACCCGTTAACTCACAATTACAGCACATCCTGAGTTAGGAACGAAACCTCACTGATTAAATAGACTTGACGCCCCATGAAATCAACCTTTTAAAAGTGTTTGCAGAAAACAAAGAGCGCCAAGTAATGCTGACAAAACAGAAAAAAACTGCTTGGGGACGGCATACCTTCCCCCGTTGGGAAGAAAGTAGACAGGTCTTTTTTCCTTCCCATGCAAGCTCTGAAATTGTCCCTCGACTGAACACCTCACAGCTCAAAGGGTGCTATAAAGTAAATCTTTCGGACACCCCCCTAGCTGAATATGAAGAACGCGTGCCGTCAAGAGGCCCGCATTTATGCCCTGCAATCGGCAGAATAGACGAATTCAAACTTTATAGGGATCTAGAGAACTTCTCCCGAACGCTTGGGCTCAGCGAATAATACTATGGCAAATCACAACACCCTAATATGGACACGAGGCCGTCATCACTACGCCATTGGACTCTTCCCCGAAAGTGACAAATGCTTAGACATATACATCAAGGCGAGACAACATGACATGCTCGCAGAATTTAAAAATAGTTCACCGGATCACAAAAACCTCTCCAAGAAAGAGGAAAAGGCATAAAAAGGTTTAAGCGGACGTTGTGACATAACAGTCAAACGCGCCGACACAGATGGCGCAATTGTTATTATGATAATGCAGAACTACATCACTGAGTAAGAAAGACAGCTCAGCGGTAGTTCTTTCTATAAACCATCTTACACCAATCAGACTTCCAAATTTATGAGCAATGTAACCATGACACCAATGGCACTCGTCAATGTCCAAAAAAATTCAGAAAAAAAATTGTAGCCTCACTTGGGGTTTTAAGTCCAGTTCCAAGACGATTTTTTATCTTGTTTAAAATATATAAACAGGAAATCCAGGCAGACCAATCATTTCTAGTATAGGGACAGTTACAGAAATGATCTGTAGTTTTTGAATAGCCTAATCAAGGACATTCCTCTAACACTACCTTCGTATGTAAAAGATACAAACCATTTTCTGGCTGATATTATGGATCTACTTTTATCGGATGATAGCCTGCTGGTAACTCTCGACGTCGCCTGCATATATACAAATATTCCACACTCAGACGGCATCCGATCTGTCATTCAAGCGTTCGATGATGCCTCCCAATACAATTGAATTGATAGTTAATCTCTCGGCATGCTTCTAAAGATTGTGTTGGGGCTGGAAAACTTCGAGTTCGACAATAAGCACTATGTGCAATTTGACGGCATCTGGATAAGAACCAACACTGGTCCCAACTATACTAATATTTTTATGGGCACATTGGAGTCACAATTTCTAAGCAACGCACAGCTTCGCCCTGTTTTGTATTGAAGGTTTGTTGACAATATTCCTCTCTTTTGGTGCCATGAGGAAGAGGAACTTCTAAAATTTATCACCGCCTTGAACAACGCCTACGAGAATGTTTCATTATACCACTCATATTTGGCATCTGCCAATAACTTTATCGATGTTTCCCTGAGGATATGGGACAAGCCTGTGACCTCTGTTTACATGAAGCCAATGGACAGACAGTAATACTTGCAGTTCAAAAGCAACCACGTTAAGCCTGTGACCTCTGTTTACATGAAGCCAACGGACAGACATCAATACTTGCAAGTTCAAAAGCAACCACGTTAAACACTGTAAACTCGGCATAACATGCATTCAGTCTCTGCATCCTAAAAGGATATGCTCTGACACAGCTGATTCTCCTCCAACTGTTAACAACTAACTAATGACAGAACCCGACATCAATACCCACCATCTGTCATCACCGATTCTGTTATGAAATCTTAGAAACAGGACCACCGCCACCTGATAACTAATTCAAAAGCAAATATTCGAAAACCACCCTCTATTATATCCCAACATACGCCGCTTTGTCATCCATCGTAAAATGCATACTCAGAAAGAACCACAGCATTCTACTTCAAAGCGAATGGTAGCGAAGTGTATTCGCTGAGCCTCCCGCGTCGTGCGCCGACGTGCGAGGACCATTAGAGATATTGTAACGTCATCTTAGGCCAACACCCCCAGTTTTATAGGCAGCGAAACCTCCAATAGCCTTTGTGCAAACTGTGCCCAATCGTGACTAAAGCCTCTGTCGCCACCTGTACCACGTCTTCATCCTCTTTCCGGTTTAGAGGAAACTTTGAGTGTAACAGCGCAAACATTGCCTACCCTCTTGAATACACCATATGCCACCCCCACTAGGTGTGTGAAACTGAGAATCCGTTTAAAATGAGAATAAACAACAACCGAGCACAAATAAAGACCCTACCACACCTTCTCTTATCTAAACATGTAAACAATCTAGGCCACCCCTTCCACGCATTCACAGCCATATTGCTCCAGTCCAATTTCAAAACGCGTGATGACCGTGAAGCCCATGAATCGTGGCATTTACAAGTTTAAAACTGTATTGAGCGGCATATTTGAAAACACAAGCGGATTGTCTTGCTTGACCAGTCAGACATCGGAGAAGGTCGATGAAGCGAGCAGCTGAGAAACTTTGTTCTGAAAGAGAACTGGTTTTACTTCTTTTCTCACCTTTCTCAAATCTGTCTATAGTGTACTATGTACTTTGTGCACTTTGTACTCTGTCAGTGTATTGCTTGTTTATAATTTCCGTACCGTATAGCCATGAATGTATGTAAATTTTACCATAGTAACCATAGCTTTTTTATAAGAATATATTAATATAATTATTATAATTTTATTGATATTATTATTATTATTATTATAATATTATTATTAATATAATTATTATTATATTACTATTATTATTGTTCTTGTTATTATTAATTATATTATTCCTTCTGCCGTACTGAAAGCGTTTGGTGATATCCTAGTTCCAGTATTGACGTGTATATTTCAAACTTCTCTCAAGTCTGGCAAGTTCCCCGCTCGTTGGAAGAATGCAAGGGTTGTTCCTGTATTTAAGACAGGTTCTAAATTGGACCCCACGAACTACCGACCAATATCTATTCCTACGTGCTGCTTCTAAATTGTTTGAGTCAATACTGCATAAACTACTCACATTCAGTATAAATACCACATTAATACCTGAACAGCATGGTTTTTTCGCGGGCCGATCGACCACTACCAATCTCGTCAACTTCATGCTGCATGCTTCGGAAGCTGTGCAAGGGAGAGGTCAACTTGATGCAGTCTACTTTGATTTAAGCAAGGCTTTTGATGTCGTCTGCCACGAGCTCTTAGCCAAAAAACTATCTGAGCTTGATATACAACCATCCCTAATATCTCTTATATGCAATTATCTATGTGATAGGTCATGTTTCGTGCATGTAAATGGACAGTCTTCTCTTTCCTATGAGGTCACCAGTGGTGTCCCTCAGGGCTCAGTTCTCGGGCCACTTCTCTTCTCAATCTTTATAAATGATTGTCGCGACAATATTTAATGATTGTAATTTTCTTTTATATGCCGATGATGTAAAAAGATTTAAATCTGTTTCCAACTCTGCCAGCTGTTCCGCTCTCCAGAGAGCAATCTCGTCCTTCTCGCATTGGTGCTCGTGCAACAAACTCCTCATTAATACATCTAAAACTGAGATAATGACATACACAAGAAAGACTGACAACATCTTGTTTCCCTATAACATCAACGGTGAATTACTCCCACGTGTGGTAGAGGTTAATGACCTAGGCGTCACTTTCGACAGTAAACTGAGCTTCTCTCCACATATTCAGGTAATTACTCGTAGAGCTCTTCGATCGCTTGGCGTTGTCTGTCGCGTGTCGAAGGAGTTCAAGGAGCCGATTTCTCTTCTCAAGCTCTACACAACTATATGTCGTCCTCAGCTTGAATATGCATCTGTTCTCTGGAACAGCACGAGCAAAACAAACCGTAAGCTTGTAGAAAGGGTCCAAAATAAGTTCATATCTATCTTCAACCATCGCTTTGGCGATAGTAGTAATTATAACCCTGGATCGCCCTCTTCATTGACGCTATCATGCTTAACTTCCAGGCGGAACAAGGCTGATATTCTCTTCCTCTTTAAAATTATGCACGGCATAGTGTCTTGTGGTGAGCTGCTACAGCATGTTCGTCTTTATGTGCCGCAAAAGTGGACCAGGAAACATGATACCTTTTGCAACCCCAATTGTCTGCGTGTCTTGTGCCCTGTGTGCCGACTGCAATGCACGTACAATCGGTACTCGGATTACCTTGATATATTTAATGATTGCCCTACTCTGTTTCGCAAACATGTCTGTGAGTTTGTATTGGCGTAACTGCCAACTTTTCTTATTCTGCATTTGTCTTTTATCCTTGAGTTCATGCACTTAAATGACTTTCATTCCGTAACTTCAACATAAGCTATCCTTTCGTTTTTTTGTATCTTGTATTTTATTTTGTATTTGAAAGATGTGTACATTATGTTTCGTGTGTTTCTGTTTCCGTGCGCCAGCACAAAGGCCGACCCCGGCTGTTCCTGGGCACGCAAATAAATGATTGATTGATTGATTGATTGATTGATTATTACCGGTTCAATAATAATCAATCAGTTTTCGCGTTCCACAAAAAGCTACAAGGCTCGCCCACCCTTTTAAAGCAGCTGGAGCTCTCAGCACACGTTCTCCTCTTCAAAGGATGCAGCATCTGCATAATGTTCACTCCGAGAAGCTCGATATCTTCCAGCGTCCTCTTCGGGAGTTTTTGGCCGGGTTGTCAGCTCTGACACACTAGGTTCATCTTGGCAGTGCTCTTTTTCTTCACTTATCGTCCTGACTTGTGCATTGACTTCACCGAGCTTGTTTTTGTTCCTGGTTTATTCATGTATTGTGCTGATACTGCGACTGTAATTATCGTAGAATTTTTCTTTTTCTGCCGTTTTTATCATTAAAAGTTGCCATATTCACTTCATGCGTCCATTTGAAACTGAAAATGTACGCTTCCAGAATCTTGTAAAAACTTTCTTCTTTTCACTCATCCTTCCGTATAGTTACGCTTATTGTAAGATGTCTTCTTGCAATTGACCAGACATTACAGTTTCTATTGATTGTGTAATGTTGCCTAAAATTACACTATGGCATATTTACTCTTCTGTGAAGTTGTAGTTTCTTCTTATTTTTTGCTCACTCACTGTTCTTTTACCAGGTGTTGATGCATTTCATTGCGGTCTTATACCTTTTCTGTAGCTCCAGCACGACTTGATTGTGTAAAGTCGGTTGGATTGCACAATTTTATTTCAAATCTTCTTTGCCGTTTTTTGTAGGTCTTTCTTTCTTTTCTTTTTTTTTCTTTTTGCTCACTGAGTGTTTATAAGCAAATTGTTGATGTACTACAGTGCTGCATTTTCCCCTCTGAGTGCTCCAGCACGAAGGCCTCCGCTGTTCCTGGGAACTATAATAAACATTGATTGATTGATTGATTGATTGATTATTATTTTGTGTCCTTTAGTACTGAACAATCGCTATCTGGTGGAAAAACCCGCTTCTTTTTTTGGCAATGTTCTGTTTACAGTTTGTTCTTTGTGTCTGTATGCGGGTATGCAAAGGAATATGTTCTTGCGCGAATGTTCTTTGAAAAGTTGTTGCTGCACTGTATATCTCACTTTTCGTGTGTGTTTTAGCATTATGTCCACTTGTGTATCAGTATTTATGTGACCAAGGTTTAAATATTGTTACTTTGCATTGTATTACCCTTTCATTGCATGATACTGCCTTTCTGCGTCCGCCTCGTGGACGGCTGTTGCGTTTTACACGGCAAAACGTTTCCGCGATTTAACTTTGTGTGAAAAAAGTGTCGTTTGGGGCCTTCTCTGAACCTCTTTCATCCCCGCATTCCCCCGCTGTGATTCCCGCGCCCCTCCGGCTTACAAACACCCCTCTCTTGTCTCTATCTCCCTCTTCCTTCCTTTTTCTGGTTCTACCAGAAAAAGGAAGGAAGAGGGAGAAGGAAGAGGGAAGGAACTACCGTGCTCT
Source organism: Haemaphysalis longicornis (assembly GCA_013339765.2). Classification (NCBI taxonomy): domain Eukaryota; kingdom Metazoa; phylum Arthropoda; class Arachnida; order Ixodida; family Ixodidae; genus Haemaphysalis; species Haemaphysalis longicornis. Next base: position 68,451,016 of record CM023454.1, read on the forward strand.
GATAACTACACGTGGCAGCAATGTTTTCAGAAAATAATGGGAAGTTGCCCTACCAGGACACAGTCACCAGAAGCAGGTAAAAAAATGAGCAGGAAACCAGCCTCTCCTCGTGCCTCACGTTCCTGGTAACTTCAGTGCTGTGCAGCCCTTTCATGTTATCCTATAGCCTCGCTTGCCGTGAATACGCACCCTTTCTTCTCTTTTCTCTGGCCCCACTCCAACACCCTCTTTCCCTCCACCACTTGCGTTCTGGTACTTGGTATGCTTCTTCGTCGCGTAGAGCCTACGTTTTCCTTGATACGTCTTCTTGCCCCACAACAACCTAAATGTATTGGAACCAATCGTATCCTCACTATTTGTATCTTTGACGAAGTCTGGGCCCAGTCGAAACGATACAATAAATTTTGTTATATTTTTCAATTTTACTTCTCAGTTGTACAGTTAATCTTATAGCCAGGAGCGTTTTCTCTTAACTTTAGAACAATGGCTAGAGGCACAGTCAACGCGAAAAACATACGTTTGAAATTTCAAAAATACTTCAGGTGCCCTTGGATACTCGCACTGCCAGCACCTACATCACAAGTTCAACCGAGGCCGCATACAAACGCCGGCGTTCATCTCACCATCCGGTGCGAAAATCGACGACGTCTGCTCCCTCCTGGACTTCGTCCCAAAGACAACAACCGCCATCGTGCTACATGTCGGCACCAATAAACTGGCCCTGTCTTCAGCGGGATAAGCGTTCGGGTGCCATCGCACCCTTTTGGAAGTCATCGCCCGATACTTCCTGAGCACCAAGAGGGTGTATGCCACCCTAATTCTTCCCCGCAATGGCAATCGCCGCTGGGGCGGAATGAACTGTCGTTTTGTCGGGAATTGCACCAGAGAGTCTGCCGGTTCGACGGCCTTCTTCGCCGGCATTTCTGGCAAAAGAGGGGCCGGTTGTTTCTCGACCACGGCTTCCAGTGGGTATTGCCGCTCGGGTGCTAGCTGCTGATGGTATCCACACTTTTTGATATTGTATCGATCCTGTCGAGCCACCTTCACCAGACCTTACGTCGAGAATACGCGCCGCAGACGACACATAGAAGCAGCACTCTGCGGGTCAGAAGGCGGTTAAACTGACCCCGACCATTCTTGCACTAGCACCGGCCTCCCTCGCGGCACTACCCCAGGCTTCATCCCAGGCTCCATCGGAGGCACGCTACAAATTGCGAAGGACCTTCTCGGCCGTCGCGCCGTGAAACAAAACCAAAGGAGCTGAGTATAATCCCGTGACTCTTGTGGTCAGAACAAACCTACCGTGTCCAAAAATGTTTTGAAGGCTAGGAAAATTGTCGAAAAGTGAGTGTGATATCATTGTCATGTTAGTACCCTCATTTTGTATCGCACAAGTGGCGTAGTTGCGAAAGGGCTGCGCCGTTACGTAAAAGCCACCTCCGGCATATCCCGAGATCTTAAAGCTAGGTGGGCGCTATGCATAAATGAAGCATCCAAGCAACGTAATAATATTGTTATTGAACCTGTTAACTCACAATTACAGCACATCCTGAGTTAGGAACGAAAACTCAGTGATTAGATAGACTTGACGCATCCATGAAATCGTGCGTCATAAATGTAATCGTCCTCCCTTCTACCAAAACCCGTGTTGCGATCCCTCATTCCTGCGTCCCTACAACTGGTCCATGTGTCTTCCGAACCTTAACTTCATTACATATATATACTTACGTACCAATCAAGGGTGCAGTCCTTGCCAGTGCTATTTGGCGCTTTGACAATGTTTTTATAGTTCCGAATCGGGTATGATTACCCTTTTTTGACACAGGTATAAATATTTGAAAATACAAGTCGAGAAAAAATCCGCCAGTTTTCTAGAAGCGAGACTCGAGCCCACAACCTCTGCATCACACTGTGAAATCGCCAAAAAGCAAGCAAGTACGGCAACGTTGATATGTGTCTTTACGGAATCACGTGTCCCGTACGTATCTGCCCTGCAAAATGCATTAAGAAGGTTCTGGCTGAAGCAGACTAAAATGCCATTGGCTATCTTCGACTTTCCGACCACTTCTTTGTGGCGGCCGCTGGGAAAACACGTTCAACGTCTCCCGATGTGGCCAAGGGGCGGCGCTAGTTGACCGGCCTGTGAGCACTATTAACTACAAAACCCCTGTTCAAAAGTCGAGAGGGAAGCCGTCATGAAATAGAACCATTCGTAGGGCACGCACACGTTATATGGAGGTTGTGGGTTCGAGTCCCGCTTCCTGAAAACTGGCGAATTTTTCCATGACTTGTACTTTCAAATAAATATAGCTGTGTAAACAAGTCAATCATACAAACTTCCGCACAATAATAACATTGTCAAAGTGCCAAGTAGAACTAGCAAGGACTGCAATCTTGATATGTGTCTACTGAATGCCTCGTAACGTACATCTCTGCTCTGCAATACATATATATATATATATATATATATATATATATATATATATAGATGAGAGAGAGAGAGAGGAGAGAGAGAGAGAGGGGTAATTTGGAAATGAGGGGCTCGTTAGAAAATACAGACAGAAATGCCGGCAGTCTACAACACCAAAGGAGGCATAGGGGAATGGTTAGACTATTTTTTGACCGTTAGTAAATATATATTTTTTTATTATTTTTTACGTAGAAAGAAAGAAAGAAAACCAGGCGCCCAGAGTGGTGACTGAACCCACGCCTTTCGATTAGATCTCGAATGCCTTACCAATTCGGCTATCTGGGCGACTGTGTTCTCCTTAAATTTCTGGGGTATTTATATATTATACAACTGTATCTGACGCTTGAGGGTGGTAGCCAGCGCCACTCACACTATACGGGGAAAGGGGGACCTTCTTTTCGAACCCCGGGGCGTGACTCGAACGTCTACAGGCTGTCATGGGCGTCTAACTGGCGGGAAACACTCTTATGCTACCTTGGCATCAAGGCTGCCAGAACCGAGGCCCTCGCTAAGCTTTCGCGAGATAAGATGATTTGGAAATGAGGGGCTCGTTAGGAAATACAGAAAGAAATGCCAGCAGTCTACAACACCAAAGGAGGCATAGGGGAATGGTTAGACTATTTTTTAACCGTTAGTGAAGATATATTTTTTTATTATTTACGTAGAAAGAAACAAAGAAAAACACGCGCCCAGAGTGGGGACCGAACGCTCGGCTTTCGATTAGATCTCGAATGCCTTACCAATTCGGCTATGTGGGCGACTGTGTTCTCCTTCACTTTCTGGGGTATTTATTTCTTTCTTTCTACGTAAATATTAATAAATAAACATATCTCTTCACTAACGGTCAAAAAATAGTCTAACCATTACCCTATGCCTCCTTTGTTGTTGTAGACTGCCGGCATTTCTTTCTGTATATATATATATACATATACACATATATATATATATATATATATATATATATATATATATATATATATATATATATATATATATATATATATATATATATATATAAGACAGATATAAGAATTGGCATTCAAGAAGACCTCGGAAAGCAAAGGGGAGGATGTAGTAGCTCAAGATAATGAATTTGGAAAATCGGGCCCTGATTCGCTGTATATATATATATATAAAGGCACTAAAAGAAACTTCTCCACGAGCCAGCGAGAAGAAATTGTTAAGAAAATGGTAGACGCACGATTAAAAACAAAAACAGTCGTTTACTGACGTTTCGACTGGAGGACCGGTCTTTATCTTGAGTAACATACAGCGTTGGAGTCCGCATGCTTATATTGGTGCAGAGGGTGTGCTGCAGTGCACCATTTTTAACAAAATCGGCGTGTTGGGGGGAGGGAACAGGGAAGGGAGGGCATTATGCACGTGGCACTATACATGATGACAAACTCTTTTCAAAAAAGCTCAGCAATATTAAATTTCATCCATAAAAAAGACAGGATAGGGAGCTGTTAAAAAAACTCTTTTCATACGAATTACACGAATAAATGAATGGTGCAGGGAACGTTTCGACACACGAAATGCAAAGTACACGAACAAAAAATACAGAACGGAAGCCGCCGGTGACACATCCATTCCTGAAAACACCAATTACAGGCAGCGTGGGGAATGTCAGGGCAGTTTACAAGTTCACAGAAGTCACAGAAGAGCGCACGTGCCAGCAATGCAACCAATTTAGCTAGGTAGAAAGTAACTAGGTGTGTCCTGCGTGGAAGCAAATAATAAATCGGTCGCCAGTAAGGGTCAACAAGTTTCCGTGTATATAATAAAAGCCTGTCACAGCATAATGGAGGCATGCAAAGAAGTGAGTAATGATTTACTGTCCAACAAGCGGAGGGGTGGGGGAACCGCGCAACGTCGAAGAAAATGGTGAGTGACCGCGCGGACGGGCGCGTTCGCGATAACAAATTTAACCTCCCAAAGTGGGCTGCCAACCGCGGGAGCGTAGGCGTACTGGGATTGCAGCTACTATTCCACGACAAAAAAGGGGAGACAGACAAGGGCGGGAAGGGGGGGAAACGTGTGGTGGCTGACAGTGTTCGGTAGGGCGAATGAAACAAAAAGAAAGAAAAAACGGAAAGAAAGGAAAAAGGTGAAAATGGCTTAGGTACCCACCAAAGACGATAATTTCCCCAAACTCTCATTATAGCCTGAGGATGCGGATTTGAACTTGTAAATGATGTACGATTCGCGGATTAGTCGATCATGGTGAGAGCGAAACCCAGATTTTAATATCGTGGCTCTGAGGTGGTCAAAAGAGTGCCGAGGAAGGTTAACGTGTTTAGACAACGGGAGAGATGACAGAGTTTTGGAATGTGACTTGTGATTAATAAACCTAGTTCTGAACGACTTTTCTCTTTTTCCGATGTATTGTAGGTGGCACACCGTACACTCGAGCAAATATACCACATTGGAACTATCACAGTTCAGGTTTCCTCTGATCTTTAGACGAAAGTCTAAACTGACCGCGGTATCCGTTGTTTATATTTGCGTGCATATTTGACATCGAGGCTTCCCGCAATGACTGCATGCGCCGGTCGTTTGAGTCCTTATTTTGGATGAGGCTAAGACATCCCTAATGTTTTTGTTTCTCCTGTACACAACCCGTGGGAGTTCGTGAAAAATATGTTTAAGGCGCTCACTTTGATTAAGAATGTTATAGTGCTTTTTTAGTATAGACGAGACTTCTTCTATACTAAAAAGAACAAGACGAAGTTTGTTTGCGGGGTGTCGTTGGAAGGTTTGGTGCATCTGAAAATGTCTGAGCGATTCAGGTTTCGTGCTCTGTCTATAGCGTTGTCAATTATTTCAACGGGATATTTTTGTTTCAAAAGTGCACTGCGTAGCTCCTTACAATTATCATTGAAGTCCTCTTCCTTTGAGCAAAGATGGACGAAAACGATGAGCTTGGCTATAGGGAATTCCGGTTTTGCAATGTTTGACGTGACTGCTTTGAAAATGTAGGTACAGCCGGTAAAAGGCTTGTCTATAACACAGCGTTCGTACTCTCAGCCCTATCCTGCCCCGCCGGAGCGGGATTTGAATGAAACTACTGCGGAATTCTGAAGTCTTAGCCCTTCGCTTTTGCCTTCGACATGTTTGGAACGAGTATGTTTCGGCAGTTTTCGGATGTAGCTGGTTGAAGTTGAAATCGCTGTTATAGACAAGCGTTTTACCGGCTCTACTGTTGCTTGTCGGTAGGTTTTCGGTACAGTTTAGTGATCATTTTGGCCTCTGAGACGGTGACGTTTACGTCAAGAAAATTAACAGTTGACGGGGAGTATTTTTAAGAAAAAGATATGGAGGCATGCGCAGAGTTGAACGCGTTTATGAAGGTTATCAGATTCTTCTGCCCGTGCGTCCAAATCAGGTATACATCATCAATGAAAAGCTTATAATAGAGTGGCTTTAGGCTCTGGCTATTCAAAAATATACCCTCTAGGATGCCCATAAATATATTGGCATAGTTTGGCCCTACGCGTGTTCCCATAGATGTGCCACTTATTTGGACGTAGTGTTTTCCATCAAACTCAAAATTGTTAAGCTCTAGAATTAGCCGAAGAAGAGTGCTTAGAGTAGAGCAATCAACAAGTTTGTCAAAGGTTGCTTCCCTGTAAGCGTGAGTTACTGCTCGGATTCTATCGTCGTGCGGAATATTTGTGTAGAGTGACGCAACATTCATTGTAACCAGGAGAGAATTGTTGGGAATATTTAAATCTAAAACGTCCGAAACGAAGTGGTTAGTATCTTTATTGTAGGAAGGAAAGCTAGGCTGTATGATGCAAATTATCAAGTCCACGTACCGCGAAAGGTGTTCCGTGACGGTGCCTTTCCCCGCCACGATTGGGCGGCCGGAAATATCTTTTTTGTGGATTTTTGGCAGCAAGTAAAACCTACCAGCTACAGGATTAAGCGGAACAAGTGAATGGACGGTTCTTTCTGCCATTATTCCCTCCTTCACCAATTGAGTGAGATGTTCTGTAATGGTTTCTTTAAAGTCGGCTGTAGGATCATTTTCGAGTGGTTTGTAGAATGACGAGTGTGATAGATGCTCGGTTCTTCTTTAACGTAGTCAAGCTGGTTAAGTATAACTATTGCACCACCTTTGTCAGCTGGTTTAATTAGAATATCAGTGCGGTGAGAGGGGGTTTCTAATGATTTTTTTTCACAGGTTATGGCGGAAGGTAGACTGTTTTTGTAAGCTTGAATGATGTCTTGTTGCACAGCTTTGCTATACATATCTAAGCACTCGTCCCGCTGTGGGGGTGGTGTCCAGTGTTGAGGGCTTGGAAGCAATTAAGCGGTCACTACATGTTTCGCGATCATGAAAGTATTCCTTCAACCTCAAGGTACGAGCAAAATTTTCCAGATCTTTAAAAAGCAGGAATTCCGAAAAAATACCCTCTTGTTGGGCAAAAACTCAAACCCCTAGAAAGTATGCTTAAATCGGCGTTGGACAAAACCGCATCTGACAAGTTGACTATGTTACTACTCTCGACATCTTCTTGGTGCGAGCAGGGAACCCGTCTGGTTTAGGGATAACATTATCACGCGAGATTTTTTTCGCGTTGACATGATACAGCTTATCTAGAACCTTTAATTCGTGCGAGGCCAATGACTCGATCTCATGCTTTCTGAGATGGGCAAAGGGAATTTTTTCATTCCTTACCAAAAGTTCAAAATTTGTCTGGTAGTGATCGATAATTGTGCGTATCAAGTCCAATGAAGCGGATTTGAGCCCACTGTCCCACTTTTCCTTATTCGCAGGCGCAAACTCAGATGGGGCTGGTTTTAATATCATTGCAAGACCTTTGGCACAATAGAGGAATTGAGGTACTGTTTAAGAGTGGAGGCATGCATCTCATATCGGACACGTTTGTCGGTTAGTTTTCTGGCATATAAAAATTTCCTAGAGACATTATGGTTGGTTGCGTTACCGGCATAAGTAGGGCACAGTCAATCCTGGCGGCCGCGGGGCAGGAACATTGAAGTGTTCGAACGGAGGTTGTACTGCCGGCTGGAAGAAGCTGCAGTGGAAGGCACCGCAGGGGCAGCGGCTGAGGCGGCGTAGCTGCGTGGCGGTGATGTTGAGGCCTGAAGGGACGGCTCCGCCTGCGCGGAGTTGCCAAGCCAGGTCGAAGACCAGGTTGTAGACGGGCCCCTCCTGCTGAGGCACATACCATGGAGGAGGCTGTCCATGAGAGCGATGCCTTCGAAGCTGGGGTGAAGGCCGTCTGCTGCAAGAACTCGTGCCGCAGGATGGAACTGCAGCTCGTGGTCAAGGTAGAACAGCGTTCGTAATCGTCGGCAGTAGTTCGGGAGAAGCCGATTGAAGAACGACGCCTCTCGGTTGCACCGTCCAACAAACCGGTAATTTCGGATCCTGAGGCTGCGGTTCGTGCTTCTTGCCAGAACTAGGGACACGCCCACACGAGACACCTTCGGACATTCTTGACCAATCAAGTCCAAGAGACCCTTGTATCTTTCGAATGCCGTCGACCCATTGACGGTGGCCAGGTCGTTTGTTCCGACGTGCAGGATGATCGTTTTTGCAGTATCCGGAACGAAGTCTATGGGGGACTGCACGTCGCCGATGCATGCTCCGGGCTGGGTGATAAAGGCAGGCGTAACTGGTCGGTTGGGGTCAAAGTGCTGGTTGAGATGCTTGTTCTGGGAGTCGCCGATAAGCACCGTGGTGGCAGGGACCCTGGGAAATTTCCAGATGATGTTTTTAGTCGTGGTCATGGCTGCTTGCTTCGTGGATAGGTAAGCAGTAAAAGAAACTGCTCGAGGAGCCACAAGAGATAGTTGAGCGTGAGTTACTGCTCGGATTCCATCGTCGTGTGGAATATTTGTGTAGAGTGACGCAACATTCATTGTAACCAGGAGGGAATTGCTGGGAATATCTAAATCTAAAACGTCCGAAAGGAAGTGGTTAGTATCTTTAATGTAGGAAGGAAACCTAGGCGGGATGATGCAAATTATCAAGTGCACATACTACGAAAGGTGTTCCGTGACGGTGCCTTTCCCCGCCACGATTGGGCGGCCGGAATTATCTTTTTGTAGATTTTTGGCAGCAAGTCAAACCTGCCAGCTACAGAATTAAGCGGAACAAGTGAATGGACGGTTCTTTCTGCCATTATTCCATCCCTCACCAATTGAGTGAGATGTTCTGTAATGGATTCTTTAAAGTCGGCTGTAGGATCATTTTCGAGTGGTTTGTAGAATGACGAGTGTGATAGACGCTCTGTTCTTCTTTAACGTAGTCAAGCTGGTTAAGTATCACTATTGCACCACCGTTGTCAGCTGGTTTAATTACAATATCAGTGCGGTGAGAGGAGGTTTCTAATGATTTTTTTTCACAGGTTATGGCGGAAGGTAGACTGTTTTTTGTTAGCTTCAATGATGTCTTGTTGCACAGCTTTGATATACATATCTAACACTCGTCCCTCTGGAGGGTGGTGTCCAGTGTTGAGGGCTTGAAGGCAATTTAGCAGTGTCATAACATGTTTCGCGGTCATGAAGGTATTGTTTCAACATAATGGTGCGGGCAAAACTTTTCAGATCTTTAAAAAGCCGAAATTCCGAAAAAACCACTGTTGTTGGGTAAAAACTCAAACCCCTAGAAAGTATGCTCAAATCGGCTTTGGACAAAACCGCATCTGACAAGTTGACTATGTTACTACTCTCGACATCTTCTTGCTGTGTGACTGGTAAGGTGCGAGCAGGGGACCCGTCTGATTTAGGGATAACATTATCACGCGAGAATTTTGTGGCCTTGACATGAGACAGCTTATCTCGAACCTTTATTTCGTGCGAGGCCAATTACTCCATCTCATGCTTGCTAAGACGGGGAAAGAGAATTTTTTCGTTCTTTACCAAAAGTTCAAAATTTGTCTGGTAGTGATCGATAATTATGTGTATCAAGTCCAATGAAGCGGATTTGAGCACACTGTCCCACTTTTCCTTATTCGCAGGTGACAACTCAGATGTGAGTGGTTTTAATTTTATTGCAAGACCTTTGCGCACAATAGAGGAATTAAGGTACTGTTTAGGAGTGGAGGCATGCATTTCATATCGGACACGTTTGTCGGTTAGTTTTCTGGCATCTAAAAATTTCCTAGAGACACTATGGTTGGTTGCGTTACCAGAATCAGTACGGCACAGTCAATCCTGGCGGCCGCGGGGCAGGAACTTTGAAGTGTTCGAACGTAGGTTGTACTGCCGGCTCGAAGAAGCTGCAGTGGAAGGCACCGCAGGGGCAGCGGCCGAAGCGGCGTAGCGGCGCGGCGGTGATGTTGAGGTCTGAAGGGACGGCTCAACCGGCGCGGACTTGGCGAGCCATGTCGAAGACCAGGTTATAGATGGGCCTCTTCTGCTTTGGCACATGTCATGGAGGAGGCTGGCCATGAGAGCGACGAATTCGAAGCTGGGGTGAAGGCCGTCTGCTGCAAGAACTCGTGCCGCAGGAAGGAACTGCAGATCGTGGTCAAGGTAGAACAGCGTTCTTGATCGTCGGCAGTAGTTCGGGAGAAGCCGATTGAAGAACGACGCCTCTCGGTTGCACCGTCCAACAACCCGGTAATTTCGGATCCTGAGCCGGCGGTTCGTGCTTCTTGACAGCACTAGGGACGTGTACACACGAGACACATTCGGACATTCTTGACCAATCAAGTCCAGGAGAGCCTTGTATCTTTCGAATGCCGTGGATCCATTAACGGTGGCAGGTCGTTTGTTCCGACGTGCAGGATGATCGTTTTTGCATTGTCCGGAATCGAAGTCTAGGAATGACTGCACGTCGCCGATGCATGCTCCGGGTTGGGTGAATAAAGCAGGCGTACCTGGTCCGTTGGGGTCAAAGTGCTGGTAGAGATGCTTGGTCTGGGAGCGCCGATAACCACCGTGGTGGCAGGGATCTTGGGAAATTTCCAGATTATGTTTTTATTCGTGGTCATGGCTGGTTCCTTCGTGGATATGTAAGCAGCAAAAAAAACTTCTCGAGGAGCCAGAAGAAATAGTTGAGAAAATGGTAGACGCACGATTGAAAACAAAAACCGCGGTTTACTGACGTTTCGACAGGAAGACCAGTCTTCATCTTGAGTAACATACAACGTTGGAGCACGCACGCTTATATAGGTGCAGAAGGTGTGCTGCAGTGCACCCTTTTTAACAAAATTGGCGGGTTGCGGCGAGGGAACAGGGAAGGGAGGGCAATATGCACGTGGCACTATACATGATGACAACTTTTCAAACAAGCCCAGCAATATTCAATTTCATCCATAAAAAAGACAGGGTAGGGAGATGTCCAAAAACACATTTCATACAAATTACACGAATAAATGAATGGTGCAGGGAACGTCTCGACACACGAAATGCAACGTACATGAACGACAAATACAGAACCGAAGCCACCGGTGACACATCCATTCGTGAAAACACCAATTACCGGTGGCGTGGGGAATGCCAGGGCAGTTTACAAGTTCACAGAAGTCACAGAAGAGCGCACGTGACAGCAACCCAACCAATTATTTAGCAGGTAGGAAGTAAGTAGGTGTGTCCTGCGTGGAAGCAAAATAATAAATAGGTCGGCCATAAGGGTCAACAAGTTTACGTGTATATAATAAAAGTATGTCATCGCATGATGGAGGCATGCAAAGAAGTGAGTAATGATTGACTGTCCAAGAAGCGGATGGGTGGGGCAACCGCGCAACATCGAAGAAAATGGTGAGTGACCATGCGGGCGGCGCGTTCGCGATAACAAATTGAACCTCCCAAAGGGGGCTGCCAACCACGGGATCGGAGACGTACTGGGATTGCAGCTAGAATTCCACGAAAAAAATGGAGAGACAGACAGAGTGGGGAGGGGGGAACGTGTGGTGGCTGACAGGGTTCGTTAGGGCGAATGAAACAAAAAAAAATAAAAAAAGAAAGAAAGGAAAAATGTGAAAATGGCTTAGGTACCCACCAAAGGCGATAATTTCTCCATAGTCTCATTAGTGCCCGATGATGCGGATTTGAACTTGTAAATGCGGTACGATTCGCGGATTAGTCGATCATGGTGGGAGCGAAACCCAGATTCTAATATCGTGGCTCTGAGGTGGTCAAAAGAGTGCCCACGAAGGTTAACGTGTTTTGACAACGGGAGAGATTGCAGAGTTTTGGAATGTGACTTGGTGTTATTAAACCTAGTTTTGAATGACTTTTTTGTTTGCCCGATGTATTGTAGGTGGAACACGTACACTCGAGCAAATATACCACATTGGAACTATAACAGTGCTGCTTTCCTCTGATTTTCAGATGAAAGTCAGAGGCTGAACTGACAGCGGTATCCTGTGTGGACATGTGCGTGCATATTTGACATCGAGGCTTCCCACAAGAACTGCATCCACCGGTCGTTTGAGTCCTTATTTTGGATGAGGTCAGGACATCCCTAATGCTTTTGTTTCTCCTGTACACAACCCGTGGGGGTTCGGAAAAACATGTTTTAGGCGCTAACTTTGGGTAAGAATGTTGTAGTGCTTTTTTAGTATAGAGGAGACTTAGGGAACAGATGCGGAATGTGTTAAGACCAAGTTCGTTTGCGGGGTGTCTTGGGAGGTTTTGGCGCCTCTGAGAATGTCTGAGCGATTCAGGTTTCGTGATCTGTCTATAGCGTTGTCCATCATTTCAACGGGATATTTTTGTTTCAAAAGTGCATTCCGTAGCTTCTTACAATTATCATTGAAATCCTCTTCCTTGGAGCAAAGTCGACGAAAACGATGAGCTTGGCTATAGGGAATTCCGGTTTTGCAATGTTTGACGTGACTGCTTTGAAAATGTAGGTACTGTTGCTTGTCGGTCGGTTTTCTTTGCAGTTTAGTGATCAGTTTGCCCTCTGAGACGGTGACGTTTACGTCAAGAGAAGTAACAGTAGACGGGGAGTATTTTTAAGAAAAAGATATGGAGGGATGCGCAGAGTTGAACGTGTTTATGAAGGTTATCAGGTTCTTCTGCCCGTGGGTTCCAATCAGGAATACATCATCAATAAAAAGCTTATAATAGAGTGGCTTTAGGCTCTGGCTTTTCAAAAATTTACCCTCTAGGATGCCCATAAATATATTGGCATAGTTTGGCCCTACGCGTGTTCCCATAGATGTGCAACTTATTTGGACGTAGTGTTTTCCATCAAATTTTCCATCAAAGAGAATTTTTTCGTTCCTTATCAAAAGTTCAAAATTCAAATGTTAGCGACAAGACGTTGTTAGCGATAAGGCGCACGCTGTATCCGACCGTGGTAACGAGTTTTAAGGTCAATGGCAGAAAACCTCAAACTGTGGCCGTCGGAGCCCAAGTCAAGCTACGCTGGATGGGCTCCCTGTTTGTTTACCAGGCCGGGATCTCCGGGACCTCTCAGGCTGTCAGGGTAAGGTTTGCGAAGAAGGTACCCCCGTCCCCTCCTTCTTTTACATGCTATATAGTAAATCGTAATCCCCCCAACCATGATCGGCCTCTGAAAAAAGGCCGCACCGACGTTTCATTTTCGCCTCTCCCAACCCTCAGTCTCCTTAAGCCCCGTTTTTTGGTGCTGAACAAGAAAAGCCTCTTGCATCACAGTCCGTGTTCCTAATATCAAAATTTCTGGAGGGCATCATTGGTGACAAATATAAGGCCAAAAACAAAGTACTGGAGAAATCCTGGTTGAAGTACACCACCAAAAGCATGCCAAGATCCTCCTTGAACAAACTCGCGTAGCCAATCTTGAAATCAGAGTGACACCCCTCCGAAGCCTGAACAGTACTCAAGTCGTCCTCTCGGAACAAGACCTCATGAGTGAGACAGATGCTGACCTGCTGGACTGCCTGGGAAATCAGGGCGTAACAGCTATGAGGCGCATAACTATGAGGAGGGATGACAAAGAAGTTTCGACCAAGCACATTATCCTTACTTTTGACTGGTCCACACTTCCAGAGTACGTCAATGCAGGTTTTGTGCATTGTGATGTCCAGTCCTACATTCCAAACCCGTGCCGCTGCTTTAAGTGCCAGCAGTTCTGGCACGGAACCAAGTCCTGCCATGGTCGTCTGACCTGCGCAAAGTGTGCTCAGCATGATCATCCGACCGGACAATTGTCCTTCATCAACCCTCACCTGCGCCAACTGCCAGGGACCCCATGCCGCCTACTGAGAACATTACCTTCCCAGAGGCGTGAAAGAGGTTCACCTCTTTCCACCTGAGGAGGTAAGCCTATACAGCTCTCCGGGGAGCAGACCGGTGTCATGTTTCGGGGGGGGGGGGAACCCAGTACCGCGAGTCAGACCTTTTCCCCCTGCCGCCTCTCCCCCGCTTCCCCCTGGCTTGCCTCCGGTGTCAAACCCACTTCCGCGTGCCGCTCGCTAAGCCAGCAGCGGCTGTGGTGGCATCCAAATCTGTTAGGGATGCTGCTGCACCCTCGGTTTCCTCCTCTTCACCGGCCCAAAGCACACGCGAGGGCCCAAAGGTGATGGAGATGGAGGAAACAGCAGCATTTTCCACCTCCGCCGCACCGCCTGCGCCACCCGGGACGCTCCTGACGCCGTCGGTGGTCACGGCCATAACGAAGGGCACCGCAAAGGGTGTCAAGTTTGGAGGGTCCGGTACGCCGGGTACCCTTCCAAATCTTATGATGATGTGGATGTGGGACCAGTACTGTCTGCTTTGCAGAGGAAGGAGCGGGTACCTGCATCTAAACCTCCAGAGAAGGTAAAAAAGCCTCTCCCAAGAGTGCAAGCCCAGAACGACTATACATAAATACTCACACTACAGTAGTTCTAGCACATCCTAATGGGACGAAAATTTATTTTTCAATGGAACTGCAGAGGCCTTCTGAATATTATCGATGACGTGTATAAGATTCTGCATGCTAATCAGCCAAGTTTATTGTGTGTCCAAGTAACAAATTTAATTCCAATCAATGTAATTTCTTAAATAGCTATATCGTGTTCAGAAAGGATAGGGTTGGCTGCACACACTCTTAAGGCAGTGTAGACATAATAGCCCGGAACACCCTAGAATGCCACCCTATCACTCTCAACACCATCCTCGAGGCTGCAGCGATACGCACGATAATATCTAAGAGGTTGATAATGGTGTGCTCTATTTACATTCCTCCTGGTCTTGCACTTTCGAGCTCTGAATTGGAGGCACTGGTCGACAAGCTGACCGAAATATACATCTTAACAGGCGACCTTAATGCTCACAATTCTCTTTGGGTCTCTTCGCGTACGGATGTCCGGGGTCTCCTGATAGAGAGGTTTCTAACATTCTCTGGAGCATGCCTTTTCAACAAGAAACAGCGTGCATACCATAACATAGGACACAACACACACTCATATCACAGGAGACCCATAAGGTAGTGACCACTTCACAACTTCACTAACATATATAGGTGAAGGCCCAATCAGTTCACCTTCCCATAATAGGTTCAATGAAGCACGAGATAACTGCAATACATTTACAGAGACATCGAAATTACACCATACCACCATACGACACCTACACGTTGAAGAAGCTACCCAACTCCTCACGGCGCACATCCTCGACGCCGCCCAAAAGTCTATTCCCCACGCCTCTGGCGCCCCGCGCAACTAGAGGAGGTCGTGGTGGACTTAGGACTGTAGGCGGGCGCGAGAGGCTCAGAACAAGGCGTGGGGTATCCTCCGTCGGTACCCCACGTCGGGTAACATTATTTTGTTCAAACGGGCCAAGGCCTTCAGAAAACATGTGCATCGTGAGGCAAAACGAGATAGTTGGCGCTCATTCCTAACATCCATAAACTGATAGACAGACACTCGCAAGGTATAGCGAGCATACACAGATCTCCTTTTTGCTTTTAAAATTTCATCTATGCCATACCATCCTTTTAAATCAGCTTTTTATGATACGTCTATGACTGCATTAATCCTAAACCGACCATCGTTCTCTGCGCCCTTCTCTTAGAGTTAGAGAGGAAGCGTCAGAGCTTTCTGTCTCCTTTTTAGACACCATACAAAGTTCTCAAACAGATTTTATAGCACCATGGCATCTCCGCCCTGTCTTATGTGACACATCTTTCACACATGTAGATAAAAACCTAGCTCCCACATGCGCAATTCTGCAGCACTTCTGGTATTTGCAGCAGAAGTACCAATTTTCTGAATTTTATACGGACGCCTCTAAAACTGCCACCTCTGTGTCCTGCGCAGCGCATGGGCCCGGCCTTAATGTCACTAGAACTCCTAATAGTAATACCAGTATCTTTACGGCAGAGGCTTATGGTGTACTTCTTGTCGTTAATCATATCCTTCAAAGTAACATCCCACAATCCAATATATATACAGACTCCCTCAGTGCCGTGCGGGCTTTGTCGTCAACAAAGTCTTAAAAAAATCGCGTTGTAAATCTAATAGTCAAGGGTATTATGTCTGTGTATGTACACAAATTTGAACTAGTCCTTTGCTGGGTCCCTGGCCACTGTGGTGTAGCCGGGAACGAAGCAGCGGATCGAATGGCTGCTGCTGCTACACTCTTGAATCCAGTAGACATAACCACATTACCCTACACCGACGTGAAACCGCACATCAGACAACAACTTCGCAAAACATGGCAAACACACTGGAGCGAACAGACTACAAGTACACGTAATAAAACCACACTTGGGACCATACACCACCGACACACGCAATAGATACACTGAAGTTGCCTCGGCTAGATTACGGATAGGGCACACTCATGCAACACACTCGCAGCTTCTCACTGCATCTCCAAGACCTCTGTGCAGCAGGTGCGGAGGGGCCCTATCCGTAGTGCACATCCTCATACAATGTAAGGCACTCGACACTACACGACCCAAACACTTCCCTCAACTACACACACGGCATATTCCACCACGCCCATCATACTTCTTAGGAGATGATGCGATGTTTTCTGTTAAGCGCACCTTTAGGTTCCTATCAGAAGTTCACTTTTTACAGCTCATCTCATACCACCCATAGCCTTACCCCTGGTCCTATACCCCAGCAACCTTATTTATCTGTTAACAACTCTTGTTCTTCACCCTGGCCCTTTACACCAGCCGTGCTCATAGTTTTTAACTGATTTTATTTCGTGTTCTCTCTTCATCAAATCACTTTGTGTTTGGCGCTCTTTGCCCATGTCGGCCTTGCGCCAATAAAATCAAACCATCATCAAGGTATAGACGCGTATACGCGAACTCAAAGGACAACAGACACATTGCCTGCCCCTGGTTAGTTCAAGAGGGGACACTCTGGAAGACCAGGCTAACACGCTCGCACAACACTTCCAACACGTGTCCAGCTCAGCACATTACACTAATGCGTTCATGGAACACAAAACATCTGCAGAGAAAAAGCCCTTACATGACAAAGACAAATCAAAGACTTCTTACAACTTTGTATTCACACTCTATGATTAAGGGCTGCCGTGACCACATGCAATCCTTCAGCTCAAGGCGCAGATAAGATTACATACACCATGATACAACACGTACACCCGGACACTCTTGAGACACTCCTACAGCCATACAACAAAATATCGCTTTCGGGGCAGCTCCAAAGGTCTTGGAGGGAGGCCATTGTAGTGGCTTTCCAGAAGGAAGGAAGGGACCCTTCCTCTCCCGCTAGCCATCGACCCACTACCCTGACCAGCTGCCTGTGCAAGCTTCTCGAGAAGATGAACAAAAGGAGACTCATGTACTTCTTAGAGTACAATGGTCTTCTCGAGAGCTGCAAGGCTGGCTTTAGGGCGGCGAGATCCACCAATGATCAAATGGTTGCTTTGGAATCATATATAAAGGATGCCTTCGTTCACAAACAGTTCGGTCTTACGGTGTTTTTTGACATAGAGAAGGCCTATGGCACCGCATGGCGTTACGGTATACTTAGGGACCTGAACTCGTTCGGTGTCTCGGGTTATATGTTAAAAACATTTATTAGTTACTTGTCGGAGAGAACCTTTCGCGTGAGAGTCGGTAGTGCACTCTCAAAGGTTCACGTGCAAAAAAATGGCGTGCCCCAAGGTGGCGTGTTGAGCTGTACGCCTTTCATAGTTAAGATAAACTCTCTTGGAAAGGCACTGCCACCTACAATCTCTTATTCCTTGTATGTAGATGACGTACAGATATCCTTTAAATCGTGCGACATGTCCATCTGCGAACTTTACGTCCAGCTTGGTGTCAACAAACTTTCCAGCTGGGCAGACAATAGTAGTTTTAAATTGAATCCTGCAAAGAGCTCCTGTGTTGTGTTCTCCAGGAAGCGCGGGGTCCATCCGGACCCAGAAATTACTCTTAATGGCGTGTCAATTCCTGTGAACAAGGAGCACACTTTTTTCGGTGTTGTGTTTGACCACCAACTCACATTCATTCCCCACATCAATGAACTTAAGCATAAATCAACAATCGTATGGGGCTGACAAAGAACTCCTGCTGCGCTTGTATACTTCTTTGGTTGGGTCTCGTGGCAGTGTGGTCTATGGCAGTGTGGTCTATGGGTCGGCGACTAAAACAGTGTTGCGAATGTTTGACCCAGTGCCGCATTTGGGGCTACGTCTTGCGTCGGGTGCTTTTCGCACTAGCCCAGTGGAGAGTGCGTATGTCAATTGTAACAAGTGGTCGCTTGAGAATCCACAGACGTACACGGACTTGCTTTATGCTTTTAAAAGTTCACCGCCGAATAACCATCCTTTTCATCCTGTCTTTAACAACACATCCCCATCCGTGCTCGTTGTACATCCCCCATCCATGCTTTTGCCATTTTCGCTTAGAGTAAGAGAGCGGGCATCGGATCTCAGCGCATCGTTTTTTGATGTGTGCAGGTTATCCTTTTCAAATATTTTACCGCCTTAGCAAGTTCGCCCTCTGCCCTGTGACCATTCTTTTATAAAACTTGACAAAAATTGGGTAGCGCGAGCTGCAATACTGCAGCACTTTCTGTCTGTGCAGTAAAAATACCCACTTGCAGAATTTCAGAGTGACGCTTTATAAAACCTCCACTATGGTCTCCTGCACAGCCCATGGTCCAAATTTCAATGCAGCCAGAACTATGAGTGTGCAGAGAACAATTTTTTCAGCACAAGCGTATAGAATTGTACTGATTTTACGACACATTCTTGAAAATCGAAGTCCCAATTCCATCATCTATACAGATTTCTTGAGTGTTCGCGTCGCTGCTGCTGCACTCGGGAACACTGCAGACATAACAACCGTACCATATACACACCTCAAGCCACACTTAAGACAACACTCTCTTAGAACAGGGCAAACAGACTGGAGTGAACAGACAGATAGCAAGTTACACGCCTTATAACGTGTTACCATGGTTGGGACCATACACCACTGACTCACGAACCAGACCCACAGAAGTCGCCTTGGGTAGGCTGCGCATACGGCGCACCCATGCAACGCAGTCGTATCTGCTGACGCGATATTCCATACCCCAGTACAGCAGGTGCGGAGAGGCACTAACGTAGTGCACATAATAATCACATGCAAGGCACTTCCCACAACGCGACACAAACACTTCGGAGAACTCTACAGACGACATATTCCCCTACATCCATCGTTGTTTCTGGGTGACGATGCCACGGTTTCTGTGAAACCTGTGTTTGAGTTTTTCTCAGACGCTAAGTTTTTAAACCTCATTTTTTATCACGCATTTTCAAATCTGGCCTTACACACCAGCCATCACTTTATTTCTTTCTTTGATTGTACTATGTTCTGTTTACACGTTTTTATACCTACCTTTTTGCGGTAATCACTTCTCTTTGTTAAATAACTTCTTCTCTGGCGCTCTTTGCCTAAGTTGGCTTTGCGCCATCAAACACCAGCCATCATCATCATCACCAGACAGGTACTCTGTGGGTCATGCATTCGAATCCCACCTGGTGGGAATGTTTACTCCACTGTCTTGCTTTCCAATGTCTTTATCTGTTTCAATGACCTACCATATCATCCCCTTTGGTTTCTGAGGTTTTCTAGACTGCCAACCCTTGTTTCTGTCTTATTTCAACGAGCCCCTCATTTCCTATTCTAATTCGCTACATCCATAGCGAGGGCCTCTGTTCAGGCAATCTTGGTGCCATAGGTAGCTTAACAGGGTTCAGCGGTGGTCGACCACTCTCGACATGTCGTAGACACTCGAGTCACAGCCCGGGATATAAAATGAAGGTGCCCTTCACCCAGAGAAGTCGGATGGCGCTGGCTACCAACCCCAAGCACAGGAAAAAACTACATTGACATAAATAGCCCAGAAAGTGGATGGGAAAAACAGCCCCACCGGTAGCATAGTGGTCATCGCACCAGACCGGTATTCTGGAGGTCGTTCCAAATTTTTATCTGTTTCATTGGCCTACCATATCCCCCTTTGCATTCCGTCGTTTTCTTTAATGCTAACCCTTATTTCTGTGTTATTTTAACCAGCCCCTTATTTACTATTCTGATTCGCTACATGCATAGCGAGGGCGTCTGTTCTGGTAGTGGTGGGGTCATAGGGAGCTTAAGAGGGTTCAACACTGGTCGAGGACTCTCGACATGTCGCAGAGACTCCAGTCACGCCGGGGGTAAATAAAAGGTACCCAAATACCGAGAAGTCTGAGTGGCGCTGGCCACCACCTCCAAGCACAGGAAAAAAACTACATTGACATAAATACCCCAGTACGTGGAGGGGAAAAATCGCCCAGCCGGAAGCGTAGTGGCCATCGCACCAGACTGGTATTCTGGAGATGGTGGGTTCGGATCCCGCATGGCGGGCATTTTTTCTCCACTTTCTTTCTTTCCAAATTCATTTTCTGTTTCAATGGCCTACAATATCGTCTGCTTTTCTTTAAGAGGTTTGCTTGACTGCCAACCCTTATTTTTGTCTTATTTCACCGAGCCCCTCATTTCCTTTTATGATTTGCTACAGGCATATCAAGGGCCTCTGTTCTGGCAGTCTTTGTGGCATAGGTAGCTTAAGAGGGTTCAATGCTTTTCGACCACTCTCGACATGTCATACACACTCGAATCACGGACCGGCGGTTAAAAAGAAGGCCCTCTTAACGGTAAAAAGTCGGAGTGGCGATGCCTACCACCCCCAAGCACAGGAATAAAATAACATTGGCATAAATACCCCTGAAAGTGGAGAGGAAAATAACCCCTTCGGTAGCGTATTCTTTATCGCACCAGAACGGCATTCTGGAGGTCGTGGGTTCGGAACCCACCTTGTGGTAATTTTTTTTCCACTTTCTTTTTTTTTTAATTCTTCATCTGTTTCAATGGCCGATCATATCCTCCCCATTTGCTTTTCGACATATATATATATATATATATATATAATATATAATATATATATATATATATATATATATATATATATATATTGTAGCGGTGTCTATTACAGTGGCGATGCGGTCGATCCCGCTGATGCTAGCGCGAGACGGGACTGGACGAGAAGGACGAAGGTCTCTTGCCGGCGCTCTTGCTCCAGCAGGGTCGCCATTTTGACTCTCCGTGTGCCAGTAATTAAAAGTGCCCCTCTTGTTTTATTAACATGCTATATTTTAGGTGGAGGGTGCAGGTTGTGACCCCGTATGCGTCAAGTTGATAGTGTTGCTGGAGACGAAGCACCTCGCACGAAGCTGACTCCTGTTTACCAACGCACCAGTCGTCGACTTCAAGGTGCTTCACCCAAATTCGGGCTGCTGCCATTGACAACCAAGGCAGCGAGAACACACATCATGACTTCAACTACGACGCAGACCGACTATGCCGTCCCCTGCCCGCCGCGGTGGCTCAGTGGCTAAGGCGTTGCGCTGCTGAGCACGAGGTCGCGGGTTCGATTCCCGGCCGCGGCGGCCGCTGTTCTGATGGAGGCGAAAAGCAAAAACGCCCGTGTGTTCGAGATTTCGGGGCACGTTGAAGATCCCCAGGTGGTCAAAATTAATCCGGAGCCCTCCACTACGGCGCGCCTCATCGTCTGCGTTGCGTCGGCGCGTTAAACCCTACAATCAATCTATGCCGTCCCAGGTCAGTTCGTCATCCATCAGACGCGAACGCCGCCAATATTTAACGGCGATGTCTTTGAGGACGCTGAAGACTGGCTTGACCTCTATGAGCGTGTCGCGAGCTTTAATGGATGGGATGCAGTCCTGAAACGGCGACAAGTGTATTTATCGCTCGACCACCACGCCAGGACGTGGTTTGAGAACCACGAAAGGGAGTTCCCAAGCTGGGTCGACTTTCGCAATAGGTTCCTGGCTGTCTATGCAAGAGGCGACCGCAGGGAAAAGGCCGAAGCTGCGCTTCACACCATAAATCTGCGTCCCACTGAGAGCGTGGCAATGTACTGCGAGGACATGTACCGCCTTTTCACACGCACCGACCCTACTATGGATGAAGACAGAAGCTGCGACACCTCATGCGAGGTGTGAAACAGGAGCTCTTTGCCGGGCTTTTCCGCCACCCTCTGCATACCGTCGCAGAATTTTAGGCAGAAGCCACGGCAATGGAGAGGACACTGGAGCAGCGCGCCAGACACTATGGCCGCAATTACAGCTGCACGCCAGCGCATGCGCTGTCTGCGGCATTGGCCACCAGCCAGGACGCTCTACGGAAGCTCATTCGTTCTGTTGTGCGGGAAAAACTCCGTATGTCCCAAGTGCCTACGGCTTCGCCAGCGTGTGCCTCTCTAGCTCAAGTGGTTAGAGAGGAAGTAAGGCAAGTTGTACGAGAACCCGTGGTACTGAATCTGCAGCCGCCTTCGCTCTACTCCGCTACATACGCTCAAGCTCTGCAACAACCCAGCGCGTGTGCTGCTGCGAGTGTCGCCCCTCCCGTGTGCACCCCGCCTTATGCGCACGTAAAGGGCGCCGTTGGTTCCCGTCAGCCTGGGTTCCGGCGCCCTCAACTTGCGTACCAGGGCACACTTCGCAAGACCGTTGTATGGCGTTCACCGGATCGCATTCCACTGTGTAACCACTGTGGAGAGGCCGGCCATCTCTACAGGGTGTGCCCGTATCGCCGTGCCGGCCTTCGCGGTTTTCATCCTGATGCTCCTTGCCCCAAAAACGGTGAGCGTCCCAGCGAAATCACAGAGTATCTCTACAGGCGGCAGCCTTTCCCTGTCTCCAACCGTCAGGACGTCGGATCAGCGTCGTCGTTCCTTTACCGGTCTCCAAGCCCTCATCGCCTATTCAGCTCACCTGGGCGTCGCTCGCCCAGCCCGCGACGGGAAATTAAAATCAGCGACCTCTGGAGGTGCGGTCGCTGAACGGGCTTCCAGCGAACATCCTCCAACCTGCTCTCGACGACATTCCGCTGAACAGACACCACCGGCCAGTTCTGAACAAGCAGCCACCGCCGACATGGCTGTGACGATCGACGACTGCGACGTCACTGCGCTTATTGATACAGGGGCGGACTACTCAGTCATTAGCAGCAACATGGCGCAGGAGCTAAAGAGAGTACTGACGCAGTGGACAGGGCCTCGCGTTCGCACAGCGGGAGGGAATCTCATTGCTCCAACAGGCCGCTGCAAAGCTAGGGTTGGCATCTGGGGCTACAGTTACGTCGGCGAATTCGTCGCACTTCCACAATGTTCAAGAGATGTTACACTGGGTATAGACTTTCTGCGAGTGAACGAAGCTGTCATCTATCTGCAGACATCCACAGTGACGTTCTCGACGAGAGGCGCCATCGCCACGAATGACCCTGCAGGAGTCTGCGCCCTCCGGGTGGTTGACGACGATGTCACTGTACCGCCGCGAAGCTGTGTCGTGGTCTTCGTAAGGGGAGACGCATCTGCAAACTGTGAGCGCCAAGCCGAAGGGAACGCAAATTTGCTGCTGGAGAAAAAATTTGCGTAGCAAGAGGCCTTGTACTCCTGCGGCGGGATGGTTGCGCACACGTTTTCATGACAAACTTCGGGAACGAGGTCCAACACGTTGCAAAAGGAACTGCCATTGCTTCCCTGCATGAGTTCCATCAGTTGGCAGATCTGTGCACCGTGGAGACAGGAGGAGCTGAAGCTTGGGATCCCAAGGCCGCTTTGGAGTTGGTGCACATCTGTCCAGATTTGCCACCGACCCACAAGCAGCAGCTCACAGACCTCCTGGCGAACTTCTGCGATTGTTTCTCCACGTCGTCAAAGGCCCGACAAACACCCGTCGCGAAACATCGCATCATCGAAACATGATCGAAACATCGCAACCACAAAGCCCGTGCACCAGCACCCATATCGCGTGTCCTACAAAGAAAGGGAAGCCATCCGGAGCCAAGTAAAGGAAATGCTTCAAGACGACGTAATTCAGCCGTCGAAAAGTCCGTGGGCGTCCCCTGTGGTGCTGGTAGAAAAGGAGGACAAGGCCCTGCGCTTGTGCATGGATTACAGGAAGCTAAACAGCGTGAACAAACGAGACGTGTACCCTCTTCCGCGCAAAGACGACGCCCTGGATCGGCTAGCAACGCAAAGTATTTCTCGTCATTAAACCTCAAAAGCGGATACTGGCATATTGAGGACGATGAGCGAGACCGCGAGAAAACGTGTTCGTCACACGTGACGGACTGTATGAATTTAAAGTGCTCACGTTCGTCCTTTGCTCAGCACCCGCGACATTCCAGTGAATGATGGATACTGTCTTAGCCGGGTTAAAATGGAAGTCATGTCTGGTGTACCTCGACGATGTCGTTGTTTTCTCCGCATCATTCGAAGAACACCTACATAGACGGCGGCTGGTCCTGCGGGGTATTGGTTCCGCTGGTTATCAGCGCGGAAGGAGTGGCCCCAGACCCTGAGAAGATGGCGGCTGTAGCGGGCTTCTGGAAACCAGCTCACAAAAAAGCTTTTCGGCGTTTCCTGGGACTCTCTGCTTATTACAGACGCTTTGTTGAGACTTTTTCGGACATCGCAGAACCCTTGACACGCCTGACAAAAGACGATGAACCATTTGTGTAGCAAGAAGAGCAAGAAGGCGCTTGCAACGACCTGAAAAACCGACTACAAACCGCTCCGGTCCTTGCTCATTTTGACGAACATGCGGATAACGAAGTACAAACAGACGCCAGTAATGTCGGTCTCTGCGCGGTTCTCGTGCAGTGGCAGGACGGTGCTGAAAGAGTCCTAGCGTACGCAAGTCGCACACTCTCCAGAGCGGAGGCCAATTACTCCACAACCGAGACAGAATGTTTCGCCGCCGTCTGGGCCATCAGCAAGTTCCGGCCATACCTCTACGGTAGGCCGTTAAACCTCGTCAGCGACCACCACTTCGTTGTGCTGGCTGGAAAGCTTAAAGGACCCATCTGGGCGCCTCGTTGGGCGCCTCGGCTGCAGGAGTACGACATGAAGGTTGTCTACAAGTCCGGACGCATCCATAACGATGCCTACTGCTTGTCCCGAGCGCCTGTCGACTCACCAGGCCAAGAAATAGAGGAGGATATGCCGTTTCTTGGAGCCGTCAGCACGTCCGAATGGCCCAACATCAACGAGCTGACACAGAGCTGCTACTCCTTATCAGCATCTGGAAGGTCATGAAGTGCGCATACCGCAAGCTTTTATTCGCAGCATCGCCTCCTTCAAGCTCCGGAATAGCGTCCTTTAGAAACGCAATTTTGGAAACACGAAGGAGGCGTTTCTATTCGTTGTGCCGTCGGCCATGCGTGCGGAAATCTTGTAGCCTGTCACGACGAACTTCACCGGCCAATTTGGTGTCAGCCCGTACAGTAATTCAGGATTCGGCAAAAGGTACTTCTGGCCAAAACTTTTGCAAACGGTCCAGCAGTACGCCAGGAGCTGCCGTGAATGCCAAAGAAGGAAGACTCCAACTTTGAAACCGGCAGGGCTTCTTCAGCCGATAAAACCGCCTACAGCACCATTCCAGCAAGTCGGTATGGACCTCCTTGGCCCATTTCCGACATCAACAAAGGGAAACAGATGGATAGTGGTAGCGACAGACAACCTTACGCCCTATGCGGAGACAGCGTCTGTAGTGCGGGCAACGTCGGCTAAAGTTGCGGAGTTCTTTATTAACAGCGTCGTTTTACGGCACGGGGCCCCACAGGTCGTAATAAGAGACAGAGGGACAGCCTTTACAGCCAGTCTCATGCAGTCTACCATGGGGTTAACTAAGACCACCCATAGGCGAACGATAGCATACCACTCGCAGACCAACGCTTGACCGAGAGATTCAACAGAACCCTCGCCGACATGCTTTCCATGTATGTCAACGTCGAACACAAAACATGGGATGACATTCTAACTTACGTAACATTCGCCTACAACACGGCAGTTCAAGAAACTACAGGACTGACCCCCTTCCAATTGGTTTACGGTCGCACGGTCACCACGACACTAGACTCTATGCTGCCCGTCCAAGAGGACGAATACAATGGTGATGTCGACGACTTCGTACAGAAGGCGGAGGAAGCTCGACAGCTGGCACGACAACGAATAGAAAATCAGCAGCATGTCCACGCAAGCCGTTACGATCAGCGCCGACGTACTGTGTTCTACAACCCCGGAGACGCGGTGTGGGTGTGGATGCCAGTACGTCAGCGGGGCCGATCCGAAAAACTGCTTCGCCGGTACTTCTCAAGCGTTAGATACAGTTCTAGTGAATATAAATACCCCAGAAAGTGAAGTAGAACACAGTCGCCCAGATAGCCGAATTGGTAAGGCATTCGAGATTTAATTGAAAGGCGTGGGTTCGGTCCCCACTCTGGGCGCGTGTTTTTCTTTCTTTATTTCTTCCTTATATTTGAAAAAATGTTAACTTCATTACCATAGTACAAAATAGAGCCTAACAACACCCCTATGCCTCCTTTGGCGTTGGATACGGCCGACCTATCTTTGTGTATGTCCTTAACGAGCCCCTCATTTCCTAGTTTATTCGGCGAAAGCTTAGCGAGGGTACCAGTTCTGCAGCCTTGATGCCAAGGTAGCATAAGAGGGCTTCCCGCCAGTTACCCGCTGAGGACAGGCTGTAGACATTCGCGTCTCGCCCCGGGGGTTGAAAAAGAAGGTCCCCTTCTCCCCGTCTAGTCAGAGTGGCGCTGGCTATCACCCTCAAGCGTTAGATACAGTTCTAGTGAATATAAATACCCTAGAAAGTGAAGAACACAGTCGCCCAGATAGCCGAATTGGTACGGCATTCGAGTTCTAATCGAAAGGCGTGGGTTCGGTCCCCACTCTGGGCGCGTGTTTTCTGTCTTTCTTTCTTCCTTATATTTAAAAAAAATGTTAACTTTATTAACCATAGTAAAAAAAGAGCCTAACAACAACCCTATGCCTCCTTTGGCGTTGTAGACTGCCGACCTATCTTTCTGTATATATATATATATATATATATATATATATATATATATATATATATATATATATATATATATTTATATGTATGTATATGTGTGTATGTGTGTGTGTTTGTATTGTTACTAGAAGACGAACAAAGGTGCAGTAGGGTATGCCATCAAAAAATTAAAACAAGCGCAAAGGACGGGGACACAGAAACACAGTAGACGGGACGAGCGATCGTCCCGTGTACAGTGTTTCTGTGTCCTCGTCCTTTGCGCTCGTTTTATTTTTTGAAGGCATGAACCAACACGCCCAACAAAGCATTGTATAAGTAGGGTATGTTCCGCTGAGGGCCCCATTTTGAACAACAAAAAATCTGGGTGTTGGGCTTGCAGCCTTAGCGAATGCTCTGGGACAGCGGCCTCGTAAATAATGTAACAGGTCATCTCGTCCCGTAAATAAATCGTGTCATCATCCACCATTGTTCGCCTCAATCCTTCTGAAGCCATGTAAAACATTTAGTATTGCTGCGGGGTTTTGTTCCCCATCGCGGGCCCAGCCTTGCTCAGTCTCATCTCCCGAAGACATTGCTACAAACCTCTTGGATCTCGTCGGCCTGCCCCAGCCCCAGTGAGCCATGGACTTCACCATCGTAGCACCGTTTCCCCAGCCAAGGACCCGACGGGACATTTCAACGTCACTAGCCGGGACCAAACGATACGACGACGCCGATCGTCTGCCCAGTTCTCTGGCGGGTCTCCAAGGTCTTTGGATGCTGCTTCGCTCCATCGGCTGTCAAGGGTGTTCAGGAGCAGCAGGTCCTCGAACCATCGTAACACGGGGTGGTCGGGGCGTTTCCCCTCGCTTATTCTCCTATTCGAATCTTCACTGAACTGGAATATTTAGTGTGATCTCGACCTGTACGGGAGCCTTCAGCTCAGGGGCTATGTTACTGGGAGATGAAACCGGGTGCACTAGTACATGCGCCGCGGTTGGCCCCATTATGAACGACGAAGAAGCTGGGTATGGGGCTTGCAGCCTCGGCAAACGCTCTGCGACAGCTGCCTCGTAAATGATGTGAATAGGTCATGTCGTCCCATAAATAGACCGCGTCATCATCCTCCAGGGTTTGGTAAGCCTATTGGGAGACCTTATATACAGGGAGAAATAAAATTCAGAAGGTGGTAGGAAACACAAGCAAAGAAAACTTCTAACAAGGTGTAGACCACGGTTGTCCGCAACGGGTTTGGCTAAGGGGACGTGGACCTTGGCCTTTGTGCATATCATAATCTAATATATATAAATATATATATGATATATATATACTATATATATATATATCATAATATATATATATATATATATATATATATATATATATATATATATATATATATATATATATATATATATATATAGAAACAGAAATACGAAACGAGGGGCTCGGTGAATTAAGACCGAATAACGGTTGGCGGTAGGTCATGGAGACAGATGAAAAATTTTTGAGTCCCAAATAAAGGTCCTCCAGAATTACTGCCTGGTGCGATAACCACTACGCTAAAGGCGGGGCTGTTTCCAGACGGCTTTCTCGGGTGTTAAAGACGATAGTCTTTCTTGAGCTACTTAAACTCAGATATTTTGGCCTGTCTGTATATCTGTCTGTCTGTCTGTGACTCCATTCAGCTTCTCATTGCGGAATAGTCTCCTATACTCACAGCCAAAAGTAAACGTTTAATCCCGGTTTATATGTTCATACATGTCAACTTTGTTGAACAAGAACAGGGGACTTCGCAAAAATAGGATAGGAAATTACTACACGAGGTATATTTACAGTGTTTCTTTATCAAAAAATTCATTGATGCTTGGTTTTCTAATCGCAAATGATGTTCTACATCTAATGCAGAATATGGAAAACTATGCACAATAGCAATGAAAGATTATGTACTCAAAGATCTTTGCATGCACGCACAATAGGGGATTGGCCAGGGCGAAATCGCTTGTTTCACTGGCAAGGCTCCACGTTCTGCTTGGAACAACGCGGAGCACGGAAACGCGGTTCCATAAACTTTGAAGTCGGCCGCCTCGATTGACGCGCGTCACCACTGTACTACAGCGCTGGCATTGAGGAATCCGGCCTGTAGAAGTGGAACGTGGTAAATTCAAATCGCCTTGAGCAAACCCTTGTTGTGATTACATTGGGATGAGGAACAGCAGGAGAGGTGAACGGGAAAGTAAAAGGGGGCATTTCCTTGGCAAATGTCTACAAACTCTATCGTCTTTTGACGAAATTTGCAACGAAAGGAGCAGATACGCAGCCATTTGTTATGATAAGGTATTTTTCTTTCCTGCACTTCGGGGTGGTAGCCAGTGCCACTCGTACTGCGCTGGAGCGAAGGGGACCTTTTCTTAACCCCCGCGCGTCACTCGAGTTTCTACGACATGTCTAGAGTGGTCGACGAGCGTTGAACCCTATAAAACTTTCTTTTTACCAAAACAGCGGCCCTCGCTATGCATGTGCAATGAGAAATGGGAAGTGAGAGGCTTGATGAATTAAGACGAAATAGGGGTTAGCAGTTAGGAAAACCTCAGAAAGCAACGGGGGAATGCCGGAGTCCAAAGAAACAGATGAACCCTTTTTTGAGTGAGAAAGAAAGTGGAGAAGAAATACCCGCCAGGTGGGATCCGAACCCATGACCTCCAGAATACCAGTCTGGTGCGATCACCACTACGCTACCGGCGTGGCGATTTTCCCCGCCACTTTCTCGGGTATTTATGTTAAGGTATTTTTTTCCTGCACTTGGGGGGGGGGTAGCGCGCGCCCCTCCGCCTACTCGGTGTGAGGAAGACGTTCTTTTTAACCCCCGGGACGTGTCGCGAGTGTCTACAAGATGTTTATAGTGGTCGAGAAGATTTGAAACCTTATAAGCTATATTTGGCACCAAGACTGCTGGAACAGAGGCCCTCGCTATGCATCTGGCGAATCAGTAATGAGAACTGAGGGGCTGGGTGAGTTAGGATAGAATAAGATTTGGCAGTCAAAAGATCACTGGAAAGCAAAGGGGGGAATGCGGTAGGCCATAGGAACAGATGAAGTATTTTATGAGTCAGAAAGAAAGTGGATAAAAAATGTTCGCCGGGTGGGATCCCAACTCACAACCTCAAGAATACCGGTCTGTTGTGATCACCACTAAGCTACCGGCAGGGCTGTTTCCCCACCATTTTCTCGGGTATTCATGTTATGGTATTTTTGTTTCCTGCACTTGGGGTGGTAGCCAGTGCCGCTCGGACTACTCGAGTTGAAGGAGACCTTCTTTCTAACCACCCGCCAGTGACTGGAGTATCTACGACATCTCGAGAGTGGTTGACAAGCGTTGAGCGTAAGCTCTCTTTGGCACCAAGACTGCCAGAACAAAGGCCCTCGCGATGTATGTAGTAAATCAGAAATGAAAAATGAGGGGCTCGGTGAATTGAACAGAATAAGGGTTGGTAGTCAAGAAAACCTCGGAAAGCAAAGGGGGGATTGTGCTAGGTTTTAGAAACAGATAAAGAATTTTTTGAGAAACAAAGAGAGTGGTTTCTGAGTTTATTTCTTACTCGAAACTTTCTTCAGCTGTTTCTATGGCCTTGACCTAGCGCATTCCCCCCTTTGCTTCCGAGGTTGTCTTGACTGCCAACTCTTATAATATATATATATATATATATATATATATATATATATATATATATATATATATATATATATTGTAACAAAGATAGTGAGCGACCGTCAGAGCATCAGTCTCCCCGAGCGGGTATGTGTTCGGCTAAAGCGGAGGCTGACCTTCTGAGTGGCGTCAATCCCCCAGTGGGTAGCGACACAGTGGCAGCTCCATCGACAGTGCTTCGGCGCGAGACCTGCGCGCGGACGCCAGACCTCGTTTGGACTCTGGAACGGCCAGACCTTGTTGGTGCCTCTTGCAAGACCTGCCAATAAACCCCATTATATTTTGGTGGAGGTCCTAGTCTTCACGCGATCCCCAGCCTGGAACTACGAAGCAAGCGAGTGCTCCCGCCCCTGCATCGAGAAATCGACGACGAAATGGCGTCGCCACAGCAGGCACCCATCGTGTGCTCCGGGTCTCTTCGCCAACGCGACCCCGCCTTTTTCAATGGCAACGACGACGCCGATGCCGAGGATTGGCTGTCTGGCTACGAAAGGGTGAGCGCCTACAGCCGATGGGACGACAGGATGAAGCTGAACAACGTCGAGTTTTCCATGACAGAGCTCGCGCAAGGTTCGCGCGAAGCACTTCGTCGTCGTCGTCGTCATCGTCGTTAGTTCAAGGAGCTGTCAGGCATTGTCCACCTTAGTCCCGTAACATCCTCATCCGTAACCGCTCGTGTCCTCATCCAAGGCATCACTTACGTCATCGAGTTCGTTGTGCTCCCGTCATGTTCTCACGATATCATTCTTGGGTGGGACTTTCTATCCCGTCATCACGCCATAATCGATTGCGCTCGTGCGCAAGTTGAACTTCTACCGTTGTGGGAGCCGCCGCAGAACGAACTGTCGATCAAGTTGCTGGTTTCCGAAGATACCGATATTCCCCCGAGCTGCTCCGTGATTGTTCCTGTTTCTTGCAATGTCGCTGCGGACACAACCGTTATTTTCACACCGTCGAGTTTATTTCTTTGGCGCAAGTTGCTCCCCTTACCCTCCGCTGTCCTCGATGTTCGCTCTGGTTCAAGCCTTAATGGCGGTCTGCAACGCATCCTCTTGCCCGACAACACTGTTCCACGGGGAATGTCTGGGATTCGTGGAAGCTGTTGATTCCTCGCATGTAGAGGCCGTGCCCGACGAACCGTCGTTCTTCCCTGTGAGTGCACTTAGTCCCGAGTGTACGGCAAGTCCAGACGTGTTCCTACAGTCTATCAACAAAGACCTCTCCTCGGCCCAACGCGACGAGCTCATCAACCTTCTACAACGTTTTCGGGAATCGTTCGATTGCCAGCAGGCCACCTTGGGACGCACGTCGAATGTCGCCCACGAAATTGACACCGGCTCCCACGCGCCACTACGGCAGCGGCCATATCGCGTGTCACCTGCGGAGCGCCGCGTGATCGACGAGCAAGTGGCAGATATGCTTGCGCGCAACGTAATTCGGCCCTCTACCAGCCCGTGGGCCTCCCCCGTGGTACTGGTAACTAAGAAAGACGGGTCGATCCGGTTCTGCGTAGATTACCGTCGCCTGAACAAGATTACACGCAAGGACGTCTACCCGCTACCTCGTATCGACGATGCTCTTGACTGCTTACAGGGGGCCGAATTCTTCTCCTCACTAGATTTGCGGTCAGGCTACTGGCAAGTGCCCATGGCCGATGCCGATCGCTCAAAAACGGCGTTCATTACGCCCGATGGGCTTTACGAATTCAATGTGATGCCTTTCGGGCTTTGTAATGCGCCGGCTACCTTCGAGCGAATGATGGACAATGTTTTACGGGGCCTCAAGTGGAAAACATGTCTGTGTTATCTCGATGACATTGTCGTGTTTTCGCCAGATTTCCACACGCCCCTGGAGCGCCTTGAACAAGTGTTGACGTGTCTTACTTCGGCTGGCTTGCAACTAAACTTGAAAAAGTGTCGCTTTGCTGCTCAGAGGCTAACAATCTTGGGCCACGTTGTTTCTAAAGACGGCATACTTCCGGACCCGGAAAAGCTTCGTGCAGTGGCAGAGTTTCCAAAACCGACCACTCTGAAAGACCTTCGAAGCTTTATTGGCCTCTGGTCCTATTTTCGGCGATTCGTTCGAAACTTTGCCACCATTATCGCCCCTTTGACACAGCTCCTCAACGGAAGCGCAGAAATTACCGACTGGTCTCCTGCTTGTGAAAAGGCATTTGTGGCTATGCGAAGCCTGCTGACGTCGCCACCCATACTACGCCATTTTGATCCGCTTGCACCTACTGAAGTTCACACTGACGCCAGTGGTGTCGGTCTAGGTGCCGTTCTCGCTCAGCGTAAAGCAGGCTTCCATGAATACGTTGTTGCATACGCCAGTCGCACCCTGACTAAGGCGGAGCGGAGCGGAACTATTCCGTCACCGAGAAGGAATGTTTGGCTATCGTTTGGGCTATTACCAAATTTCGTCCTTACCTCTGCGGTCGTCCATTCCACGTTGTCACGGATCACCACGCTCTATGCTGGCTGTCCTCACTGAAAGACCCTTCCGGTAGACTCGGACGTTGGGCTCTTCGACTTCAAGAGTACGACATCCGAGTCATATACCGGTCCGGACGCAAGCACAGTGATGCCGATGCTCTGTCTCGGTCACCCGTCGTGTCTGACACTGGTTGCTTGTCCACAACAGACTGCGCGGTGGCGTCACTAGCTATACAAGATATGGCCTCAGAACAGCGTAAGGATCCGTGGATTGCCGCAATCTTGCAATACCTGTCGAGTCCATCAACAGTTCCAGCATCCCGGGCAACGCGCCGCCAGGCTTCACACTGCGCCATACGTGACGACCTGCTCTAACCGCCGGAACTACTCATCTGAAGGAAGGAAGTGGCGACTCGTCATTCCTGGCCATTTGCGTTCGAATTTTGCTCTACCACCACGCTGACGCACCAGTGCGCCCACGCTGGAGTGCTCAAAACGTATCAGCGGCTCCGTTTGCGCTACTACTGGCGGGGGATGTACACATTTGTAATCAAGTACATCCGCTCGTGCACAGAGTGTCAGCGTCGTAAGTGTCCCCCTCAACATCAAACGGGAGCATTGCAGCCACTACCGTGTCCAGCACGACCTTTTGACCGTTTGGAATAGATATTTACGGTCCACTTCCCAGCACGGCCGCAGGCAATCGTTGGATTATTGTGGCAGTTGATCACTTGACACGGTACGCGGAAGCAGCTGCTCTGTCCACTGCCACTGCTCGCGATGTCGCATCCTTCCTTCTTCAACGTTTTATTCTGCGGCACGGAGCGCCCAGGGAGCTGTTGAGCGACCGGGGACAGAGTCTTCTTGTCCGAAGTCGTGGAGGCGCTGCTCACTGAATGCCGCGTTGTTGACAGGAAGACTACATCCTACCACCCCCAAACCAACGGGATGACAGAAACGTTTTTAACCGTACACTGGGCGACATGCTGTCGATGTATGTATCTCGTGACCATTCGAACTGGGACTTAGTTCTTCCTTTCGTCACGTACGCGTATAATACGGCCACGCAGTCAACCACCGGCTTCTCACCATACTTTTCTGCTGTACGGGCGTGAACCTTCCTGCCTACTTGACACCATCCTTCCTTACCGCCCTGACATCTCGGAATGTGTTCCAGTCTCGGAAATCGCCAAGCGAGCCGAAGAGTGCCGCCAACTGGCACGCTCCTTCACGGCAGCAGACCAAGGACGTCAGCAGTATCGCCACGGCGACAGTAGTGAAACGCCAACTTACGCTGCTGGCTCCCTTGTGTGGCTACGGACACCGTCCTCGGCTCCAGGGCTTTCAAGCAAACTTCAGACGAAATACCAGGGTCCCCTACCGAGTCGTCGAAAAAACGTATCCCGTCAATTACAACATCGTCGAGCCGGTCACTCCTAGTACCGATCGTCGCTTCCGTGGCCGTGAGATGGTTCACGTTCAGCGTCTCAAGCTCTATTACGACCCGCTCATCGTCGCATCGCCCTGAGTCGCCAAGGATGGCTCCTTCTGTCCCCGGGGGGTGATTGTAACAAAGATAGTGAGCGACCGTCAGAGCATCAGTCTCCCCGAGCGGGTATGTGGTTCGGCTAAAAGCGGAGGCTGACCTTCTGAGTGGCCGTCAATCCCCCAGTGGGTAGCGACACAGTGGCAGCTCCATCGACAGTGCTTCGGCGCGAGACCTGCGCGCGGACGCCAGACCTCGTTTGGACTCTGGAACGGCCAGACCTTGGTGGTGCCTCTTGCAAGACCTGCCAATAACCCCATTATAATATATATATATATATATAATATACATATATACACACATATATATATTGGGGTGAAGTTTATTGACACCTGCAAACGGTCCCGCCGTCTAGTCGGGCAGAGTACGACCGTTCGTAGCAAACCGGTGCTGAGGTCCGGGCTTTGCGAGCACATGCTTCGTATTCTTCCGCCGCGTCCGCTCAGTGGCTAAGGCGTGGCGGTGCTGAGCACGAGGACGCGGGTTCGATTCCCGGCCGCGGCGGCTGCTTTTCTGATGGAGGCGAAAAGCCAAAACGCATGTGCGTACGAGATTTCGGCGCACGTTAAAGATCCCCTTGTGGTCAAAATTAATCCGGAGACCTCCACTACGGCGCGCCTCATCGCCTGTGTTGCGTCGGCGCGATAAATCTTAAAATCAATCTTCTTCCGAAAGCACTGAATGGCATATACCCTTCTCAGAAGACTGCCCACCAACTGCTATTTTATGATAGGACATAGCCACTGAGAAAGTGTTTATCTTTTTGTGTTCATGTTCTTCGCTACAGTCCCCCAGGTGAGAAGACAGCCATCCTAGCGACTCATGGTGACGACCGAACCTGGAGATCATAGTAGAGCTTGAGTCGCTGAACAAGCACAGTCTCACGGCCACGATCCGATAAGGGCATAACTTGCTCGACGATATAATTTACTGGCAAAGTGCTTGTGACAACTTGGTAAGGACCATGGTATTTTGATGTAAGCTTCGGAGAGATACCTGGAGTGGCACTTGAAACCGAATGCCAAACAGGGGAGCCGGGAGACAAATTGCGTGCTGCACTGGACGTGTCGTAGGGAGATTTCTGTAGTTGCTGGTGTTCAGACGTAAATGCACGAGCGAGCTGGCGGCATTCCTCAGCAAACTGCAAAATCTGGGAAATCGGTGTGCACTCAGAGGTATCAGTGCGGTATAGTCAAAATCAAAGGCAAAGTCTTTATTTTACTTTTGACAAAGGAGGGGGCAGCCGAAAGAAGCCGCTGTTTAAGGCAGCTTGACGAGGCGACTGCCCGGAAACAGGTGCAAGGTTACATACCTTGATATATATGAGACAAATTGAAAAAACACTTTCGAGGTATCATGTGCACCACATTGCCTCCCCTCAGCCATAAAGTATACATATAATGAAACACAAATCACTCAGGAAAAAGAAATCACGTGACATACATCAGCACTTACCAAGTTAAATATACACAAACTATAATTAAATAAATTTGTTTCTACACAGGTGTATAAAATACTCTGAATAATCATCATGGCCTCCAAGATCCGCAATAACCTGTGGAAGTCAAATATAAAAGAAATAAAACCATCATATCCACTGTTCCGGTAACAGGGCAAAATCATATGAAATAGTATTCCACGTAGTATAACATAGGTTATTTTCGAATATGAAAACCGTTCGAAGCGCACAACATAAACGAGAGACGACGAGAGAGCACAGGGACAAGCGCTTCTTCTAACTGTTCTCGCTCGTCGTCCCTCGTTTATGTTTTGTGCTTTGAACGGTTTTGCAATGAAATACCAACTTGCCCAGATGTCCGCCCTAATTAGTTACATTTCGAATATATTTTTTTTGTTTCTGAAACACACCTGGAGAGCAAGAGAAATATTATTCCTGTAATTTTGAAAAAGAAGGTTTGCCGGCTGTAGTTTGTCCTCGCTTTGGACGTATGCCTTGTCATGTATCGGAGTGAGTACTGCGTATCTGATGCATGGTCTGTTGCCAAGGTCAACTTGTGGTTGTACACCATTTGTAGTAGTTTTAGAGAGTAAACCTGATCGGCTCTAAGCATGCTATATTCAAAAAGAGTGGTTTTGTTCCTAACTTCATCATAGGCCGTTGTAATTCATATAGATACGAATAATCTATATGAATTACAACAGCTGATGCATGGTCTGTTTCTGCAATTTAAATATCCTGTTATAGATGTGGGCACTTGTGCCCCATACCACTGCAGCATACAATGTTTAAAATAATACAGAGTACGGTAAAGTTGTATTTTAACCGAGTAGGAATACGGAGCTCAATTTTTTGTAATATTCTAATGGTTTTAGATAATTTACTTAAAAGTTGGTTTACATGTCTATTCAATTTTAGATCCTCTTGAAACCATACACTTAAAAAGTTTTGCTGCTTCACCATACTGGTCACAGATTCTCCAAATTTAATCGTAAGCGGCCTTTCCATAACGTTATTGATAGGGTGTAATATAATACACGTGGTTTTGGAAGTATTTTGATGTAGTTGTTTCTGTTTTAACCAGACGGATAGCAAATTCGAGTATCTATATACTCGAATAAAGGTCGTCCATTCTTTCTGACTTAAAAACCAGATTGGTATCGTCCGCGTACATGGTTATTGGCGAAGAATTAGGTACGTTTACAATGTCATTCACATATATCAAAAATAGCAATGGGCCTAATTTTTACCGCTGTTGTACGCCTTGTTGAAGTGTTAGGGTCGTCGAATAGTTGGAAGTACCGTGTCCAGCCTTCAGGTTGGCTCGGCTCCGTAGAGTAGAAACAACGGTGAAAATCCTGTAGTCGTCTTCCTAGCGGTATTATACGCGTACGTGATGAACGGAAGGACCTGGTCCAAGTTTTAATGATGTGGTGAAATATAATAGAGAGCATGTCTCTAAAAGTGCGGTTGAAGCGTTTGCTCAGGCTTGCGGGTGGTACCCTGTGGTAGTGCGAGGAAGTATTTTGCACTGGGCCAAGAGCGCTTTGATAACTTCGTATAAAAAGACGCGACCTCTGTCGCTAAACAGCTCTCGTGCCGCTGCCTGTCGAAGGATGAAACGACAGAGAAGGAAGGATGTCAAGTTATGCGCTGTGGCGGCTAAGATGGGTGCCCTCTCGGCGTACCGCATAAGATAGTCTACCGTAACGATGATCCAGCTATGTTCTCTAGATGTGCACGGCAGCGGCCCGTAGAGGTCGATGCCCACTGTATTGAAGGGGCGCGCAGGGCGCAGTAGAGGCTGGAGATCGCTCGTTTTTTGTCGCGGGGGAGACTTACGGCGCCGGCAGTCTGCACAGGGACGAACATATTTCATGACGAATGTATACATGCCTCA
Source organism: Haemaphysalis longicornis (assembly GCA_013339765.2). NCBI lineage: Eukaryota > Metazoa > Arthropoda > Arachnida > Ixodida > Ixodidae > Haemaphysalis > Haemaphysalis longicornis. The sequence goes on from CM023454.1 coordinate 68,488,823, forward strand.
CCAGTAAAACCGAAGGCGAAGTATTCGGTACGCCTTCAGGACACCTTCTGTGGACACACTGCGCGTCACCGTGGAATGAAGAACATATGTGCAAGCATAAATGACGAGGGATAAGAAGGCGCCATTTGCCACCTTCGGACGAATAGTTTCGGCGGTTAACAAGCTGGTCACGGACCGCTAAATTAACACTTGACGACGAAGAGAGTGGGGCGCAGCTGCTGGTGACGGTCGTGACAAAAAGTCTACAATGAAAGCGATCCAGTTATCCTTGTGCTGTTCAGCAGCCATATTTGTTACATCAAGGAGGGTCGGAGTGCACTCCAAAGAAGGTAAATCGTCCGCGTCTGATAATAAAGGAGCCCTAGATAGGCCGTCTGCATCTGTGTGCTCGCGGCCGGACCGGTATACAACTCGTATGTCATGTTCTTGCAGCCGTACAGCCCATCGACCAAGGCGGCCCGACGGGCCATGTAGTGGAGACAGCCAAGAAGGATGGCGTGGTGGGATAGTTGGTGTAGCATCATAAAGGGTTAACAGCGCACAAAGACGACGACACACAAGGAAGTGATGGCAGGAAAAGCGCTAAACTACAACTTATTTTTATTTCGCCATGAAAGACATAAACCAAGACACATCCAAGAACAAGGCCGACAAAATGACATAAACACTTATCCCGCGCCCCTCCCCCTTTTTAGTCTCGTTGCTCCAGCTACGGTTTTGCTTCTTCTGAGAGCACAACACATGGCCTGCTGACGCAGTTTTCATCAAGACGTTCAATCTCGACTGCCTCGATTTCCTCTCGCGTATGCCTATTCTTTCCTCTAGCAATCACTGAGCACTCCCCTAAAGCGGGATTCACATGACGGAGGAACAGGCGCGCGGAGGCGGACGGATATGCGACGTCAACAGCACGTGACCGGATTATCCGGCCTGGCGGCGCATCCACATGTGCGGAGATACGCGGAGTGACTTGCAGACAACAGCGCCGAGGAACAGGTTCTATTCTCCGCCGAGGGCCACCGCCGTCGAGCAAAAACATGCGGAGGCATTTTCTTTCGCGGAGCCTCCGTGGTCTATCCCCACCGAGGGGCGGAGCGTAAAACCGGTCACTTGAGCGGGTCCCGCGGGCCAAAAAAAGAGGGTTTCTCCGTCGTGTGAATCCCGCTTAACAGCGGCACGCAGGCGAAATTTTTGTAATGCGCAGCTAGGTGGCCCGAAACAGCCGTTTTTCCTCTGAGGTTTCGATGTTGCCTCAGCCTATAGTTAAGATATATACCGGTTGGTCGACATACGTTTTTTCACAAGTCAATGGGAACGAATAAATAACGCCATTCAACAAATTGTTCCCAGTGTTTCTTCGAGCACCCCACTTTTCTCTGCCACCGCCATTCCCCATAGGACACAGCTTCGAAAACTGTTTCGAAACTCCGGGATTCGAAAACAGCTTCGAAAACTCTGGGCAGTAGTGGTCACCACGTTTTAACTGTTTCAGTGAGGCACGAGCCACTGTGGTCAGCAAATGTGGCGGGTACCAGCATGCAACAGGACGTTGATTTGAGCCAAAAAGTTTTTTTCGGTTGTATGTGAACATGCCTTCAAAAACGAATTTTTAAACAAGACCTAACAATGCCCCCTCTACCCAGTTTTGTGTGATTGGAGTGACAAGAGAAAAGTAGCTTATTTAGGGGTGTCTGTTTCAGCACCTGCACAGAGGAGTGGAGGCTCACTGCGCCTCCGCTCGGTTGAGAGAATGGGTGCGTATCCTGGACATAACAACTGACTGCTGGTGGCAGCACATGCTGCCTCGTCTACGACACATTGTTCCGAAGAAGACCCCGTGTGTGACTAACCCTATGCACACCCTCGAAAATCTGCATCTTTCATGCGACGTGGTATGCATCTTAAAAAAAGGTCCAAAGATCGCTGTCGAGCCTAAGAAGAGTGCAGCTGATCTTGTGGCACCTGTGCGCAAGGTTGGGGACACCGCCGCCGAGGAGTGTGAAAAATAAAAATGCATCTCTGAAAGTGAGGAAGTTTTACAGAGGATAAAACGGCCTACTGCTAGCCTTCCTGTTAAAAGCGCTTTGCGCGTTTTTCACCAGAAATACCTGTCTATTGTTCAGGAAGATAAGGAAGGTGGCTTCGCAGTTTTTTCTGCTCATGACTATTGCACTAAAGCAAATTGTGCCATCAGTACCCTTTTCATCATGCATAACGATGTAAAGCAAGCAAAAGATAAAAACGACGCTCTATGCCTATGTGACAGTATAAAGCTGGAGTCCCTGGCACGCTCCTAAGCCAACAGAGAAATCTTAAGATTGAAGGTATTTAACCCACACACCAGCTTTCCCGTTTCGCGCCTTCTCTCGCAGAACGGGGCATGGCAAAATGCCCATGCGTTATTCTTGCAGCAAAAGTTCAAGCTTTTAGTAGTTGACGATCCCTTTATAATAAACAAGTCACATGATATATTACACTTTTAAAAGCCAACGACAACAGGCTTTTAGCGTTTTGAATCGATATTAAAGAACTTTTTATAGTCACTCCCCCTGAAAGAGCTCGTAAACGGAGTTCAAAGAGCAATTTACAACCACAATGTTGTGGGCTTTCAGAACTTAGTTTGTATGACGGACGCTGCCCTTTTAGAGCATATAAAGTTTTACCTTACTTCAACGTTCTTCTCATGGGAAGGGGGCACATCCAATAAAAAAACTGGATCTGCATCGGGTCATGCATCGCGCCTATTCGAGTGACTTGTTTTTAGCGTATTACGGTCGGGTTTAAGTGAGCATTTATCTGGGTTCAATGTAAAACGAGTTTTTTGGTATGTAGACAACTACCTTGTTGTTTTAAATTGTAAAACTGTAAACTTTCACGATTCGGTATATCGTGTGTTGGCAATTTTCAACGACTGTCTAACGACCTTGGAATTAACGCATGAGATTTCACTGGATGGTTCTCTGAAGTTTCCTGATATGTTGTTTTATTTTACTCAGGGACATATCGGTTGGTTGTACGAGCCCCATGCGTCAAAACAGCTACTTCCTTACTCCTCCAACCACACAAAACTGGTATAACGGGGCATCCTTAGGTCTTGTCTAAAAAAATTGTTTTTGAAGTCATGTGCACATTACGCAGAAAAAAGCTACATGGCTCAAATGAACAGCCGGTTGTCTGCTGGGTACCCGCAACATTTGCCGACCGCAGTGGCCCGTGCCTTATTGAAACAGTTAAAACGTGGTGACCAGTACTGCCCGGAGATAAGGCGAAGGAAGAAAAAAATTGTGTTGGTTCATTATATGCAAAGGGTTGCGCATAACCTCAAGAAGATTGGCATGCCCGCAGGTGTTGATGTAATTTTCTCTGCCCCTAACAAGCTTTCGAAGCTGTGTTCGATGGTAAATGGCGGTCGCAGAGAAAATTTGGGGTACAGGAAGAAACACCGGGAGCAATTTATTGAATGTAATGACGGCGTTATGCATTCTCTTCCATTGGATTGTGGAAATACCTATGTCGGCCAGACGGGTAGATGCCTTAAGGATAGGCCGAGAGAACATGAAAACCTCGTAGGAAGGACGGTTGTTTTGGGCCACTGAGCTGCGCACTGCACAGTCTGCGCCTGCGCGGCGCTGTTCGGGGAGTGGTCAGTGATTGCTAGAGGAAAGGATAGGCATACGCGAAAGGTAATCCAGGTACTAGACAGTGGACGTCTTCATGAAAACTGCGTCACCAGGCCATCTCTTGCACTCTCAACAAAGAAAAACAGTATCTGGAGCGACTAGCGTATAAGAGGGGCGCGAGATAAGTGTTTAGGTCATATTTTTGGGTCCTATTTTTAGATGTGTCTTGGTTTATACGTCTTTCAATGGGAAAAAATTAGTTGCAGTTCAGCGGTTTTACTGTCATCTCATCCTTGCGTGTCGTCGTCTTTGTGTGCTGTTAACACTTTACGAAAGCCAACAAAGGGCGTGGTGTTCCGTTACCACGTCGAATGGGCGTATTTACAGGCATGGGCGAAATTTGGTAATAACACAAACGATCGCTAAGTATTCCTTCTCGGTCACGGTGTAGTTGATTGTGGCTTTTGTTAGGCTACGGCTGGCGTTAGTGACGACGTACTCCTGGAATCCGGTCTTGAGTTATGTTAGTACTGCGCCCAGGCCCACACCACTGGCATAAATTTCCGTGTAAGCGTTTTCAAAAAACTGTCGTAGTACGGGAGCCAAATAAGAAGGCGGCGCAGCATATTGAAACCTTTATCCCAGGCGGGTGACAAATCGCCGATCTCGTTCTTATCACCAAGGATCTTCGACAAAGGCACAATAATAGTAAAGAAATTGTGGGTAAAGGGCCGGAAGTAAGAGCAAAGTCCGACAAAGCTGCGAGGTTGTTTCATTGTCGTCGGTTTCGGAAATTCCGCAAGGGCGTGAAGTTTCTGGGTCTGGAAGAACACTGCCTTTTGACACCACATGGCCTAATAAAGTAAGTTTCCATGTTGCGAACCCGTTTTTCTTCAAGTTTAGATGCAGGCCCTCTGTGGCAAGGCAGGTCAACACTTGTTCTGAGCGGATAAGATGCGTCGCAAAGCCAGGGGAGAACAGAAATATGTCATCTAAGTAACACAAGCATTTTTCGACATCAGGCTGCGCAATATGTTGTCCATCATCCTTTCGAAGGTCTCTGGCGCATTGCACTGCCCAAACGCCATGACGTTGAATTCTTACAGGCCTCAAGTGTGACAAAGGCTATTTTGAAGGCCATCCGTTTCTGCAGTAGGGACTTGCCAAAAGCCAGACGGTAAATCTGATAAAGAGAACTCGGCTCCTTGCAAGCTTTCGATGGCCAAATCTCTGCGAGGAAGGGTAAAGATTTCTTTATTGATCTTGTTGAGGCGCCGGTAGTCCACAAAGAAGCGAATTGATCTGTCTTTTTTGGTACACGCACTCAGGGAGAGGCCCAGGGTTTTGTAGAAGGGCGTAGAACGTCGCCCTTGAGCATGTTCTCGGCATGTTCATCAATGGCTTGGCGCTCAGAGGGCGACACACGATACGGCCGCTGTATTAAGGGTTCCTCCGAACCGGTGTCAATATGGTGAAAAACACTGGATGCCCGGCCCAAAGCGACCTGGTGGGCATCGTAAGAGTCTCGGAAATGATGAGGAAGGGCCAGACGCTCGTCTTATTGTTCAGGAGCTAAAGCTTCGGCGATGGAGCCTAAAAAGACATCGGCGTCACAGTTCACACTAGGCCCAAGCGCGGCGAGGTGCAGTGATGCAGCGTTCTCGGATACGGCGACGATGAGATGATCGTCAACTGGATGAACGTGGCCAAGACATTCACTGTGAATCCATGTGGCGGGGCATGACAACGGGTTTAACGACTATCGTAGCGAGACCAGAGCGAATTTCAAGGACCGCGAAACGTAGAGGCAAACATTTCCGGGCACTGAGTAGTGTCGACGGCGTAAAAAAACGGTGGTGTCCGACGGAAAGTCAAAAGACACGGAAACAGCACAGAGTTGAAGGGCAGACTGTCGATATCATCGGGGGCAATCAATCTGGTGGTATGTACGAGTATAGCAGTGTCCTCAAACGGGAAATGTTTAACCTGAGCGCGAGCACAGCAAATGATAGCCTGGTGTCTGGAAAAAAGTCCCAACCAAGGATGATATCGTGCGAACAGGAAGGCAAACGGATAAACTGTATGATATAGACATTTTCCTGTAATGTAAGTAGGGCGGTGAACATGGCCAATGGTTGTACATCTTGAGCATTCGTGCTACGGAGAATGGGGCCAGAATGCGGAGTGGTGATTTTCCCCAAGAAACGACAAAGACTTTCAGGCATTACAGACACCGCGGCACCAGTATCAATAGGAGCGAATGCGGTAACACCTCCTACAGTAATGCCAATCACGTTGTTAGCCGAAAGCCGAGGACTGGAGCAGTTTCACGCTGGCGGCCCATTTCTTGCCTCCGGAACTGCAGCGGCTAGTTTTTCTGAGCTTCTGGGTTGACACGTTTGCGTATAAAGCAAACCGAGCGGCGACGCGGAGAAAGAGAACGTTGGCTTGACGGCGGCGTGGTCGATTGTACAGCAGAGTACGAAGGGGGTTGTGCTAGGAGTAGTGTGAGCGAAGGCTGGCTGAAACCCATAGGCTGGGAATTGGTACGCGTCAACGGTAGGTGGAGGTCAACGGCGATATAAACGTGCCACATGCCCCGGAGGTCGGCAAGCCAAACAGATTGGTTGGTTGTCGGGGGTACGCCACAGATTCGGGGTCCGAGGTGTGCCTCGGCGATACCGCGACGCTGGTTTCTCTTTCTCCGCTTTATATGCAAATGATGGGAATGGTGTTAGCGGTGGCATTGCGACGATGGAAGCGTAGGTGAGCGGTCCGGCGGAGTGCGGTTCAATAGGCAACACGACAGGGGGTGCGACCGGCGCGGCCACTGGTGAAAGAATGGACGCAGGCACAACTGGCGCCTCGCGGTCAGAAGGAATCGTCTAGGCAACATCCTCTCAAATAACCCGATGGACAGCCTGATGCAGCGTGCAAGAGGGCTGTGGAACACAGGTAAGCAGCAACAGGTGATGCGAAACCTCTGTTCTCGCAAGAACTGTCATTGTGAGGTGGAAAAGGCGAGAGGTCAGTAGAAGCAGCCAACGCCAACAACGAACCACGTTTTGTTTCTTCAAGCAAGGGGCGCTGGCGGGTGAAAATGCGTTGCTTTCGGAGCTCGTCATAGCTCTCACACCAGTTGATGACGTCGCTAATAGTGTATGGGCTCTTTCTCAGGAGCATTTGAAACGCATCGCCCTTGATTCCTTTGAGAAAGTGCTTGATCTTCTCGCTTTCGCTCATAGCTGGATTCACACGCCTGCAGAGGTAGATGACGTTCTCTATGTAGATAGTTATTGTTTCACCAGCTTGCTACCCTCGCTCACGAAGCCGCTGCACGTCCTGTGGCTTGCGAACTGGAGGACGTCCGAAAGCTTTCGTGAATTCAGATTTGAAGTCTGGCCAAGTTGTTAGGGTAGGTCCGTTGTTGTTACACAATGTCTCATCCAATAGCGTAAAATAGAAGCTGGGGTTATTGAGCTTCATCGTGTCCTATCATTTATTATAGGCGCTCACCTGTTCAAAGGTCGAAAGCCAGTCTTCGGCATCGCGCTTATCGGGGCCGCTTAAAAAGGACGAGTCCCATTCCCGGAGCATACCGGAGCAGATGATGCGCTGCTTGGGTGTAGGCGCCATTTTGGGCGCGGACCGGGAGTCTTCACTTCGCAAGTGCAGGCTGTCAGACATTGAGATAATCGCGATTCTGCAACCTCTACCAAAATGGTGGTGACGGGTATTGACACCCGCAAACGGTCACCTTTTCTACTTTGGCAGAGCCCGGGCGAGCGTAGAAACTGGGGCTTAGGTCAGGGGTATGAGAGCACACACTTCTTCCGAAAGGACTGCATTTCACATAACCTGGTTGAAAGACTGTCCAGCAACTGATATTGTATGATAGGACATAGCCACTGGGGAAGTGTCCATCTTCTGGTGTTTATGTTCTTCGCAAAAATTAGCTAGAATGGGAAATTGTGGTCTCGTTGTATTAAGACAGAAACAAGGGTTCGCAGTCAAGAATGTCTCGGAGAGGAAAGGGGCCAATGCGGCAGGACATTAAAACATATGAAGAATTTTGAAAGACAGCACAAAAGTGGAGAAAGAATTCCCACCAGGTGTGCAAATACCGAGTTTTCCACTCCTTTCTGTGAATATTCGTTTGCAACATTTACGAATGTCGCACTGATATTTTTGCTGTTTCTACATGTTGATCGTAAATTACGGTGGGTTTGCATTTACTTGAAGCAAAAATCAGCACACAGGTCGCACTCTCTTTAAAACCAAATACGACTTGTATTAACTGGTTTTTTTACTTACAAGGTATGTATTTGCTCTAACATTCTACAGAGATGAAGGAAGGTTATATATAAATCTACTGGATGTGCTTGGCGAAGTTGTCGTTTTACATACCGGCTTTTCTTGGCATTGTGGAAATGATGTTTCACGTGCTGTTCTGAATGTGACACTTGACAATGCTACAGAAACTGGTATCCTCAGTTTTGCCCTAAACTGGTGACCTCAGCTGCAGACGAACGTGACGTATGCTCAAGATATTTATGTGAACCTGACGCACGTTCTTTTGGTAACCACATCCCTCCTTGTCACAATGGGTAACCTACACATTTTCTTTGTAGTTGGTTAAATTTTTCAAAAACAAAAGACGCCCAAGCAATCCGCAGGTTGCCATGATTTTTGTTTACGTAGGAATAGTAGGGATGGTATTATGTTTAAATACATAAAAATCAGGGATTACATCTGCTTGCGCCTATTCTTCCGCTTGCAGTAGAATTATAAAGCGTACCAATTTTGGTAGTTTCTTTCATAGCCACCGTTTTTTTTATTCCTTAATTTTTTTAATCTAATCTTTCAGCGATATTTGGAGTGGCGATAGCACTACCGGTAAAAACATGTATTGCGGTCTACACACAATGTTTATCAAGTCGGTTTCAGGCGGGACTGCGTTGTTTTCTTTACCGTCATTTAAAAACAGTTATGACATAACTATTAGAGGTAAAACGTATTTTGTTTCATTGTTTGCCATTTCTTTTTCAACCATAAGGCGAGTTTGCTCTACCTCCAGCTGCCACAGTTCTTTGGTGCACTAAATCTACTTCGTACAAGAAATAAAATTGACCGCAATATTAAAACTTATGGCCAAAAACTTTGTCTCTCACTTGAACTTTCAAATGGCGCAAGCACTTTTAGAACCTTCTTTTGCTGCATCAGATTTTTTGGCAAGAAAACTCCTAAAATGTATCTGCTTGGAAAAATCTGTGTGGACTCTGCATGTGGCATAGGTAAAATTGCTGTTTTGTAATTAGTCTGAAGAAGGTGACCCATCATAAGGTTAGTCCCACTTGCGAAGAGTTATTTCTGTGTTTTTTCGAACAATGGATTCAGACTCTCCTTTTTATAAATGATCTGATAAGGCTTCTCCATCAATGTGTTTATTGCTTCATGTATATACCACATAACGAAAATAACAAACGTATCCCCATGATTCAGCTGCTGCAGAAATTTCTCCTCATGTTCATTTTTATTGTAAACAAAGTGCTCATCAATGATTGCAACAGGGCCTTTAGGGGTGTTTTTTCTGCACAAGAACAGCGGATATTTGGCGCTCTTCGCGAAGTGCAAATGCCTTACTGTGAATCTACCAGCAGAGGGGTAATGGTTATGGTGTATGAGTAAACAGATAGCAGCCGGATACATGTAAAAGCGACAGAAGCCGGGGTATTATGGCAGGACAATACAAGTGGCTTCAAGACATGGTGTGGTAACACCAAACGACTATATTTTCTATGAAAACTTTTTAAAAGCCATGAATTTAAAACATCAGTGTTTATTGTTTATAAAAGCTTAAAAAGAAAGCAGAAAATGACCGAATTTAAAGTACAATTAAGTGAATGAGTTTGGTGCCATTTTTTTATCATTACAAAAGAACTGTTACTTCGCCTCTCTGAAGTTTTTGCTAAAAACGGTTACTTATGAAATTTGGGAACCCTTCGTCACTGCTGTGAAGCAGTTATAACAAGTGTGGTTCTTCGACAGGCTACAATGTTACACTCACCGGATTCATAACCTGCAAAATAAATAAATTATCGTGTATGTACCTCACGTAAAACGCCCTCTATTTGTATGTGAATACTAAAACTTCATGCAATTTATCCTAATATCTATTTTGTGATAAACCAAAATAGATGCTCCCCCTATTTATTTATTTATTAATTATAGTGCTTGCCTTCGAAATACAGGCTTTTGCAGAAGTTAGGGATACATTCAGAACAGTGGGATGGCACTCGTGAATCAATTTCGTAAGACAGCACTTCGAGTTTACTGTAATGTAATTGAGAAATGCAAAAGTAAAGCACAGAAAATAAACTATTATTTAGGGAAGTGGCGAGAGTACACGGTTCAGGAATATACAATGTAGCGTTTTATGAACAAAAATTGATGATCTTAAACTACCACGCAAGGCATCTACCATGAATGTAGGCACGTGATCCTGTGCTAAATTTCAGGTTTTTTTCATACATCATAAATAATCTTTGGAAACAAAACTTTGCAAATACAATAAATGAAAGAACAGAAATTCTGGAGCCGAAAACGTTGCGCAAAATTCGGTTCCCACGGCACATCGAGCGTATACTGTAATTTGGTTGAATGACAATGGTAATGTGCTGACGGCGGTGACTGCAATTTGTTGCGCAAATATTTTCGAAAACATTCTATATTCAATTTTTTAGCGCATCAGCGTTAATATGGGGAACATTTCTCAAATGTTTACTGTGATAAGCATTTGTTTGCTTTCAGCGTTGTTCCAGAATTGTGCATCTTTTCCACAGAGCACCACAATAGACGAGATTGGACATTCAGCCCCAAGCAATTATTCTGTCATATTCAACACAGACTCTTTTCAAGAAGTATATACATTCTCTACAAAACAGGTTGTGTTTATTAAATATTAGCAGCCATTGCACGTCAAAATTGAGTGTTTTGGGTATGGCGATTGCACCAACAATAATAACAGTGAAAAACAATGCGTCAATCTCGACTACTTGTCTTCCAATATGGGTAGCCAGAACCACAGTACGGTTGCCAATATATATTCAGGTGGCATTTGATTGATCCAAGACTACTCTACATTGTTGTATTTCAATATCACAATAAAAACTATTATCTGTTCTGCAGTTTAGTTTGACAGTTTTGGTCCGAGTGTTTGTATAAAATCAAGAAGGTTATATTTGACGCCAAAATTAAAAAAAATGGCCTTCCCACATGCTGGCAATATAAAAGCTTTGGGCCTTTGAGGATATCCCATAGACGTAATAAAATACTAGTTGTGACGAGCAAGTGAGGCTTGAGAAAACAATAATGGGAACTTGGTGACCGCCTATACGCCGATGCAATTTTTTGTATGTAATTTTTATTTGTGGATATCTACAATGACCTTACACAGATAGACATTTTCAACAGCAGATCAAGGATACGCGGCGTTCGTTTTCTGTTAAGTCGCCAAGCGTATACAGCTAGTCAGCATCAGACGCAATCTAAAGGCGCGGGGACACACAGCTTATTAGGATGGGGATTTCCTTTTGGCGTGGGTAGATGAACACGCACTCTTTCAACACTTCAACTCAAAATTGTACGCGGCACACCCTTCGAATAGAATTATGTTCGACCATCTTCGTCGTTACAAGGACACACACCGGAGATCATTGTAAAGCGCCATAGCAACAGCAAATCAACAGTTCAGCCCATGAGTCTGGCAACGATAAGTTCTGAACATTTTCGTAGTACTCAGATGTGCTATTTGTGCTTTTACAGGTCATGCCAAAGGAGCGAACAGGCTTTAGAACTTTTGTTCTATCATTCGTTAACCGCAGAATGGGTTATTGAGTTCGCAGTGGTTACATCTCCGTTTTGGTTTGGCAACAGCTCTCTCCCAAATGCAGCGGCCATGACTTCTTCACCCTCTCCCCTGTGCTAATTTTGCGCCCATAGCCAGCCACCATCTCAAAAAGCACTAGGCAAGGTTCGTACGTGTGTAGTAATGAAGCAGTAACAATCTCGTGTCGGCTTATTTTTTCCAACTACGACGTCTCAAACTTTGATCCGCCAAATTCAAGACAAGTAGAGGCACGAAGTATTCCTGGGGTAAGTAAAAGTTAACATAGTCAGTGTCGGGAAATATCTCTACAGTTATATATACTGATTTTAATAGGCAGCTTCCGTAGTTCACAATGATTTTCAATGAGTTCCAGAATGTCAGTGTTTTTTCCTAAAAAGATTGTTAAAAAGGTTTTCCGGCTGGTGCCCTTATTGCTTTTCCCAACCATGTATTCTAGCGATTGAATGTGTACGTAGGGAGAAGTGGAGAGGCGGAAGTTGATACGCGTTAGTGAGCATTTAGTCCACAGCGCCTTGCTTCAACTAAAGTTTGCCTTCATAGAGACGTGGTGATGCGAGTTGGGCTATATTAGCATGCCTTGTGACAGCTGATGCTTGCGTCATGGTTAGCACGCGTGAACTCAAAAATACTGCGTTTTTTAGAGGTCGGTGTTCATTTAGACATTCTGGCTGAACCTTCAACATTGTCAGCGCACGCAACAACTGCACCAAGGACTAGCAGGCCATTTCAACTCTTCGTGCTTCTCTGATATGACAGCCATGCGGCCGACAGGTGTGTTTAGGTATATTTAACTTCCACCTATAGTTGTTTCTCTGAATTTGTGTGGCATGATTCTCTTATTCGTTCTTTCAATTTATTTTTGTCTTTCATTCATTCCTTTTTTTGCAGATACAACCAAAGAACAAAGAAGCACACACCGGAAGGCGGCCACATCAAGTTCTCAGCACGAGCCAATGCATTATGTTGCCTGCAGATAAATGTTACAAAGTGCCAGGTATTTTCACCAAATGTTAAAAAGAAGGTCAGCATATTTCAATGCGTTCATACATGTGATGTGCTTATTTCTGAGTATGAATGGCATAGTTGTTCAATTTATAAACACGATATTCGGTGTCTAAAAATATTTACCTTCGGGCGAGTATTCGGTATACTGCCAATATTGAGAAGCATCAAAATGTTCGATGTGATATTGTTACGTAGCTATCCACTAAGCTCACTCTATCCCCGAAATTCAATGTTTATTAATAAATCATGATGCGTACAAATTGGCAAATGTAAGAAAGCAAATGTGGGTTCTAGTTTGCTTTCTTCCATTCCCTTTCACTGCTTGAACAGCCATGAGGATTGCGCTGAACGACGACACGATTGCGCTCGTCATGTTGTGTCCTCTTCATGTCGTCGTTCCGCGCAATCTTCATGGCTGTTCAAGTATCAGACCAACTAGCCCCTAAACAATTCTCGCTGAACCTTTCAGTGCTGCTCTAGAGTACTTCACTTTATCTGTACATTTACAACACTTCGCACAAACAAATGCTATAAGACCAACTGTACCGCTCCTGTTATCAGCCTTAAGCAAGTTCGTGCAAGAAGCTGCGAGGAAGTAAATTTTTTTGCAGCAGCTCATTTCTGATAGACACTATGATTACATGCTCGTGGAATCTAGTAGGTGTCTCCTTTGTTAATAGCGCTGTGTGGACCTTGCAGGTGAGCTTCAAACCTTTGTACAAAAAGAAATGTGTGGGGTCAGAGTTTGTCTTGGAGGTCTGGAGAACTAGTAGCCCGGGTCATCTAGAAACAGGGATAAGCGTGTGGCAAAAGTGAGGAAGGAGGAGGTGTGGTGCTTTGTACCTCAAGGGCAGTTTGCTTTAGCGAGTTGGATGAGTTGCCTGCGAATACCTCACAAGGGCTTTTTGTATAGAACATAATGAGTGCGGCCACTGCTACTCAGTTAGTAAGCTGGCGAAAATCCCAGATCCCTCCAGGGCACAATTTTACATGTAGCCACCGACTGCAAATTGTTGCACAAGTTTTTGAAAACTATTCAATTCACCATGATGTCACTCCCAAAAATAGTGCAGGTCTTGTTTTAAATTGTAAGGAATGGAAGATAGTAGATAATATTGGTTTAACCTACAAGGAGACTAAGAACTTTAAGTCCTGTACCGAACTGTGCAGTGCAGTTCATGCATTGCAGTGTCAAATCACATTTGTATGTCTTGCTTGCTGATGTGCATGGTTTTTTATATTTATCAATCACTGAAGCATAAAAAGTGCTTTTTAAATTTTACTGTCAATACAGTATAAGGCCATCCACATTACTACTGGCAAAATTCAACATTTCATTTCATTTATTTACACCTGAAAGGGTATTAAATAAAGGGGGGCATGAGCTTTTCGCCGAAGTATAGTCAGCGTTGCAATGCATACAAAAAATAAGACCATGAGAACAACAAGAATGCAAGATTAACGAGGTGAACTTCAACTCACTGCGGCAAGCAGTGTCAACAGGGTAATGGAAATAACAATGTTGCTCTTGGACGTGCAATTGCGAGTCAACACAGGGCGCGTAATACGTTATTGTGCAGCTGGGTTCTGAAATCATAATTATCCCCTCTTGCTTATGGAAATAAAATTTCATGTCGCATTTTTACTGTGTAAATATAAAGGTAAAATTATTTAAACCGAGCGTGTTTCATTACATTCTATATGTCATCAGCAAGTGAAATATCTCTTTCATTAGTATTAATTGCAGCACATGATTCGTAACCGCCCTACAGCGTAATAAACAGCTGATACCAACGTTATGTACATACTATTGTTGAAGGGTAAAGCTACTGTTTATGCCAGCATCAAGTGTAATAATGGGGCATGCAAGAAGCATTACTGTCAATAAACTAGTTAGCAATTTTCCCTCAAACGAGCACATCAGAGTACTTTTAAAAATTTCAAAGTGTTGTAAAAAAGTCAGATAAATATTTTTAACGCCGTGGGTGTTTTTTTCTTTCAACTTGTGATGCTGCTTAGCGCGTGCTTGGGGCCTGTCGGACCCCCAAAACAGATAGAGAAAAAAACGCCGTGCCTCAAACAATCGCTCACGGATTTTATTTCTATTGCTACGTTCAAATGTAGATATGTTCGCAGTAAGCGATAGAGTTCGCAATACCTGTCACTTTAATCCGAGAGACTTTCCAAGCGTCTGTGTCCTTCGCAACTTGTTGCGACGTCCAAAAAGAAAAAAAGATACGGGCAGCAGAATATTGGAAGCCGTGTGCCCTTCGTTTGAAATCTTAGCGCAAGTGAACGAGTTGATATGGCGAAACAAATGTTGTCACGAAAGTGACGTACAATTGCAGCGATCGAAACGAAATGATGTCCTGGCCCCTGTAAACTTGCGGATGTCAATAAACGATTTGTTCTCACTTGCTGCTCACTGTGATCTGTGCCATTCGAGGCCATCTGGTCACCTGGCGTAACATCACTTCACTGGCGCGGCTCAAGTATACACGCGGCCAGCGTGCCAGCCAGGAATCAGCAGGAGCAGCCACGGGCGGAACCGACGCTCCTTTCGCAGACGGAAGAAGGAGAGTCGAGTCCGTCCGTGGAGCAGCGAGCCGGCGGCCGCCGTGCGAGGGCAGCCATGTTACATTGTGGGCAGATGTAGAAAGGAGCACGTTTTTCCAGAACAATGCGCAGACCTACAACACACATGGCTTGGTCTGAAATGCAGGAGGTGGGCAAAACCCACAGCTGACTTTCCAGAGCAAGCTCCGAAGAAAAAAACAGGTTAGGAAGTGTAGACTCGCAGATATCTGTAACGAATAGCACTTACTCATCCCAGTTATCTTTCGCTCCCATTAAAAGCCTTAAAACTAGGCAACGTAGTAAAACACGTGCATGGTTTTGGAGTATGTAGCATGACCTTGTGTTGCGTATCATGGGAAGCCAGCAGAATATGCATCAGCATGGTTTCCGAGCATGAACCGATGCCGACGCCTTTCCAGCAAACGATGATCTCCCTGCTTGCCTCCATTGACCTATATCAAAGGTACAGGGATGATGATCAAAAAAGTGTCCACGGTAATACCACCGACGTTTTGGGAGTAGACAGCTCCTTAGCATTGATTCTCTGGAAGACGACCTCCATATTTCAGACCTAATGCAAGCAATGGTGCCTATATAATGCATGTTTAATAGGAACCAGTGAACATCGCAGCAGTAGTGTTGTGGGAAGGTAGTTGGAAAACTCGCTGGGCTCCTGATAAAAAGAGGTTCATCTGGCATAAGTTGAGGACGTCACCAATACGCGGGTACGGAATGCGCTTTCAGACATGACGTCATAAAATGGCGAGTCTTGCTTGTGCCATTTGGATTTAAAGAAAGCCTGCAGGCTTAGCCCGTCATTTTTTCTTATGAAGTTTGTCAGGATCCTTAAAGCTCTATCTTGGTACACCTTGCGAGCCAATCAATTGGGCTTACTGGGGGCAAGTTCATCTTAGTACCATGTTTCTGGACTGCTGCTTGCCGTTTCTTGTTGCCAAACCCAAGGGCGTCATAACAGAACCACCTTTTTTGTAATACTGGACAAGCTTTAGTGCACTTAAAACGATCTAGGCCTTGTAGCGCGGCTTCATTTACCACTTCATTGGTAGCTACTTCAACTGCTTATAGGTTCAGCTATAGGCAGTTGAAGCAGTTCAAGCTGAAGTTAAAGCTTGAAGTTCAGCTATCAGGGTAAGGTTGACGAAGAATGTACCCCCATTTCCCTGCTTTTATACTCTTTTGTATGGTATTTTCTAACCCCCACAAACATTGTGGGTCCAAGAAAAGGTGCCACACCAAAGTTTCAATCCCACCTCTTCAACAACCGTAAATAACTGTGCTTGTTTTCCTGTGATAGAGTCAGCTGACTCAGCAAGACTTGTTGCTTCCATGTCTGTATACTTAGTTTCTAAATTTCTACAAAGCACAATAGGTGGAAAATATCAAGCCAAAAAGCTCAGGAACGAAGAAGTCATAGTAGAACTCAATGCTGAACAACAAGCCCGCACTCTTCTTGCACAAACCCGCATTCAGACGAAGAGGAGACAACCCCACTTAGCTCCTACAGAGACGTGCTGGCATGGTACAGGGAGGGCAGACGAGCCTACCCGCCGCCACACCGCAACCTCACCAGAAGGGAAGGGGTGCTCGTGCGACAGCTTCAAACGCGAGCGATATGGACGCCCGTGTTCGCCAAGCACGTGTGCCCCGAACTATTTCCAACGGACACGTGTGCGCTGTGCGGTAGCGCTCGGGCGACCATGCAGCACATGCTGTGGGGTTGCCACCAATCACCACTAGCAGACGAGGACGACCCGCTACCACCGCGTGTGAAGCGCGCTGCGACCAGCGGAACTTACGAACACCAGAAGATGGCTGCCGAGCTCGCGCTTAAGGCCATCGAGCGCCAGCGGCCGAAATCGCTGCTACCCACCCCCCCACAGGGGGCTGGAGGGCGGCGTCAGTAGGTGACCTAACGGTTCCACGCAGGCTCAATAAAGAAGTTGTCTCTCTCTCTCTGATCTGGACATCACGGTAACCCCCCATCGGAGCCTCAACAGCTCCCAGGGTGTGATATCTGAGACTGATCTCCGTACCGAGACAGATGCAGACCTTCTTGAAGGTTTAAAGAATCAGGGTGTCACAGCTGTGTGCCACATAACGATTCGCAGTGATGATAAGGAAACCCTACGAAAAATATTATCCTGACACTTAACTGTTCCTCGCTTCCTGACCATATCATTGGAGGCAGCATTGATGCTCTACCGCTGCTTAAAGTGCCAGCGGTTCGGGCACAGTACATGCTCTTGCCGTGGCAAAACAACCTGTGCGAAATTCGCCGTGCAGGATCATCCCACCGACAACTGTGATTCTGAAAACCTCACTTAGGCAAACGGCAGGGGCCCACATGCGGCCTACTCCAGGAAATGTGAGAAGTTCCAAGTAGAAAAGAAAATAAGCGGAAAGTAACAGATAACATCACCTTCCCATAGGCGCGGAAGAGGTTCGCCTATTTTTCCCTGGGGAGGTACGCCGACGCAGCTCGCCAAGGGGCGGAGCGGCGTCTGGTTTCCACAGGGACTCAGTTCAGTGAGTCTGACCTGGTCCCTCTTCCATCCCCGCTGGGTTACCTTGCGCAGCGCACCTCGTCACCACACCACATGCTGAGGCAGCAGCAGTTGTGCTACCAACAGTGCGTTGGAGGATGCTGAAGGGATCGACACCGGGGTCCCCGCATCGGCTCCCACCGCCGCAGCCCCACCGTGCCACTTCTGGCGCCCCCGACGCCCGAGGTGGTGGTGGCTAAAACGAAGGGCACCCGAAGGAGGGCCAAGTCTTCAACAGAAGGGCCCAAAAAGCCAAATTCTAGAGTAACAGCCCCGAAAGACACATGAACACACATGCACACACACAATCCAGTAGCTCCTAAATCTCCATAATGGGCAGAGAAAATATTGAATAAAACTGTGGCTTCCATATAAATTGCGATGATGTCTATGAGATATTGCATTCGAATCAACCAAGTGTGTTGTGTATTCAGGAAACACATTTAAACTCTGGACAGACAAATGTCTGGAAGGGCTACATGATATTTACAAAGGACAGGGATGGTGGTGGTTCGTCATCAGGCGGTGTAGCCATCATTGCCCGGAAAACTTTTGCGTGTAACCCTATTCATCTCAACACTGCCCTTGAGGCTGTCGCAATTCGCGCAATTTTATTCAACAGGTTAATAATAGTATGCTCCATCTACGTTCGTCGTGATCACGTGCTATCTCGTTCCGAGTTTCAGGCTGTGATAGACCTAGACCAGCTATAAGAACCATTTCTTTTTTAAGGAAACCTCACTGCTCATATTTCCCTCTGGGGTTCTTCCCGCTTGAATGTTCGAGGATGCCTCACTGAAAAGTTTCCACCGTCATTGAGAGCATGCCTTTTGAACAAAAAAACAGCCTACATACGATAATCTAGGACAAAACAATTTTATACCTTGAATAGGCACATGTTCTGAAGTTCTCCTTCAATCACTCGAGTGGGATGTGGGCACACACCCATATTGTAGCGATCCCTTCCCAACCACATTAACATATGTAGGTAAGACCCAAACAGTTCATCGTACTATATCAAGTTTAACGAATCAAAAGCTAACTTGAGTACTTTCACAGGTATATCTAAACTACACCGCACCGCCATAGCACACTTACACGAATAGGAAGCCGCCAAACTCCTCATAAGGCACATCCTTCATGCCGCCAGAAAGTCTATTCTCAGGTGTCCGGGGCCCCGCACAACCAAAGGAGGCCCTGGTGAAACGAGGACTGCCGGCGAGCACGAGAGGCCCAGAACAAGACGTGGGGTGTCCTTCGCCGGTACCCCACGTCAGATAACCTCATCTCCTTTAAACTGGCACAAGCGCTTGGGAAGCGTGTTCGTGAGATTTGGCGCACCTTCCTCACATCCTTAAAATTATACACCGACACTCACAAAGTCTGGACACACATGCGAAAACTCAAACGACAACAAACACACAGCCTGCCTCTGGTAAATACAACAGAGGACACACTTGAAGAGCAGGCTACTGATTGCAGCCTCGGTTTATTACAAACCAGCAACTGGCTCTCAAAAATCTATTGCATACAACTGGCTTCTGCACTTGGTATTTAAATATCCCATAACACCGATCATTATCGGTGGGGATTTTAATGTCAAAAGTACAACCTAGGGTTACACTCAAACAGGTGGCCGTGGTGGCCTCCTCGAGGAAACCTCGGAAGACTGTAAACGCATTAACTTCAATAATCTTATGCAACACACGTGGATTGGCTTACATCCCAAGCAACGGAACTCCTCCCTGACCATACTTTAGCTTCATCTGGCATTGTCCGGGACTCGAGTCTCTTTACAACAACGTGGGGCCACGATCATTATCCTATTCTCATAACTCTTAACTGAAAGTGCTTCCGAACACGCCAGCACATACCCCGAATCCATTGAATACCCCGAATTCATTGGAATCCATTGGATTGAGGAGCCAGATCTCCTCTTCACCTTTACGGAGCTCCAGGCTGCCCTCCACCAAGGCAAACCACGTTCGGCGCCAGGCCATGTTTGGCTTACTTGGCAGCACCTTTGAAACCTGGATGAAGCTACCCACCTAGTGCTTCTGGAAGTTATCTATGACCTTTGGGCTACAGCGACTGTTCCAGACACCCTAAGCTCGCGCTCGTCCATCCCATTCCAAAGCCTAACAATGACCCCTCCAACATTACTAACCGTCGGCCCATTTCCTTGACTCCAACAATCGGCAAACTCTTCGAGCGTCTCATAAATATCCGCATGAAACACAATATTGAATACATCCGGCCATGGCTCCACCTATCACAAAGTGGGTTCCAGCCACACCTGGGTACGCACGACTGTTTATGGCTGTTGCGACAAGTGATCAATTGCACTTCCACAACAGGCAACCACGACTATGTCCGTGCCATCGACATGCATAAAGCGTTTGATCACGTGAGCCAAACTGCAATCCTTACAGAATTGGCGCAAGCATTCCCAAGCCAGCGACCCCAAAACTGGATCCGGTCCTTTCTAGACAACCGCCCTATACGTCTGAGCGCCAAAAACCCGGGATGGAGCCCCAAGACCTACTACCGGACAGGGGCGTGCCTCAAGGCTCTATCCTCGCACCAGCGCTTTTCAATTTGGCAATGGCCCGTGTAGCACGGCAACTAGAAAAGGATTCTGCTGCAGGCTTCGCGAGCTATGCTGATGATCTTACTGTATGAACCGAAGCGGCAGACTACACACTAACTGAAGACATGATCAGTGAGTTGCAGGGCGCAGCTCACAGCCTCACGTCGAACCTTCCAATGTTAGGGCTAGACCTGGCTCCTGAAAATAAACAGAATTCTTGGTGGTGCACGAACAGCACAAGATACCTCCTGATATGCACCACACCATCTATCTGTCTGACACACCAATTAGGTCTATGTGCGGCAAAAGTACACTGCTGGGTATCCCTTTGGCCAGTCACAACGGTGCACAGTGCTGGATAAAGCAATTTCGAAGTAGCTGGAAGCCAATGCTTCATATATACTCCAGAATGTACAATAAGTACGGAGGGGCCCAACAAGCGGCTTGCATTACCCTAGCACGAGCGGTGGCTCTAGGCCACCTTTTCTACGGTGATCCCTGTATAGGCCCTCTCAAACAGTCAGAAGAAGCAATTAGCAGTACTACACAGGGCCACGCTTCGAATGATAACTAGATTGCCGCGAAATACCCGTATAGATGTCCTCGAAAAGGCGGCTCCTCTGCCTCTTGTGAAAGCCCAGCTTTCTGAAGCTGCCCTCCAACACGAACAACGTCGATTTCTTACTGGTCAGGGAGTGGTGCTCGCTGCGTGGGATGCTGGAACAATGTTGCCACCAGCACTAAGTCCGGCTCCACCTGGCCCTTGGGAAAAGCCACTTCTGACATCGCCACATCAGCGACCTGGCATTCCCAAAGCAATGATGTGACTTGACTACGATGTGATGTGATGTGATATGAGTACGCCAAAAAGCCCTTTGTCTCATCCTGGGGGCGAGGTTCCCAGATAAAACTGACATCTTTATTGATGCCAGCCTGGACCACTACCGAATTGGCCTCGCGTGGCATTGTCCAGCTCGGCCCGAATTTGATGGCTTCATTATGAAACATGTACTTTATCCGTATCCCACTGAAGCCGAACTGCGTGGCATTCTTCATTCACTGGACCATCTTGCCTACAACGTCTCTGGTCCACTACCTTCCCGCATTCGTATTCTCACTGACTCCAATAATGGTATGGACGAATACAAGAAGGCTTTCTCAGACCATCCTACTGTCCACCAGATTCAATCTATGGTTAACATACTCGCTCAGAATGGCACTAAAACTCGCCTGGCATGAATACCGGGACACATGACCCAGGAACATGGTAACCAGACCGCGCACTCCGCGGCTAGGAAGAGCCTCCTCGTAATCCCTCTGCTCGATGACCAATCCCCTGCTGCTGTCTCGCCAACCTTTTGCCTGCAACTTGACCACGCTCGCCAAGCGCGACGACACCGCCTAGCATCAAGCACTGCGCTTGGCTACCTACATGGCGTCCCTTCCCTACCGCGCCAAGCAGAAATTTTCATTAATAAGACTCTTGCAACGCTGCGGTCACCCCTCACATAATATACAAATATATTCACCCTAGAAAGTCACTACGCGCAGGTTGTCCGCACTGTTCAGCGATTTCTATTGTGGACTTAAACCATTTTATAAAACACTGCACTGTATTTCAAGACCATCGCTATAATATCGAAAATGCACTCCTAAATGGTTCTTCACCAGCTCATCTCCAATACCATGACCCCGAATTCCTTGCCGCGCTAGGCACTTTTTCCCCTGAGAGCGGTCCGGCTCGAGTAGTGTGAGCCATGGCCTACAACCCACTCGGTCCCTCAAACTGGACAATTAGATCCTCAATAGACAATTAGATCTTGTCGGGCCCTTGAAGATCTAGGAAGTGTTAATCCTGCCTCCCTCCTATTTGCATTTCCCCCCTTTAGCCAAACGGCCGTCAATTCCCAATAAAGTATTTACTACTACTACTTCCAACACGTTTCCAGTTCAGAACACTACATAAACAGCTTGATGAAACACAAAATGTCTTGCAAAAAGAAGTCCCTACGTGATAGCCACAAGTCGCACACTTCATACAATTCTCCTTTTTCAATTCATCAGCTGAACGCTGCCCTGACCACATGTAAACCTTCAGGCCCGGTGCAGATAAGATTACATACTCCATGATAGAACACCTACACCCAGACATTCTTGAGATAATCTTACATCTATACAACAAAATATGGCTTTCGGGGCACATTAAACACTCTTGGAGGGAGGCCATAGTAGCGGCTTTCCTCAAGGAATTGAAGGACCCTTCCTCTTCTGCCAGCTATAGTACATTGCGCTTACCAGCTGCCTGTGTAAGCTTCTCGAGAAGATTATTAACCGGAGCCTCGTGTACTTTCTTCAGTACAATGGTCTTCTCGAGAGCTGCCAGGCAGGCTTCCAGGCTGGGCGATCCACAAATGATCAACTAGTTTCAATAAAGCATACAATAATGATGGCTTTATGCACATACACTACTGCATGACCGTATTTTTCGATATCGAGAAATCCTATGATACGGCATGGCATTACGGCATTCTAGCAGGCCTAAAATCTTATGGCCTAACAGGTAACATGTTGAATACTCTTTATAGTTACTTGTCCAAACGAACTTTTCGTGTCAGAGTTGGGTCGGCAGTGTCAAGAGTTCACATTAAGAAAATAGCGTGCCTCAGGGTGGAGTTTTCAGCTGCACGCTCTTCATTGTCAAGATGATCTCGCTTCGGAAAACATTGCCTCCACCGATCTCCTGTTTAGTGTATGTGGATGATGTAGAAATATATTTTAAATCTTGTATCATATTCATATGTGAACGTCAGGTCCAGCTTGGCATAAAGAACATGTCTCGCAGGGCAGGCCAAAACGGCTTCAAACTTAATCCCGCGAAATGTACCCGTGTCGTATTCTCAAAGAGACGCGGAGTAGGGCTGATCCTGAAATAACTCTCAAAGGTGACCCAGTTGCTGTTAAAAAATAACAAACGTTTTTGGGTGTGGTCACAGACGAAAAACTCACATGCATCTTCCATATCAAACAGCTCAAGCAAAAATGTCTATAAACAATGAATATTCTGAAAGTCTTATCTCACCAATCATACGGTGCGCAAAACAACTGCGCCTCTATACCACTTTAGTAGGGTCTCGCTTGGATTACAGAAGTCTCGTCTACGGGTCGGCCACAAAAATAGTGCTAAAAATGCTGGACCCAGTGCTGCACCTGGGACATCGCCTGTCGTGGGGTGCTTTCCGTAGAAGCCCTGTCGAAAGCCTGCATGTCGCATGCAACAAATAATGCCTAGAGCACCAGCGATCTTACGTTGATCTTTTATATGCTTCTAAACTCTCAGCAATCGATAACCATCTTTTAAAACCGGTTTTTATGGATACATCCCTAACACAGCTCTTTTTAAATCATCTATCTTTCTCTTCCCTTCTCGCACAGAGTGAGAGAGTAGGTGGCTTTACCTAATATCCCCTTTTTAAACACCTCTAAATCATCTTGCATTGACTTTATAGAACCGTGGCACATTCGCACTGTGTAGTGTGACTTGTCTCATTGCAACTTAATAAAATAGGTTACCGAGAAATGCCATTCCGCAGCAATTTGTGTCACTGCACGAAAAGTACCAATGCACAGAATTTTACATAGACGCCTGCAAATCTGCCTCCCCCGTGTCATGTGCTGCACACGGACCCAATCTTTAAGCTTCTCAATCCATGAATGTCTCTTCTAGCATCTTCACAGCCGAGGCTTACAGAACCTTTCTTGCTGTAAATAATATTGTCAAATTCCATATCGCAATATTTTTCATTTACACTGATTCAATTAGTTTTGTACGGGCATTATCATCCCAAAAGAAGACCAGAAATTACATCATCAATCTTGCACTTCGGACAATTATGTGGCATATGGTGCAAACCTTGAGGTGACAGTTGTCTGGGTCCCAGGCCACTCGTTGATCAAAGGAAATGATACAGCAGATGGAATGGCCGCTGCTGCACTCACAAACACGGTGAATATAACAACAGTAACCTTCAACCACATGAAACCACACATAAAACAACAACCACGTAAAACATCCCAAAAACTTTGAAGCGAACAGACACACAACAAACTCCACATTGTAAAACCACACTTGGGCGATACACAACCGATTCCACACCAGACACGCCGAAGTAGCCTTGGCAAGGTTGCGCATAGGCCACACACATATAACACACTCCCACCTGCTCACTGGAACCCCAAGACCCATGTACAGCGGGTGTGGAGAGGGCCTATCCGTAATCCACATACTCATTCAAAGCAGGCACTTTACATAACACGACGGAAACACTTCCCACAACTATACAAACAAGAAATTCCACAACACCCGTCTTACTTCTTAGGAGACGAGCTCAACTTTTCAGTCAAACATATTTTTGAGTTTCTTACCGACGTAAACTTTTTCTTACCGTAAAGCTCCTTACAGACGTAAACCTGGCCGTTTACACCAGTAATCTTCAGTATGTTGGGATTTACTTTGTTTTATTTTACTGAAACATTTTACTTTTACTTCCATGTCTTTCTCATAAAATGACTTTTTTGCGCACTTTGCCTTTAGTCGGCCTTGTGTCATTAAACAACAAGCATCATCATCATCATTTCAACATTGTAATCGAGACGTGTATTATGTCTTCAGCACACGAAGATAAATACCATACCTACTTCTTTATTAACTAGTTAGTCGGTATTTGAAAGCAAAGGGATGGTAGCGCGTGCTACTAAGGTTGTGGAATCATCACTTCTA
This sequence comes from Haemaphysalis longicornis, assembly GCA_013339765.2. NCBI lineage: Eukaryota > Metazoa > Arthropoda > Arachnida > Ixodida > Ixodidae > Haemaphysalis > Haemaphysalis longicornis. The sequence goes on from CM023454.1 coordinate 68,513,865, forward strand.
AAGATGTAGCACGTCATTTCATACATTTTTTCACATATTTTGGAGCTATTCATAACCGCGAATAAACACATATAATGCCTTATTTTACTGTATATTACCCCTAAAAATCACGTATTACGCTCACGTTGGAAGGCTCTTGGAGGTAAGCGACTTAATCGGCCTGTTTTATTCATGACGCCCGGTTCGTCGTGTTCCTTCACTTTCTTTGGTACTAGTACAAACCTGGGTTGAGATCTTTGCTGTCGGTGGCCTGTACAAGTCGCACTTGCGTGGCGCCTTGCAAGGGCATTAATTAAACTGAGTGCATCCATCATTCCCACCAGGTGTCAAGCAGAGAAAAAGGAACCGAGGATGTTGTGGGAATGGTCGTTTGTGAGAGTGCACCTTTGGTGAAAAACAAACTTCGAGTTATTCAAAAGAGGCAAAGAACCAATCAACCACGTTACGCATGCAGACGAAAGTCGGCCAATTAAATGCCGCATTTATCTTCCTTACTTTGTAGTCTCGTTTGTGGAAACATCACATGAGTCGATAACATTATTGATAAACCAATGCAGCCTTTGAGAGAAAGAGGAAAGCTTCACTACGTCTCTATCAAGCTTCACTGTACAAACTGCGAAAAAGAATAGATACGCACGCTTCGCGTGCGCCGCACACAGGTGTACCGACCGCTGCCAGGAACTAGTGAGGAACAGATAAAGAAAACAGAAGGCCAGCATTCCGCCAATATATTGTAATCTCTATTATGCGACGTTTCACGTTCTGTGGAATATTCCGAGTTTCACGAAATTTAAACAAGTGGTAATTTTCCTTTGGAGAGATGCTGTGGCCGCTAGTTGCTAGCTGATCTCCTCGGTTTTCTTTGAGGCATCACAGAAACGAAGTCATTAAAGTGTCCAGAGCCACTCTGGAGGTTAGAGGAGCATATTCGTTAGCTTTGTACTGGGAGCACCTACTTTTATTTTTACACAACCGCGAGTGTCGAGAGTACCCTTATATTGGTTCACTACGAAGCCTTATTGCTCTTTATTCAATAAAGTTGCTCTCATCAGTATTGAAATCAGCGCCAGAAAAGCATGCGGTGGTTAGATTAAAGGCCTTTAAAATAAACGATTGTAATTACGGTGAGATTCCGTTCAGGTGAACTCGAAAGGCTGATGATGGTTTCTTCATCTTATCAGAATATCTCTTAAAAAAATCAGCAACATGCGCAAGCGCATGCAAATATCTTGCTCCAAAATGGTGAAAGAAATAGACATTCAATTGCGCAAAACAGTCTCTTTTTGTCCGCTACATGATACGAGACTGACTTCCTAAGCTTTAGCATTGTTTAATCCACTACAAGGGGATACGAGAGCGTACACCTTGTTACCTCAAGCAACAGCGCAGCAAAGACAAAGAGGAAAGTACTGGCTTTGTCGGTGTTGATGCTGTGGGACTCGCTACGCGAACGGACGCAAACTTAGAAGCTCTCCCTGAGTGTGATGGAATACAGGCTCTTCCAACAATCCTCAGCGTTACGGACGGGAGAATAACAAGACAGGGCACCGGAACATGGAGAAGAACTGAAGATGGCACGCTTTATAGGGTTGGGTATTCGCAGAAACACGCGGAGTAAGAAGCGACGGGGAAAAAACTAAACAGGGCTGCTAACTAAAAGAAGCACGAGTCCGTTTGAACGGAAAGTCAAGTGGCCAACTGCAACAGTCTCACTTGTTGGTGAGCTGTTCGGGAGTGTTCAGATTGGCTGGAGCGTCTTCGGCGCGCCGGCGGAACTTCCTCGAACGTGGGCAGGTCGTGGGGCGCTGGTCCGTGCTGTTCGTTCCCTGGCCGTCGCCTTCCAGGCCGTCGCAGGGGAACCACGGTCGCGCACCCGGTACTGGAACAAGCGGCGTCCGGTCCGAAGGCTGCCCTCTCGCTCACGATCACCGCCGAGCAATCCGGAACACACCGTTCCCCTTCGTCGGAATACTCTCGCACACCCTCTTCCTCTTCGTGGCACATAGCCCCACAATAGGGATTGGCCCTCTTCTTGCACAAAATGTTCTTCAAAAACGCAAACTTCCGGCTACTTCCTCACATTGTCTCCCCACTTTAGAAAGTTGTCGGCGAAGACACACACTTTCACATCCTCACTACTCCACCAAGAAGAAAAACGCACTGGTGGTGGGGGGGGGGATAACACACGCGGATGCTCACACTCTACTGAGGAAATCGGCACCAACATTGTCACTGCCCTTAATGTACTGCACAATGAATGAGTATTCTTGTAGGAATAGGCTCCAGCGAAGGACACGGTTGTTCAAATGTTTCGCGCTTTGCAAATACTTTAAAGGTTGGTGATCGGTTTGCAAAACAAAGTCCTTGCCGCATAGATACAAGTGGTACTTCCTCACAGCCCAGATCAGCGCTAAGCATTCGCGCTCTACAGTTGAATACTTGCTTTCTCGAGGGGAGAGAGCTCGGCTAGCATACGATACCCCTCCACCTCCTGCAGAAGTACGGCGCCCAGACTCTGGTCGGATGCGTCAGTTCGAAGACGAAGCTTCCCTGAATATTGGGTGTTCGCAGGATAGGTGCGGACGAAAGCTTTTCCTTCAGGACGGAGAAAGCTTGCTCATGGTTTTCATTCCATTGAATCTGGTTTCCTGCGCTCTTACGGGTTAGATCTGTAAGTGGCTTGGCTAGTTCCGCGTAATGGGGAATAAACTGACGGTAGTATCCTGTGAGTCCCAGGAATGACCTAACTTGCTTCTTGGTCTGAGGCCGTTTGGAACCCAGGATCTTTTCCAGCGTCTTGTCCATGGGCTCCACTCGACCATCACCTATCTTGTGGCCGAAAAAGAAGACACTCGGTTGTCCGATTTCAGATTTTTTCGGTTTCATGGTGAGCTTCGCTTCTCGAATTCGTCGGAAAACCACTCGTAAGGTGTCCAAATGCTCACTCCAGGTTTCAGTTGCGATGAGGACATCGTCAAAGTAGTGATACACATTTGGGATGCCTTCGAAGACCTTCCGCATAAGTCTAGCATAGACCGCCGGGGCGGTTTTTATCCCAAAGGGCATGAACTTGAATTGGTATAACCCAGACTGGCATGAAAATGCGGTCTTTGCACGGCAATCGGGGGCCATGGGTATCTGCCAGTACCCTTTGGTGAAATCAAACTTTGAGTAGTACTTCTTAGGTCCGACTTGGGCCAGAATGACGTCGATCCCAGGAATCGGTTCACTGTCAGCAACAAGAAGTTTCTGTTTAACTCCCTGTAATCAACGCATAGCCGGATAGTGTTATCTGGCTTACGGACCGGAACCAGTGGAGCATTGTACGGGGATGTAGATCGCTCGATTACATTCAACCGAAGCATGTCTTTCACCTCTTCTTCAATAGATTGCTGGAGGGCAAAAGGAATAGGGTACTGCCGTACCTGGACTGGAGTGGTTGCTGGTCAGTTTAAGTTGACATTCCACCAGATTCGTCTTGCCCGGCAAGTCACTGAATATGTCTTGGTATTCTTTGCAGAGTAGGCGAGCCGCCTGACTCTGTTCCGTAGACAGGCTAGGTGATATGGAGATGTCTTTAAAGGTCTGCTCTTGTTTCATGGGTAAGTAGGGTATCTCTTCTCTTCGGCCTCATCTTCGAGGCTGCTAACCGCAGCTACGCTAGCCGTGGCTGTCTCGCGCTCTTCGTACTTCTTAAGCATGTTGATGTGGAAGAGCTTGGTCTTGTTGTTCACATCAACTTCATAGTCGACGTCGTTCCTCTTTTGGAGTACAACAAATGGCCCTTTCCATTGCATGATCAACTTGTTAGGGTGCTCCGGTAGCCAATACGCACACGCTCTCCAGGCTTAAGCTGTCGAGCGCGACTGCTTTGCGGTCGTAGTACGCCTTTTGCTGATCTTCGCCTTCCGCAGTTCTTCGTGAGCAGTCTTGCACGTTTTCTCCAGACGATTCGAAGCTTGAATAGGTACGTGTATGTGGTTCGTACTTGCTCTTTCAAGCTTGTCCTGGTCCAAAGCTCTTCGTAGGACTGCCATGGGTCCGCGGACATGCCTGCCATAGATTAACTCGAATGGCGAAAATCCCAAACTTGCCTGTGGAACCTCTCGATAAGCAAAAGCAATGGCGCCAAGTACCGGTCCACGACATCGCTTTTCTTGGCACATCCCCTTGAGCATTGTTTTCAATGTGCCGTTATACTTTTCCACCAATCCGTTGCTCATAGCATGATACGGGTGGTTTTCAGAGACTTCATACTCAGTAGGCGATTCACCTCTTGCTATTAGCGAGACGTGAAGCACGTTCCTCTGTCTTGTGAGGATTTCTTGAGGGATACCGACTCTCGAACACATTTCCAGCAGACCTTCAAGCAAACATGGACGCTGTCCATGCTAGGTAAGGCCACAGCGTCAGGGGTAACGAGTAGCGACCGTCAATCATGGTCAGAATAAATTTGTTCCTTTTCTGAGGGCGGTTTTTTAAGGGGGTCCTATCAGATCCACCGCAACTCTCTGGAAAGGGGTGCCAATAATAGGTGTCTTTCCCAAGGGCACGACTCCAACTTTACCCTTTGGAGTCGTTTCGCTGGCACAACCATCGCAGGAGTTCACAAACCTTTTGATATCAGCGTGGATATTCGGCCAATAGAATCATCGAGAATTCTTTCTGTGGTCTTCCGAATGCCTTGATGACAGGACATTATGCCTTCGTGGGCCACCTTAAGTACTGTTTCTCTTAGAAGTTTTGGAACGACCAGCTGTTTGTAAACTTGACCTGATGGAAGACAGTATCGTCGATACACTGAGGAACCGCATGGGTCAGGATACCTGCTACGTACGGGAATAGAAAATCTCCGTCATCGTTTCTTTACTTCTTTTTTCTTCACAGTTTTCTACGTATATCTTAAACTTCAGTGTGGCCACAAACAATGTTTTCGCTTGCTTTCTCTTGCTTTGCAACGGCCTCCGTTGGCTGAAGGGTGGAGAACTGACAGATTTGCATGTGTTTTGTTCTCGCTCTTTTTTTCATCTATGGAGCTAATCCGCTTGGCGCAGTTAATTTCTTTCACACTTTTTCTCTGGTTACGTGCATGCCCCACAGCACACCGCAAAGACTATCTCGGTCTGTTACCAGAATCAATAGCAGTAGTGTCCTCCCCGAACGCTGTTCATCTTAAACGAAAAGTAGGTGCAAGGCTGTTCGTCTTAAGCGATTTGTTTTTATTTCGGTTGAAGGAAAAGGACACAAGCGTTCCTACGTTCTTGGGCCGAACCGAGAATTTCCGTTAACAACGTTACTCTTAAGAACAGTTTTGAAGATTTTGTTTGATGCTTGCATTAAGCTCTAATTCTTAACCAGTTGTCTTCGATATATATTTATGCAACTTTGTGCCCGAGCTGAGATTCAGAGTCAGCTTTCGTTCTGAAGAGTACATTTATGAGGCGTAAGAACCTGCGAAGCATTGGCACACTTCTCGCAGTTATATTATTTGTGGTGATTAAAAAGGTGCAACTACACTTCATCCCCATATATTGCAAGGTCAGAATATATTGAATGAACCTTACTACAGCTAATTACGAACACGATATCATAAATTTTGCGTTTTCTGACGTATAAGCATTACCCACTCACCGAAGGCCACACCTGAAAAAGATATCCTGATCAAGTTATTCCACCAAACACACATTTATGTATGCAGCTATTAGGGGTTATATACAAACATTGAAACCAACATCTACTCCTACAAATAAAAATCGTGAAATTTACATCCTGCAAGTACACAATTAGGCTAACACTAACGCCCACTACTTCAATGTAGCGAAGAAGTACGCAAGCATCACGACTGTCAAGAACGTTTAGGTACGCCATTGCACAAGATTTGCTTGTTATTCGCTGCTGAAACAACCTTTATTCCATCACTGTTTCGATAAGTGTGAATAATTAAATTTTGTGTGAAATGGTAATTATTGTACATCATATTTCAGGGGCATACTCTATGATATCTCTTTCTCGCTCCGAGGAAATATCGCTACGATTACGGCGAACGGTGGAGTCTTTCTCGTTCTGAAGAATAGCTGTCGTTTCCGCATAACGCTGGAGTTTTTGGTCGCCAGTCTTGGCCAGTGTCACTAGGTGGATGTGCTTGGCCGGCAAACGTGCGCCGGGGACGATGAAGGACCCAGCATTTTTCTGCTCTTTTAATTACCGGGAGCTCGCCTTACTCTTTGCCATTTTCAGGAGTTTGTATGGTTGGCTGAACAATCATGCGCTAGGGCGCTCCACTGTCGTCGGGGGCTAGTTCCGGTAATTTCTTGGTATTTTTAACTGCGGACGCAAAAATTTTTACTTGCTAAGCACCTTCGCTGTTAACACAATCGCAATCTCGGGTAATTCACTTTCTCGATATTGCCAAATGTAATACAATTTCTGTGGACACAAAGTTCTCCTAAATCCTTTAAAAACTTTGTTTTTATATTTTTAAGAATCATTTTTGGAACGTCTCGTACTGGTCACATACAAATGTTTTGATAAAATTCCTCATGTACCTAAGCAGGTAAGACTCTTCAGTGGCATATAGCTTAAATCCGAATTGTTGATAAAATATAACAATAGCCATTGTCTACTTTTCTCTTCTGAAAACATGAAACTGAGGTTGCCATAAGTATAGTGCGAATACGATATGTAGACCCCATGATAAGTAGTCCGACACGTGGTATGCACATCAAAATGTTATTTATTTATGAATCGGCCAAAGACTTGCTATTACCACAGTAATGTTTACATCTTATACTGCCATCACAGTTCTTCTATACCTTTATAGGAAAGAATGCAAAGACAGAAAAATACTTTGATTTTGATGGTAATGTATAAACCTCGGCTGTGAAGAAAAAAATACCGAAAAAGCACGAAACGCTAAATCCAAAATGGAGGTGTCCTGAGTACAAGGCAAAAGGCAACTAAATGCAAGATAATGACCAATACGTATAAGCTGCATATAGAGGCACAGCTGATGTACGCGTACAGCTAGAGACACTGATTAATCAAAAAAGAGGAAACATCACGTACACAAAAAAATAACAGATTGGGGTCGCCTCTCAGTGGGTACTTTTGGGGTGCAAAAGAGGCCTGAAATAGCTGTGTGGTCGCCTGAGATCAACGTGAAATTGTTCAAAAAGTATAAGTATACAAAAGGTCCAGGTAAGAAGAGCAGATGTGAGCACGTTCATCATAGTAGGTTGAGGGAAATATAGGTGAAAAATAACAACTCCCAAAAAAATCACACCTGCCAGCACATATTTTAATCCCTAGGAGAGAAAGAAAACACCCCAAACATACGAACAAAGCCGGGCAACCCAGCATGCACAAAATTATAGGTATTCGCACAAAGAGTGGTGCGCAACCTTAAGCTTACGAAAATTGCATTGTCTAGCTTGAAGAGGCTGTTCAAGCAACTGGATTGCGTAAGAGGACCCGATTCAGCAACCAGGTATATACAGACTGGGTGATTGAACTGGATTGGACAAACTTTATTGGTGCCTGCAGTCCGCCCGCACGATCGTAGACTGAGCCTACGTCATTCTCGGGCAAGGCAACTGGCGTTAATCACCTTTTGCCATTACCGGTTGGCGGAGTCCCTGCCTGGCCAGTGCTTCGAGGGCCTGCTGGACGGCCCAAAGTAGTTGTTCTTTGTTTTCACTCAACGTCGCCGCTTCGAGTTGCAGTGGTATGCTTCCTGACTTGGCTTGCTGGGGATCTTGGTGCAGTCCCACAGCATGTGTGTGAAGGTTGCTGTCTCCCGGCGGCAGGCAGCACACTTGTCTCTCTGGTATGTCTCGGCGTACATCCTGTTTAGTAACACTCGACTGGGTAGCGTGCCCGTCTGCAGTTGTCTGTGCAAACAGCCTGGGCTCTGTCCAGCCCTTTGCAGTGAAGTGGGAGAAGCCTGCGGCTCAGTCTGAAGGACTTCATCATCTCGTGTAGTTCTCCGACCGCGGCGCGTGCCATCTCGTTGTAGGTCTCGTTTCTTTTCGACGCCTTTCCTGTGTGTGGCGGAAACCACTTGATGCGGAGGTTCTTGCCCTTCCTTGCTTGTAGTAGTATGCGGATCACCACCGGCGCGGTCCTGCCCTTGGCAAAGTTTCTTACGGCTTCTGTGGAGTAGCTTAGGACTGTATGGCAGTCTCGATCCACGATAGCCAGGGCGATGACTATATCTTCGGCCTCTTCTGATTGAATGCCTAAGGTGCTGGTTGCCGCTCGAGTGCTCCCGTTGGCGTCGACCACTATTACAGCGAAGCCTTTGAGGTCGGTGTATTCGGCCGTGTTCACGTATTTGACACCCTCGTTGCCGGCATGTAGGTGTATGAGTGCCTTGGCCATGCCATGTTTTCTTCTATGGTTGTATTCCGTCTGCAAATTCTTGGGGATAGGGTCGAATCTGTAGCCACTTCTTATTTAGCCTGGTTTAGAAATCTTAATGCCTTGTTGCTCGTGGTATCGTATACTAAGCTTGCTTGGCAGGAAAATATTATTGGTGGAGAAGAATGTGGGCTCCTTATGACCTGGACTTTTGGTGAGGATATAGTAAGTATTTCGAAAAATGTTCAAGCAATGTTACATAAGTAAGATTTGTATTTTTCTCCAGAGATGAGCACGTTAATTTTCCGTAAATTACACTGATGGCAAGCGAAACTGATCTACACCTACAAATGAGTTGAGTGCCGATCGTTGCTGTTGTGGTAGCATTAAAGAGTAGACGAGAATATTAGGGCTATAGAGATGTCAAAAGCATAAGCGAGAATGTTCACATTTCTTGCCAAAGGCAAATAAGGGCAAATATTTCGAATGTGAACATCTTCAAAATCATACTGACTGGTTAGGTTAAACATGAGGAATAGACACATACACCAACCGCAGGCGTTTATTGACCGCAGTTCCAACGTTTCGGAGCCTACTCTGCTACTTCAGTGGGGCGGCTTTGTTTCGAAAAAGCAGCAGTAATAAGCTGTCTTCTCCTTTTTTAGATGCAATGCACCTCTTGCTCGTAGGGATGTCGAGCGTCCGTTCCCCGTCCGCAACGCCTCTGATTTGTGGCTGGATGCCCCTAGGGATTGGCCAACCAAATAATCTATTACGAGACAGCTTCGCGTTCAACCACCGCTGTCATCTTCTTGTACGGGAACCGCTGAAGGAGAACAAGGAGAAGAAGACAAGGCTGCGAAGAGGAGGGCGTGTACGTTGCTCTCGCATCGTCCGCAACGTCCCTGATAATGGTTTTAACAGAATGCCTTTAGAGATTGTACAACAAAAGACTCCATCACAAGATAGCTTCGCGTTCTACCACCGTCGTCATCTTCTCGTTGGGGAACCGCTGTAGAAGAAGAAGAACGAGAAGAAGACAAAGCTGCGAAGAGGAGGGCATGTGCGTTCCTCTCAGCCATTGCACCAACGAGAAACAGCTCGACCCAGGGAACACGCCGATACCAAATTTTGGTGAGTCGACTCGACTTTTTGCCAATTTTTGACAATTGGAAGACTTCGAGCGTGGCCCGGGAGCTAAGCGTAACCTAGGCTTAGCACGACTTCGGGCCGGCGCACCCGCCGACCGCCAGCCAGAGCCCCACAGCCGTCGCCGCATCGCGGAGCATGGCGTTTGCGATCAACACGGATCATGCGCCAGACCGAGAACAAGCAGAGCCCCAGAATTTCCACATGCAACTGGACCAGCGAGACGCCCGCACCGTAATCGCGGTCGCCGGTGAAGACCTACAAGAATGCGACACGCGGGGGGGACCCTCGCCGCGCGGCGCACGACGACATCGCACAGGGACCCTCAACCGCCACTTGCAACCGGTGAGTCTCCCGCCAAAAGGCACGAAACTCGTTCCTCGAAAGCCCACTTTGTGAGAAGAGTACCTACCTATGCCTACCAACATTCCTAGGGACGAGCACAAGATTATAGTACGATCAAGAGGAGAGAGAGAGAGAGCAAATGACTTTATTGAAGGTTCCTGCGGAGGGTAAGGGCCTCGACCACGCAGGGCCTGCCTTCCTAGACGAGTATTAGGTCGTCCTCGAAGCAGTGCCTCGCGGGCGTCGGCGCGGTCAGTGCGTGGTGGGTGTTCGGGGTGTTGACCTGCCGACCCCCTCGACGACGCTTCCCTGCGCTTCTGCCCTGCGAGAGCAGCCTCGAGCCGCTGGATAGTTCGTAGTTGCACCTCGTGCTCACCCGAGTTCATGGCATACGTAATGTCCTCGGGCAGGCGCGCTGCACCGTCTGACCTCCAGCGAGTGTCGTTCACATCCCCCACAGCACGTGGGCTAGCGTTGCGTTCGTTCTCTAGCACACACTGCACAGCACACTTTCGTAGACCTCTGGACACACGGTGGCGCGCCAGCACCGGGGTGATCACCGAGTTCGTTTGTAGTTGTCTGTATAGCACGGCTTCCGCTCTGGTGAGCTTGGGGTGGGGGGGGCGGCTTGAGTCGCCTGCCGAGCCTGTACCACTGTAGTATTTCCACGTACGACGCGAGGGGTTCTTGTTCGGTTTCTGGGTGCCCGTCCGCCGTGGAAGGAGCGGGGGGGGCGCCTCGCGGTTGGAAAGTTCTCGCGCGGCGGCGTCCGCTGTCTCGTTGCGGTTGGGGTGACTGCTGGCTTCGACGCTCGTGTGCGCTGGAACCAGCGAATGTGGGTGACCTGCGTCTGCCAGCTCGCCGGACGTTGCACGACACTGCACTGTACTCACTGCCCTATCGCACACTGTGTTCTTAGCGTAGTTCGCGATGGCCGAGCGCGAGTCACTAAGCACTGTGGTACACCGCGGGTGTGTTAGCGCGAAGGGCTGATCGCCACCTCCTCGGCCCTGTAAGGTGGTCGGAGCACGGACACTGCACGCACTGTACACATCACCAGTTTGTAGCCTTCATGCCCACGGCCACGTAGGTGTTTGGGCGGTTGGGTATCTCGCTGCGTCCACGTAGAGGGCGCCCGTGTCGTTTGTGTGCGCCTCGGTGAGGACATTGCGGAGCAGCGGGAGTATCTTGATGCGTTGGAGCATCTCTTTTGGGAGGCTTCGTGTGTTTTTGCGGTTCCGTCCCCGCTCGGCCGCGGCCGTAGCCAAGCCGTTCGAAGGATATTCCTCTAACCGGCCCTCGTGGATGAGAGGCGGTCGAGTTGCGTTGTTCTCGTGGCCTCGCTGATTTCATCCAGGGGTGTATGGAGGCCCAGTTGCAGTAAGTCGTTCTGTGCTGGTGCTGTTGAGTAAGTCCCAGCGCGTCTTTGTAGGTCTTGCGAATGCCCGCGTTGATCTTGTCGCTCTCGTGTTTCTTCCACGGGTGAAAGGCCCCCACGTAGGCCACGTGGCTCATGGCGAAGGATTGTATCCAGCCGTAGGAGGCTGGTCTCTTTCATTCCTTGACGTCTTCTGGATATGCGTTTGATGAGGCGGGTGGCGATGGCCCAGCTTCGTGATGACGCGGTCCACCGTGGCGCCGTTGCTTCGGCTTGCTTCGAGGAGCATGCCGAGGACTCGGAGGTTGCTCACTTTGGGGATGACGGTGCCGTCGCTCGTGCGTAGTGTGATCGTGGTGGAGTCTTCCTCTGCTTTCTTGCGGTACCTGCCCGGTGGTGGATGATGAGCAGTTCGGACTTTTGCGGGGAACACCTCAGGCCGGTGTTGGCCAGGTGGTCTTCGATGGCGTCGACTGCCTCTTGTAGTGTCGTTTCGATGTGCCGTCGCTCCCTCCGGGGACCCACAGGGTAATGTCGTCGGCGTAGATGGTGTAGCGAACCTGTGGGATCCACGAAAGTCGCCTGGGCCACGCCGATCATCACGAGGTTGAAGAGCACCGGCGAAATCACCGAGCCTTGGGGGTGCCCTACGCTGCCCAGTTCCCTCTCTGGTAGCGCAGGTCACCGCTTGTATTTCCACCGTCCGGTGCGACAGGAAGTCGCGGATGTAGTTGTATGATCTCTGCCCCAGGCCCAGGCGCGAGACCTGCGCTAGGATGGCTGAGTGACGCACCTTGTCGAAGGCGCTCTGTAGATCCAGGCCCAGCACCGCCCTGTTGTCTTGGGTAGGGACGGTCACGTCAAGGATGTCGTGTTGTAGCAGGATCATGGCGTCCTGGGTGCTGAGCCTTTCACGAAACCCCAACATGCGTCGGGGTAGAGGCCTTCGTCTTCGAGGTAGCGCTGCCATCTGTGTTGAGGACGTGCTCGAGCACCTTGCCCACGCACGATGTGAGAGATATCGGGCGCAGATTCTCGATGCCAGGTGGCTTGCCGGGCTTGGGGATGAGGATCGTTCTGGCTGCCTTCCACTGTCGCGGGAGGGTTCCCGCGCGCCACACCGGTTGAAATAATCCGTGAGGCCGCGATGGCCCCGTCGTTGAGGTTGCGGAGGGCTTGTGGGTGACCCGGCCGGACCGGCCGCCGACTTGCAGTTGAGGTTCTGTAGGGCCGCCCGGACTCCCACTCATCGATGTCGCGGTCGAGGGTTGGGTTGGCCGGGCCGTGATATCTGTCGTGATTCTCGCTAGGTGTGCTCGGGAGGTAGCGTTCGTTGAGGCGTTGCAACGTCTCTTCCTGCCCCAGCTTCTTGATGGTAGTGTGTATGATTTGATCCAGGCGGTGTTGCTGGTACCCTTTGCTCTTCGTTTCGTCGAGGAGGTGGCGAGTAATTTCCAGGTGCGACCCTGGTGGAGCTGCCGTCCGCCTCGCTGCAGATGGCATGCCATCGCTGTGCGCAGAGCTCGCGGCTGTACTTTCGATGGCGCGTCCGAGTTCGGCCACTCGCTTGCGTAGTGTGCGGTTATGGCGTTGGCGTCTCCATCGTCTCTGTAGGGATTGCCTGGCCTCGATCATATGGGACAGGCGGCTGTCGATTTGCTGCACGTCTTCGTCCGTTTCCACTTCCGTGGTCGCGAACGAGGTTGCTTGCACGATGTCTTTCGACCACTTCTCGATGTCCGTGATCTCGCCCTGCCGGTTCCAGGCACTCCGCTCTGAAGCGGGTCAGTCGGTGAGTTTGTGTTTTCGCCGTCTTCCGTTGGACCCGACGGCGGAGGTCGGTAGGTCCAGCTCGATGATAAAGCTGATCACTGCCCAGGTTGTGGCCCGTGTTCCACCACTCGACCCCCTTCTTAGCCGACGTCCTCGTGCGGACGGAATGCCAGGTCCGGGTTGGTGTCGCGCGTGACGGAGGTGCCGATGCGGGTGGGCGCCGCTGTGTCCGTGTGGAGGGTGAAAGCCGGCGTCGGCCGCCGCGTCCAGCAGGTCTCTGCCCTTGACTGTAGTGCGGTGGTAGCCGAGCTCTTGTGTGATGCGTTAAAGTCCCCACAGATGGCGATGGTGTCTGTCGGTGCCGTGCGTAACGCCTTGTGCATGAGTTTCTTGAATTTTTGGTGCCGGTGCGTAGGGTTACTGTAGATGTTGATGAGAAGAAAGGGACTCCTTCTTCTTCTGCCGATGACTACCTCGGTCGCGCAGTGTTCGATGGTGCTGCGTCCGAGGAAGTATTCGTGCTTGAAGAAGGTGAGCCCTTTCCGAATGGAGGTGCACACCCCTTGAGCGGCCCCCTTACCGCAGTCCCTTGCGCTGGGGGGGCTTGCGTGCGTACGGTAGCCCGGAGGGTTGGGTGCGTTTTCGGTGTGACTTTCTTGAACCATGATGACGTCAGGGGGCGCCTCGAGGCTCTGCAGGTGTTGCTGTAGTACCGCCTTTCTGCACTGGAACCCGTTGGCGTTTCCAGTGCCAGACCTTTAGGCTCGAGCATGTTGCTGGTTTGACGGCCATGATGCAGGTGGTGATGAGCGGGGTGGTTGCGGTCGTTTGGCGCGTCGTCGTCGCGGCCAGCTTTCTGTAGAGAAACTCCTGCAGTGCGTCGAGGCGGCGTTCCACCGCTGCGAAACGTGCATTTACCCGGTGCTCGAAGGCGTCCATGCGCTTTTCGAGTCGGTCGATTCGTTCGGTGCAGCGGCGGAGGCGCACGGCCACACTGATGCCTCCTTGGGCGCGTGATTATTGATCGTCTTCCCTCGCGCACGGGGAGTCGTCTTCTTGTTCCTCCATTGCGGTTTCGGCAGGCGCGGGGTCGTGGAGGTCCCCCGAGATTGCGCTGCTGTCTTCTTGGGTGGCGGGTGTTGGCGGTTTGGGTTGTGGGTTGGTCGGCGCTGGCGGTGGCGTTTTCGCGCGCTGTTGGGGCGTGGCGTCAGCGACGGGGGGAGCGGGCACTTGACCTTGAGCCCACTGTGTTGCTAGCGCCGGCTGCAGTTGCGGCGTTCGCTTTTGCTGCGCTTGTGGGTTTTCCAGGAGTCTTATCGGCCTCGTCCAGTCGCTGGCTGAGGCGTGCGTTCTCTGCCTTGAGGGCTGAGATTTCTTCGCGTAGACTCTTCATCGTGTCGTGCGCTGCGTTGACTGCTCTCGGCGCTTCTGTGGCGTTTTGGATCTGGCGTGCCATTCGGCGCTCTGGTGACTTCGGCCCACGTCACGCGCTCGCGCGATTGTGACGTGGCTCCTCTCTTCTTGCTGTGACTCCTCCCCCTATTGTTACGACTGGCGGAGCGGCTCGCCGAGCGTTGCCCTTTCTTGCCGCTGCGGCTGCGTCCGCGTTGTTGCTGGGGGTCGAGTGGCGGGAAATCGCGATCGTCTTTTCTAGAAGGTCGCCCCGCTTGCGAGTGACGTGGCGTGCTTGCTGTTCCATTGTCTCTTTTTCACCAAGTATGGCGTCTTGAATTTGTTAACGCAGCCCGCGTACCGGTGGGGTGGGGTCCCCCGCACAGTTTGCATGCGGCTTGCACTCGTTTTCGTGATTTTCTCCCGGGTTCGTCTTCCCGCAAGCGAAAGCACACTCGTGCATGTGGTTGCGGGCATACGTCATGGCGATGTCCGATTTTGCCGCACGTTTTGCACACCTCGTGGTGTTGCCTGTAGAGGCTGCATCTAACCAGTACGGCTCCGTATTTAACTGTCGCAGGCACCTTGGTGCCTTGGAAAAGCACAACTACGCGGTCGAGCTGCCGATTCTGGCGCGTCGATTGCCATAGGGTTGTAGTCATTAACGATGTTTGCTCTGATTTCTTCGGGGGAGTCTTCGGTGGAAATGTTCCGAATTACTCCTTTGGCCGTGTCGTCCGGTGCCGCGTGATATGCGAAACACCTCGTGTGCTTGGTCCCGACGGTAAGCGAACGGAGCTGGGCGTATAGCACTGCTCTTTCCTCGTCTGGAGTGCTCATCACGATGATGTTCTGTGCTATGTTTGGCATATGGTGTCCTGCATAGCCGCCTCTCTGTGATTCCCGTTGCTGCCATAATGGCCGGCCATTAGTTCGGTTGCCTTTGTTCGGCCGGTGTGCATGCCACCACGTGGTCGAATGATGATCTTGAACTCGCTGCGCGGGATGTTGCTCGGCATGCGTGCAGCTTTCGTTAGGCTTGCAGTAACTTTCCTGGCGTATTACGCTCTGGTAGGTGGCGATTTGGGTGCCTTGCTGGCGGGCTTACCGGGGTTGAAGTCTGCGATGCTTCTCCCGGGTGCTGTAGCGGTCGTCGGCGTTGTATGGTCCCAACCCGCGTTGTCGTCCGGCGAGGGTCCTCTCCCGGCACGATGACGGTGTTCGAGCCGGCGTTCCGGTCGAGTGAACTTGTGGCGTAACTTCTTGGACAGAACTTGTATCCATAGCGGCTTCCATCTCGTTCGTCGCGGGGACGGTAGCGCTGTTCGACGGCATAGGCTTAGCGGCCGCCGCCGGCGGCGGCGTGGCCGGGTGCCGAGCTCGAGCTAGGCCTACGTTAGGCTTAGCAAAACGGCGCCGCCGTGGAACGTCAAAGTCTCGTAAATCCGCAAAAAATGCTGGGACTCACCGAAATGTGGTATCAGCGGGTTCCGAAAACGAAGCCTAACACATGTGTAAAAGTTGGGACTCTCTGGGGCTGGTTGGTCCGCCGAAAATTCGCATAATTCACGGAGCCGATGTGAGACGCGTCCCGATCACTTCGGCTGCTCGCAGCGCCCCCGCCTCATCGCTTAACAGGACCGCGCCCATAGGCCGTCGATCACATATGATCGACGGTTTCGCGTGCCTCTGGAATAAAACTTTTCGCTCAATGGGACACCTGCCGCCATCTATGAGATAGTTTCACAACTGTAATTTTTTATTTTGGGAAGTTTGCTTTTCTATCCCCAGGTAGCGACGCGTCAGATATTTTTTTTGAAAGCGCGTCGGCGTCGATAGTGAATAAACATGGCGCCGTGCTCGCGCGCGAGCGCGATAAGAAAAATTCCCCGCATTTCGCCGAGGGGATGAATGTGAAAGTGCGAATGCACGAGTTGAATTTGCGCGGTTCGGTAATGTTCGCGAAAGAGAGATCACACACACACACACAACTACAAAGAAAGAAAGATGCATTTATTCACAGACACCTATTTGTGTTGTCGTTGTACTTGATTGCTAGAGCGGATCTCAGCTTTGAAATTTTGTGTCAGTACTCCTTTAAGCAGGTGCATTAGCCCTTCTCACGCCCGATTCTTGGCCAATCCCCCACGTGGGTATGTGCCATGTCAGCGACCAGGCAGCGCGCGCCCATCTCCCCCCGTTTCCAAGGAAGACGAGGAGATTCCTGGCCAATCCCCCACGTGGGTATGTGCCATGTCAGCGGCCAGGCTGCGCGCGCCCATCTCCACGTGCGCGGACATCGCCGGTGGACGCAGGTTCAGGGTCGCTTAAGAAGTGCATTGCACTTAAAACTACAGTAGAAAAACGCATCCGTCTCGCGTATCTTCGGCTTCCACAGTAGATTTTATCGATGAAAGCGCCAGCGATGACTCGGAATGCGACGTTACGAGCTCAGATTTTACCTCAAGTGAGGATTCAGGGGATGATCAGCCTGGAACTTCAACCGGCGCTGGAAGGTGAGATGAGAGAGATAAAGACATTTATTCGGTGAAATCCGGCACCGGGGGGTGCGTCACGCAGGACTCCGCCCCGTCCGTGGAGTCCCCGAAAGGACCGGGCTGGATGACTAATGTGCCTGGGGAGACCGGGCGTGAGGGGCATTACAGCCACCACCTTGGTGACTGCCCGATCCGCCTCGTTTCTGTCTAGCCAGGGCTAGCTCCAGCTGCTGGATCACCGTCCGTTGCGCACTGAGGTCCGTAGAGTTGAGCGCGCACTGTACATTCGGGGGGAGCACCCGCGGGTACCCCTGAGTTTCGTGTTCTACACATCCCCACATTACGTGTGGTAAGTCTGCTAGCACCAGTTCACACACACAGCACGTGTCACTTGCGTAGTATCCTGGACACACATAACGCGCCAACGCCGGCGTAATCACTGTGTTTGTCTGTAGTTGACGATAAAGCACTCCCTCGGTACGGGTGAGGAGTGGGTGTGGCTGCACTGTCTTCCTCCGTTGCTCCCGATGCCAGGCGAGTACGTCTCCATAGCTCAGGATTGGGTGCATTTCAGTGGAGCTGTCGCAGTCAGTCGCATTTCCCTCCGCACGCGACGTAAGAGGTTCGGCAGTCGCTACACGGTGTGCGAGCTCTCGTGCAACTTTGTCCGCCTCCTCATTGCGGTTGGGGGTTCCCCTTCGATAAGTTTCCCATGTGCGCCGGGAACCATCTGAGGTATGCTCGGGCCATTCTGTTTGTGGGTGCCAGTTTCCACGCGACGCTGCTTATTATCGCATCTCTGCTGTATCTGTGGACAGCAGAAAGGAGTCGCTCAGTATCGTGATGGTTTGACCGGGTTGACAGGTCAACGCAAGCGCTATGGCAGCTTCTTCAGCTTGCACGGCCGTACGGGTCCGGACACTGCCGGCCGTTACACACTGACCATCCCATCGCGTGCTCGTATTACCGAGAGTGCAAAGACC
Organism: Haemaphysalis longicornis; assembly: GCA_013339765.2. Lineage (NCBI taxonomy): Eukaryota > Metazoa > Arthropoda > Arachnida > Ixodida > Ixodidae > Haemaphysalis > Haemaphysalis longicornis. Next base: position 68,531,741 of record CM023454.1, read on the forward strand.
CCGGTCTTGTGCTGATGTTCGGCTGCGTCGACGTAATATGCCGAGCCATCGTCTTCATACATGTGCGCTAACGCATTTGCTCGTGCTCTACGACGTCCCTCGTCCAGCCCCGGCTGCACGTTGCGGGGAAGTGGAGGCACGACTAATTGCTGCGCAAGTAGATGCTTCTTGCCCGCGTGTATCCTTTGGTCTCCCTCTTCAGGCAGGGGGTCCAGCGGCGACGTCAGACCCGCCCTGTGGAGTATCTCCCTGCCCGCTTGCGTGGTGCCAAGCCGGACTATTTGCGATATGCGTTGCGCCTCCCCTATTTCTTCAAGGGTGTTGTGCATTCCCAGCCAGCCAGTGCCACGTTACTGGTGCTAGGTAGGAGGCCTGAGGATGGCTTTGTAGGCCTTGCGAATGGCCGCATCGATCTTGTCCTTCTCATGTCGGAGCCATTTGTGAAAAGCTCCAATGTAGGCTACATGGCTGACCACAAAGGATTGCGCCAGTCGCAGGAGGCTTGCCTTTCCCGCATTCCCTGTTCCTCGTGGCCACCTACTGCTGCGTGACTGTCGTGGCACTAGCGCGTGGCCACTCCTATCTTTGTGATCAGTCGGTCTACTGCCGTCGCGTTTCCACTGCCCCGGTTGATGTGCATGGAAGGTGAGTGTTGGTTTCGGTTTTAGTTGGCTCTCGAGTAGGTATGTGCATTCGGTATATGTTCTCGCTGATTTATATCTGTTCGCTAGGGTGTCAACCACCTATGGTGGTGATCTCCTGCCACCAGTGCAGAAGCGGATTGAGTTTTCGCCAAGAAGAGAGCCCGGTGTCTACCTGGGCGACGACGTCGCCATGGCCTTGAGAAGCGGGACGAAGAAGTTTCTGACCGCCCTGGACTTCTTTCTCCTGTTTTTTTCTGCGGAAGTTGTTGGAACGATTGGCGACAACTCGAACAAGTACGCGTGGACCCGCATTCTTGAAAAACCGATGCACGCTCGGCCAGAGGGGTCGTGGGAGGAAGTCACCCCCAGTGAACTGCTGAAGTTCATTGGGCTGGTGATTTACATGGGGATCGTGAAGGTTCCAAGACTCAAGCTTTACTGGAACATAGGAAGTCTTTATAGTGGTCTCCTTGCACGACGCATCATGCCCCGAAAGCGATTTATCGCTTTGCTAGCGTTCCTCCAAATTGCGGACTTGGATGATCCGAACCAACAGTCAAAAGGAAAGCTGTGGTACGTGTGGTCGCTTCTCGAGCACATCAACAAAGTGTCAGCACAGCTCTTCCAGCCCAATCGAGATCTCTCTGTGGACGAGCGCATGGTAAAATCAAAAGGCAGGTCGGGAATTTGGCAATACCTAAAAGATAAGGTGACTAAATGGGGATACAAGCTGTGGGTGCTAGCTGACCCTGACACGGGATACACTGTGCAGTTCAGTGTCTACACTGGCCGCCGTGAGCAGCCAGGGCCTCATGACTTGGCTTTTGATGTAGTGTGCGATCTGTGTTCCTCATACTTTGATCAGGGATACAAAATTTTTATGGGCAATTTTTACACTTCGACACACCTGTTTGATTATAACTCCTTGACCGTACCCGCCGTGGTGGCTCAGTGGCTAAGGCGTTGCGCTGCTGAGCACGAGGTCGCGGGTTCGATTCCCGGCCGCGGCGGCCGCTTTTCTGGTGGAGGCGAAAAGCAAAAACGCCCGTGTGTACGAGATTTCGGCGCACGATAAAGATCCCCAGGTGGTCAAAATTAATCCGGAGCCCTCCACTACGGCGCGCCTCATCGCCTGCGTTTTTATGCGTCGGCGCGTTAAACCCCACAATCAATCAAACTCCTTGACCGTAAAACATTGGCTTGCGGAACTACGCGCAAAGATCGCCGAGGATTTCCTAAAGAACTGAAGGAGTCACGTTGGAAAAAAAAAGCCAAACGTGGGGACATTCGATGGATGCGAGATGGCAAAATCCTTTACCTTCAGTGGAAAGGTCGGCGCGTTGTAAATATGATCAGCACCATCCACACGGCCAACAAGACAGTTGTTGCAAAAAGACGAGTGCGGAGTGGGAACACCTGGACTCAGGTATCTGTGCCCAAGCCTTTGCTTATTGACGAATACAACACTGGAATGCTGGGAGTAGATAAGTCAGATCAAATGATTGGTTACTACAATGTCTTGATGCGAAGTGTGCGGTGGTGGAAGACCTTATTTTTCCATTGCATCGACATTGCCTGCGTGAACAGTTTTGTGCTTTTTCAAGCACATCGTGCATCACACCCGGAGATCCCTGAGCTCACTCGAAAAGCCGGGTATGATCATCTGGCCTTCAGAGAAGAGCTTATTGAGCAGATTTTTGCTTTGATGGAAAACAAGCTCGATCTCCTCCACCACCCACTCGGAAACATGCGGACCACAAACCACAAAAACTCCAAAAACGTAAGAATTGCAAGCTGTGCTACGAACGTACCAAAGTCGAGCTCAAAACAAACGTCTTTTGTGACACGTGCCAAGTTCACCTGTGTTTCACCTCAGTCCGGAACTGCTTCGGCGAGTGGCACACGCGTCATGCAACGCCCACCTAGGCACATGTGCAAGTGCGGGTACCTAGTGCCAAAGGGCTCACACACAAAAAAAACAGTTACTCCTAGCCACACCAAACTTTTGCGATCAAGAAAGAAAGCATTTTGCCACATTTTGTATATCCTCAAATAATTTTATTTTTGTTGAAAAGTTTTATGTTTACGCTTTTTTGAACTTTTTTGTGTTTTTTTTTTCTCAAAGTTCTTACTTTCAGATTTTTTCATGTTGTGTGCAATGTTTAGGTAAAACATTGTTTTGTTCAATAGCCCATTCAGTAACCTGCATTTTGGTATATGATAAAGCAGTGTAGTACTTTTGTTTCATGTAATAAAAATTTCTATCCACACCTCTCTTTTTCATCCCTTTTTTGGGCGGTCCCGAAAGAGTTAAGAATCGCAAACCCTGGTCAGGGTACAAACCAACACATCAGTTAAATTCAAGATGGATCGGTCGGTGAAGTCAATGATCGAAGCGACTATCCGATGAAACGATGGCTCGTGGTCGACGGCACGTGACAAATGATGAGCTACACCAGCAATCTCAAAATGTAATCAGCCGGCAACAGTTATGAAAGGTTCCACTAGCTGTCGCCCGCGCCACTATAGCTTCTTGCGGCATTGTTAAGGAATCAACGAGCAACAGTTACGAAAGGTTCCACTAGATAGGTTCCACGTTCTGCTTGCAACGCACGTGGAGTAGGGAAACGCGGTTCTATAAACGTTGAAGTAGGGCGCCGCGATTCACGCGCGTCTTCGCCGTACGGCAGCGTTGCCATCGAGACACCCGGTTTGGAGCAATGGAACGCGGGAAATTTAAAATGATTTAAGCAAATCTTTGGCGTCTTTACCTTGGGACTAGCGCGACGCAAGAGGAACAACATTAGAGGTGAGCGGGAAAGCGAAGGGAGGCATTTACTTGGCAAAAGTCAATAAAGACTATCATCTTTTGACGACATTTGCAACGAAAGAAGCAGATACGCGGCCAGTTTTTTACACTGCGTATTTACAACTCTCATGGCTCGTGATCGCAACAAAGAGGTCGGGCAAGGCCCGCGCTGAGCGGGAGCTTTCCACTCTCTCCTCTCCTCTCTGTCTGTTCAAAAACCTCCAAAACATCAAACTCCTCGGTTTTACCACTAAAACTCCGCCCACAACAGGGGCGTCACAATTTGAGAGTGAGGATGGCTCTTTCATTAGCCCACACTAGGCCACTGATTGGCCACAGTGACAAACAAAGCTAGGTGGGTTCAAAATAGTCACGTGATCCACCTCTCTCACTGTCATACAGAAACACGGAGGTATTCCGCAAAACACAAATAAAACACATGAAAATCAGCCAACTAAAAACAAACAGCGGCGGCCATCGGTTGTCGGGCGGCTTGCCTTAAAGTCCATACCATGCGGTTATCTGTGCTTCACGCCGCCAAAATTCCTTTCCTTTGTAAACACGTGGAGCGCCTAACAACGCCCGGTCACCTGCCCATTGACGCATCCCAGCTGCTGAGTCGCCAGGTTTAGACGTGTGACGAACGGAAACTTCGCCCAGTAACTTTGAGCAGTGCAACTGTCGCAAACAGAACGTCTGGTGCCCTCTTCCTATGTTTGACGCAAGGTTTGACCCCTTGACTGACCTTCAGATCCCTTCCCGGCCGCGGCGGCCCTTTTCTGATGGAGGCGAAAAGCCAAAAACGCCCGTGTGTATGAGATTTCGGCGCACGTTAAAGATCCCCAGGTGGTCAAAATTAATCCGGAGTCCTCCACTACGGCGCGCCTCATCGCCTACGTTGCGTCGGCGCGTTAAACCCCCCCAATTAATCAATCAATCCTTCAGATCCCTTCTGCTTCGTGCTTTCTCATGGAGGCAATCGCGGTCGTTAAAAATGTCAACGGTCCCCCTCCGCCGGCTTCCCAAACGAAACACACGGAAATCCTCCTTCGAAAGCTGACATCGCTTTTCAACTATTACGGGGTGACCTAGCGTTCTATGGTCGTCTCCGGGCCCGCTCGTCGGGTGGACACAAAAAGCGCGGGGGAATAACAAAGAAGCCTCCGCGGTTTCTCCTTACGCCCCTCACCGCCCAAGTTAGCTCGGCCGGCGTGAAAACAACACCATACAGGTAAACAAGCTAACCCCAGCGGAAGATATCTAGTTGCCGGTGGTTGTAATTAATAAGTGAGGGGCCCGAACTTAACAACGTCTATCCACAAATCTAGATGGGCGTAGTTTTTTGTTTGGTAGGAAATGTCCGGGATGGACCTAAAACTGTGCTAAATGCGGGCAAACACCCACTCTCTTCTGCAAAACCTGGTCATAGCCAAGGATATGCTCAAGGGGTGAACGATTCCAACATTCCATATCCAACTTATATCGATACATGACAGGCTGCCCTGACCAGGTTGTCACCGCAATGTCAGCGTGAGCTGATTATGGGTCCTGGAATTCTGGATTAACGCATCCATTCTACCATCTCTTTAACCCATTCTCCGAAGAGTCAACAAATCTTACTACACAGACATTTCTCTCTCTCTCTCTCTCTCTCTCTCTCTCTCTCTCTCTCTCTCTCTCTGCTTTGTTTATGAAAAACCCGAACTTCAGTCAGCTTAGCACGATAAACACTCTTAAACTTTGACACTTTCGCTTTCTCTTTCCAACTGACCGACACCCCACAGCTGCAACTTTTCAGCCAATATCCTAAACCACGCAAGCGTAGATGGCCTCATAGTTTCCTCCACCGCGGTGAATAAAACTGTTGCGGCTACCCTAGCTCTCGTCCCTGAACTTACGTACTTGTAAAGCAGAAATGGTAAATGCAGCAACTCCGTTCTAAAATGTTCCCTAGGCGCCGTGGTAACGCTTTGGCGTCGCACATTTTAAGGCCTAAATGTAGATGTCATCCGAAACTTTTTTTCTCGCTTCGTTTTTTCATTTCATGTAAAAAACTGATATTTTCGCGAACCATGCCTTCTATTTTGTTTACTTCTGTGTTTCGTTTCCAGCGCCTGGCCGCGCCCGGCTGTTCGAAGCGAAGAGCGTGTTTCCTTCCGTTTCATTTGCATGCCGCACAAGGTATCTTCTTTGGTAGGGACAATGTCTCTCCATGTCGTCATTAAGTAGATTGCTTCCTGATCGCCAGTGTTTTTGATGCAATTTGATTGTTCTGGAAAGAATATCGCTGAGATATAAATGCCCGCAGGAAAAACGCCGCAGCATTAGATTCGCCGACGATCGCCTGCGCACGTCACTCTGTCGACTGCTACTTCGAAGCTTGCGTATTCTGTTAAGTTTTATTGCGGAGCACAAGTTCGCTTCTATAAACCTTGTTGACAAAAAGAAAGCGGATTGTTTTTGGCTTCGTGACAATATTGTTCCCTGGTAAGTTCTATAGCAGAAGGCGAAGAAAAAAAATCATGAGAGCAACGATATCTTGCCGAAGGTGTAAATCTCGCGTGTATACAATACACGCGGGTTTCTTAAAGAACTTTGTGATTTCATTTTTTCTCTTTGCGTATGTATTTCATTTAAATTTTTTGATTCGGTTCCGCAGCTATGTGGCCGTAATTGCTGCTGTATAGTTGCACGCCAATATATTGCCGTTAGAGGAAACAAGACCACCTCTCAAAAAAAATACCAAATATTACCTTGTAACAGCCGCGAACTTCTGACTTTCAAGTTTCTCAACACGCGAGTGAGCCATGCCTTCCGCGGCATTTCATCACAACATTTTTGCATAAACAAAAAATAACGCTCGCGAATCGACGCAATTGCCTTGCACACCAGCAGACCCCCACGATATTTCGGGGTAGAATCTTATCGTAAACAAATACTTGAGTAAACTATGCTGATCACTTTTAATGCCCTCACTCTTCCGTTCTCGAGTTGTACTTTTAGGCGCAGCTAGCAGACGAGGCCGTTGCCTTGTTGCGTGGCGGGGTGGCAAACAATGAAGCAAAAGGAAGAGAATTTACTGCTACAATCGTGTATACGAGATGACAGTGTTTCCATTAGCGTGCCCGCACATGCGGTACCGCCTTCAGAGCACCGTGCCTCCTCCTTAGTCTGGCCACTTATTGCAGCGTCGCCGTACCAGCCCGACCAGGAGTAGTAACCCGTCCCTGCCATTCGCGGTCAAAGCTGGAAACCATTCCACCAGTTGAATTATATGCTTAACGCCGGGTGAGAGGATACTCAAAGGCAAATCGCCAGCTCCATAACTGACTGCAACGGTCAACTCAAGGGGCCACTGACCTATGGATCTCCAATGGATACCGCAACGCATCTGTCCAAATTTGATCGTATATGTTCAATAAGGTCGCTAATGAGCCGTGAGTCTCTGGCGGCAGTGAGACTCTGAGTCTCTGAGTGGCTATCTGTAATGTGGGTGGGTACATTGTCGTTCGAGCCACATCAGAATTTGTGAATCACACCGGACCTTCTGCAGGCATTGTTACCAGTATTGGCCAATCCTCTTGCGTGAGTGTGAGACCAACCGGAAAATGATTCAGAAGTATGTGCCTAGAAACTACAAATCTGCGTCATGGTACGGCCACTGTTAGAGCTAACACAGAGTGCATGTCCGCGTAGGGCTCCTGGATGCACACGCTCTGAGCGAATCAGTGCAAGAGGCGGAGATAGCTACGCGTCGTCTGCTCTGGTTCCTCCCACTATTTCGCGCGCGCTCTTTTATGAAAGCACTGCAGCCATGGCACTCTGTGGAAGTATTCGAACCGAGTAATCGAGGCACGCATGCAACATCCAGCCAAAAATTTTAAATATTTTTAATTGATCTTCTAATCATTCGGAAGCATGTATTTACTAAATCAACATTGTTTGTTGCGCGATTTTTTTTCGAGGATAAAAATGCTGAAAGCGACCCTCTGTAATAAAAATGACCTTCCTGAAGTGGAAGGCTTATTTAAAAATTTCTGCGTGCAGCAGTGCGTGCTTTCATAACTTAGTTAGAATACGTCTTGTTACAGTACCGTAGCTAGATTGTTTGTGTACTTACGCCGCGCGTGGCAAATTTGGAGGAACCGTGCCTGACGAGGCGCAGCTATATCTCCTCCTCTGGCACTTACTCCGCATGTGCAGCACGATTTTCGCGGCTCCGTCCTTGGCGCTTAGCGGAGCGCTGCCACGCGCTTCCGTGATACTTCGAACAGCGGCCACGCCTGTACATTCACGACACGCACGCTAAGTAGCACTAAAGTATTGCGAGAGGAATCCAGAATTGTTTCACATAAAAGCCCACAGAAGACCTACGCGACCCTCGGACGCCGTGCTCTCTGTGGCGTTAGCATAGGGTCGAGGTCAATTCACTGCGTGCTGCCGCCCATGCCTGGATTCTATTCCCCGTCATGCCGCTGACTACACTTGTCATCTCCATTGGCCATTCTCCTTGAGTGGCTATGAGACGTGTCCGAAGAGAATTCAGACCTATGTACTGATAAACTAAAAATCTACATCATGTTAATTTCGTGGTACCAGTACCAGCACACATGCAATGTAGGAGTAATGTACCGCACAGGGAAACCAGGGGTTTTTGGGATTCCAAGCCCCTAAGGAGGCTCAAGTGCACCTCGATAGCTGTGTTTCGTGTGGCGTAGGTGTCAAGCAGTGCCTAACGGACTTGTCTGTCAACGCGCGACCCTGGGTGCTCTTCCCATTACTGCATGTGTTCTCTTTTTCTGTTTAGTCGAAGGCGGGAGCAATTATGGGACCATACGCTGGTCACAACATCAGGTTTCTGCCCTCATGAAACACGTATTGCTTTCGATTTAATGATAGTGCGAACGCCACAAGAACTTTCAAGAACTCCAGTAGAGTTACGGTATTCGGATAGTGCCCCCCCCCCCCCCCAGCAGTCGCAGTCATCCGATTTATCAGCCTATCTACGGGCTGCGACAAGCGCCTGACACAAACGGTCTCCATTGCTGGAAACGTACAAGCAGCGTACATAAGAGTTCGTCTCCGACATGCAAGATTGACAAGTGTAACATGTCCGTAATTGAAGCGGAGTGAGGCCCCGGGTACCCGTGACTGAAAGTGGAAAGTCCACCGCGTCTGAACGGTTCCAGAGAGGGGCTTTAGCCGCTTAGAAATACACGGGAATACACGGCGCATATGAAAGGTTGGAGCAGATTTTTCGCCTAAAAGAAGCGAAAGCGAAAATAAATGCAGCGGGTATTGGGAGTACTAAAGCAACGTGTGAGCCTTCTCAACCCCTCACAGAAGTATTGGAAGTGAAGGGTAGCAGAGCAATTCCTGTACGTACGAACGAATTTTCGCTCGATCTAGGTGCATACAGTAGTCTGCGCAAGAGTATAAATCGTAGAGCCTTCAACATTATCCATTCGACAGTTTTTCAAGGGGTCATGAAGACCAAATAGAACTAATCACACGCCTTTGGAAACTCACTCCAGTCTATTTCATTCGCGGCAACCTTTTTAAACCACATTATAGAAGGGACACTTAAACACTTTTCACTTTTGCGCAGCACGACAATAGCAGCGGTGTAATAGGTAGATACAAAAACGTTTTATTGTGTTAACTGCACATTAGCCTTCAAACAGTGCAATAAAACGAAAGTAGGGGCAAAACTACAATCGCACAATCATGTTTCGTGGGTGTACAATGATACTGTTTTTTTTTCTTTAAAGACCATTAGCTATATCTGCAGCAAGCTAATGACGGAATGTAGTAATTGTGGTTTTTCTAGAGATTCGACGACGCAAGTTTCGGTTTCGGCTCCCCGCAACAATATATTTGGCGTCCGCCGTTGCACTCGGTCGTGCATTCTCCACATCTCAAGACGAGGCATACTGCGCTTCTGTCACCTTGCCGGCTGCTGAATGGGCCGGATAAGCCTTTAAGCACCGCATAGGGTGAACAAGTATGATACCGCTCACAGCCAAATGACGAGCCGAGGCGTACGCAGTGGCTGAACCCCCTCCTCGTCACAGGAGACGCTGAAGTGCGAGGCGTTTCGCCCGCACCTTCAGAGCTTGCCTGGATATCGTCTCTGTGTCGTAAGAAGCACGTTCACACCAGGCGGTCAACAGCTGGCTGATTCAGCACTGTGCCTGCAAGATGCCGGTGTCTGCAAGATGTCACATACCGTTGACGAGCAGTGTATAGCAAAGGCGGCGAAAACGCAACACGCGTCAGTGTCTGCCTGCATGCAGCCTGCATGCCGCTGCTTCACCCTGCGGAAAGTTGCACTTAAATGGCACAACTTTAACGCATCTGTATGGCGTCATTATAATTTTGCCATATTTAGTTTTTCTTATTCATGGCGTAGTGATGGATGCACAATAGAGACGAATATTTTTCCCATCTCGCCAATCCAAAATACGATATATTTAATAATAATAGTAAATTTATGACTATATTTTTACCTAGGAACATCTGCATGTGGGAGCGAGTGGATCGATTTGTTTTGTTTGATTGCTTGGAACGTTCTACGGCCCGCGACAAACGCACGGTCTTCGAGTGATGCCATCCATAAAGTACCAAGATTTTCTTAAGAATAAATAGAGCAAGCATATTTTTTGTGGTAGACACTAGTTTTTTTACAAGACAGCTGATCTCTAAAAACCTCGTTGGAAACTTAAGACATGTAAGGGTACTAGTTTCAGTAATAAAACTAAATTTGTGGAGTAACATATCAAGCTAGACCCCTTATGCCTCAGTATTCTGAATCTATATAAATACAGTAATGCACAGCACTAAAGTATCGACGTTTCATTCACACTCTGAAGACTGTTTTTAAGCTTGTAGCGCGGACTTAGCGCGGACTGTAGAAGTGGATAGCGAAAATCACCTGCTCTCATTGCGAGGTTAGACAATTTATAGCTTTAGATGCCCGTTTTGGATCAGGGCATCTTTTTGAATCATGGCGTTTTTGGTTAGCGACGGTCTAAAAATGGTGCGGTTTTTCATTCGCTTTGCCTATGCCTTATTTTATTGAAAATATTTTGTGCCCCCTCTCCCCTAAGCAATCACCGCTCTTTCTCGTTGAAAAAAAAGCCTCTTGCGCCCGTAACGATAAACATATTGAAAGCGTGATTATATTTTCAGGAGTTTCCTGTGCACACGCGATCTCCTTCAGTTGCGCTTGGAAGTGACCTCTCGCAACAACCGTCCGTTGTCGATCAGAAGAGTAAACACCGTCTAAATAGAGTGGTTAGTGAGCCGGAACGTCTTTGTGCGTGGAGCGCCGAGGCTAGCGATTGGCCCATGCCTGGTGCACGAGAAGATCCCACGCTGAAGGGAAAGAGTGGGCTCTCATTAGCTGGCGTCATTTTCAGGCACGGGCCAAGCATCGCCTATATAGCCACTTGCAGGGTTCTCTGCCGTCACACGCTTGCTCCGCTGAGGGCCGCCTGAACATGGTAAACCTTGGGGATTTC